>VZDJ01000038.1:1389846-1487400 GCA_008694505.1 Cyanoderma ruficeps | reverse complement strand
AATCCCCCAATTCCAGCCCTGGGTCTCCCCTCATGAATCCCCCAATTCCAGCCCTGGAACCCTCCTCAATTCCAGCTCTGGGAACTCCCTCATGAGTACCCAATTCCAGACTTTGGACCCTCATCATGAGTCCCCCAATTCCGTCCCTGGGTCCTCCCCCATGAATCCCCCAATTCCCACCCCGACTCCCCTCACAAATCCCCCAATTCCATCCCTGGGTCTCCCCTGAGGGTCTCCCCTCATGTATCCCCCAATTGCATCCCTGGGTCCCCCCTCATGAGTTCCCCAATTCCAATCCCGGCCTTGGCTTGTCTCCCCAGGAACTCGAGCACGTCAGAGGCAGCCAACAAAGCATTTCGGAAAATTAATCAGCCCAATTGAAACGTGATTGATTGAGAATTGAGAACCACGATCCAGCAAGTCCTGGAAAATGTAATAGTCTAAAACCCTTATTAATTTTTCATGTTCTTTCTGTTTGGATTTTTTTTTTCCCCCCTTTTGGAGGTGGCTTCGTGCCAGGATATTTATGTGTAAATTCCAGCTCTCTTCCCGCCTGGCTCCCAGGCTCTGGAGCTGGGGACACCCTGGGATTTTCATCCTCCCAAAACCCTGCTTGGAAAATGCACCAACAAAAGAGAGGAAGAACCTCATGGAGCTGAGCTTGCCAGCTTGGGATGGGCCAAAATCTGGGAATTTTGCTCCTGCTGTGACAGACACGGTGACACTCATGTCACTGGGCACCTCTGGGCACCAAGCTCAGTGTGGTGGCACACCCTTGACTCTCATCACCTTCTAAATTAATTAATCAATCACTGCTCTGAATTTAGGGGGAAATCTGGTGGGGTAAACCCCGGAGCAAGGAGCCCAAAGGCAGGTGCAGCTGCTCCTTTGGGTTTTGCTCCAGAGCTCCTCATGGTTCCATGCCAGAGGCCTGGCGTGGAATTAGCAATCGAAGGGAGGCCAGGTTGTAAGTGGTGCTGCTCGGATGAAATTATTTCTGTTTTCAACAGATCTGTTTTGATTTTTGCTTCCAAAGTGAAAATGTCTCTATTTGTTCAACATTTGGGTTTGGCCTGGATTTTTGCTTGGCTTTTTTTTTTTAATTTTTATTTTTGATTTTTTTTTAACACAGTGTCAACATTTCTCAAGTGGGGAAAAAAAAACCCCCAACATAATTTGGATTTTTTTTTTTTTTTAAAGACCAATTTTCTGCCAGCAGCAGCCATGGAAATGTTTCAACCAGAGCGCTGATGAAGTAATCTGAACATATGCCATGGGACCCAGGATCTGACCTCTCTTGTTGGCTTGCTTCCCTGGGGAATTGAGGCTGTAAAAATCACTCCTTCTCCGTGCCTCTTTGTCACCTTTTCACCGGCAAACCTGGCTGTACCTGGGCACATCTCAAGCACAGATGGGCTGAGATCCTGCAGGTAATTGGGTTCTCAAAAACCACGGCGCAGGATCAGTGATATTTGGATTTCTAGCAGCAGAAGAGGTGGAAGGTAGCAGAGGCCTGGCTTTTATTGGATACAAATTAATTTAAAATGTGCAAAACTTCTTAAAATTTCCCATCTGGCAGGAGATGGGGGTTTGCACCTTTCTGGCCTGCAAATCAAGCATGGACTTGGAGCAGAAGTGACCCTTTTCTCCAGCCTCATCCAAAGCGCCCTCCTTGCCACATCCACGGAGTCACCCCGGCCCTCTGCCAGGCCAGCCTGGAAATGAGGATGAAGCAGATTGATCTTCATCCCGGGGCCAGGACGCAGCTCTCTGCCGGGTTTTCAGCTGGATGATTTTCCTGTGGGACCCTGAATCTGTGTTTTCCTTGAGGATTTTTTGCTGCTCCCAGTGTTTTGACCACAAACCCAGCTGTGGCCTCAGGGCCTTGTACCCCAATCCCTGTGCTGGGCCCAGCTGTTTTTATTTCTCTTTATTTACGTCCTGCTCTTCCCCGTGAGCCTTTTCTGAACTCTCTCCGCTGTCTCCGGCAGCTCCTGGCAAATCTGGAAGACAAAGTGCTCGTCCTCTCCACGAGGGTTTTTTATTTTTAATAAAACTCGCTGGTGCTTCTCCTCAGGGACTTGTTGGAGTTGCGAAAGTCAAAGACAAAACGCTGGAGCTGCTGTTTCCTGGAGAGAGAGGCTGTGTTTCCTCGTAGAACATCTGGAAAGGGCAGGGATGGGACCAAGGGTTCCAGGTTCCCCTGAATCCTGGTGTGCTGGTGGCCAGTGATGGCTTAAGTTTTATCTTCCCTGTATTTCAGGTTCTGTGCTGCCCAGGGGTGCAGCTCTGAGCTCACAGTCAGTGTCACTCAGCTCTGCACAGAGCAGGGAGACAAAACAAATCCTTTCCCTGCTGCAGACCAAGGACAACTTTCAGGCCCAAAAGCACAAACAAGGGTGGGCTGGAGGGAGGAACAAGAAGGATGGGACCTCACAACCTGGAGCTGGAATTGGACAATTAAACCCCAATATGCAAATGGACCAAAACTTATAAAAGTGTGAGACCTCATGACTGGTCTGCCATTTTGTGACCATTTTTGGTCCATTTTGTGACCATTTTGTGTCCATTTTGTGACCATTTTGTGTCCATTTTGTGACCATTTTGGGTCCACCTTGGGTGTAGCCCTGGTCAGGCTCTTGTCCTCCCCAAAGGCCTTTCAATAAATATCTGCTTTATTCTCCAGCTCTGTCCAGTGTCTGTTCCAGGTCAGCCTTCCCAAGGCATCACCAGATCCTTCCCAGCTCTTCCCAACTGGTTTCTAACGGGCCAAAGGAAAACTTGAAAGGGAACATGAGAGGGAAAACAAAGCTCATTTTCCTTCTCTGTCCTGAAGAACTCGGGGCCTTCCTGGGGCCTCATGACGATGTTTGGCCTCCTCAGAGGGACCAGCTGATGGTGCAGAGCCATAAAGGGAATTTCCACATCAAACCAGAGGCAAATTCCCTGCGCCAGCACCTCCTGTTCCATGGGACAGCTCTGGCCGCAGGAGAAGCCCAGCAACACCTCAGCTCTTGGGTATTAATCAAGGCTAATTAGCTGGACTAACGAGGCTGCACTCCTGCAGGTCCTGAGGTGAGGACTCTGCAGGAGGAGGGAGATGCTCCCAGACCAGGCCTCCCTCCCAGGCCATTCTGACAGAGAAAAAAAAAAAAAAAAGGCATTTCATCCTCATAAATCCTTGGCAGCAAATGTCGACTGGATGCCAACAGGAAAAAAAAACACTAATAAATAAAAGGCAGCACTGTTTTTCTTTTAGATGGTTTGGATTGTCAATGTTTTGTGGACTGGAAATTGAGGTTTTATTAATTTTTTTTTTAGCTCCCCTCTGCTACTGGGAATAAGCAAACACCTGAAGTTAAACACCTTCTTTGCAGCATCCCAGAGTGCACCCTATAGGGAGCAGGTCGATGTTGTTTGGGCAGAAAAATCCTATTCCCCAGTGCCCAGGGCAGTGTGGGGACATGTCCCTGTGGCCACTGAGATCACATTGGCTATCCCCAAGCCACTCATCCTTGTGGATGAAGACTTATAATGATTAAAAAAAATAAATCATATTTTCTGTGAAAAACAGTACTTACAGACACAACCCTAAACCCAGCCCCTGTTTCCTACCAAAAGGAAAAGTTTGGGGATGAACTTTTATCTGCCCCACTCTGAATTTTACACAGGGCCAGCCCTGAACTCTGACCCTGCCAGGACTTCCCATTGCGCTCTGAAAAAAGTTCCTGCTCACTCCAGGGGCCAGCGCAGAGCCCGGGCAGAGAAGTGGCTTCCTTGGCACCCAGATCTCTCTCCTGATTATTATTCTGGTCATTCACCCTCTTTCTCTCTCAATCTTGAGGAAGGAGCAGTGATTTTGTGAGTTGAAATTTGGATGTATTCCCAGCTCCATTTTTTTTCTCTCTCTCCCCCTCTTGTTAATTAAAACTAATAAATCTGCTCAGCAGAGTTTGCAGAGCAGAGGGACAAGGTACAGTTATCTTGACACGGCAAGGCCATCTCGCTCCTTCCCCCCCCCACCTGTTATTTATTTAATTTATTCACCTATTTATTCCCTTCTTGAGCCCGTTCCAGATCTGAATTTCTCATCCAGGCTCCGTGCAGACTCTTTGCTTTTCTTTCCCAGGGAAGCATTTCCCACAGGAGCCTCAAATAATCAACAATTGCCGTGGCGTGCATCCCTGGAAATAATTACAGACAATCCCGAGCAAGCTGGGAACAAAGGGATCCGTGTTGTGTGAGGCCCCCTCTGTCTGTTCCCTCACCAGGGCAGATGGAACCCCGGGGTTTGGGGTGCAGGGGGGGGGCTCACTGCAGTCCTCTCTGCTGATTTTGGGGGATGCAGCAGCAAAAATTGGGAAAAGGAAGAGATGATTCCCCGATATTGGGGTGCTGAAAGCCCTTTGGGAGAAGCCCTCAGTCCAGAGAGCCACGTGCCCAGCAGCCCCTGGGAAGGAGGGGATCCAGACTGTCCCCAAGGTGTCCCACACTTCCTGTCCAGTGTCCCCACGCTGTCCTTTCCAGGACAAAGGTGGCCTCTGAGCCGAGTGTCCAGTCCCAGATGGGACAAACAGGATTTTTATGGACCTGCTGCCCATCCCCAGCTCCTGTTTGCCCGCAGGGAGCGTCTGGTGGCACCCAAGGGTGCCCCAGAGCCCCTGGCTGAGTTTCAGGGGCAGGGAAGTTTTTGGGGAATGGCTTTGCCCTGAACTCCCGCGGTCTCCTCCTCCTCCTCGGGAGGAAGGCAGCGCTGGTAGCCATAGCAACCAGCTCTCCTTCTCCGCTCCAAACTTCACCCAGCCGGGGCTCCGCAGGAGAAATGGGAAGGGACGGGGGAATGCAAATGACCCGCCATCCCTGCAGCCCCCCCGATCAATGGGATCTGCATCCCGAACCGCGGGATGCGTGTGAGGATAACGGAGCGCGGGCAGCAGGGATGGTGGGAAAGCGGGCAAGGGAGAGGTGCAAGACGGAAAAACGAGCTGCCGAGCCATCTCCTGCATCCCCCGAGCCTCCAGGCGGGCTCGGGAGAGGCTGTTCCAGTGTCATGCGGAGGGTAACAGCTTTAATTAGTGATTTAAGGACTTTCCACAACAGGCTCGGCGCTCTCGGTGCTCCTGGGAAGAGGCTGTGCCGCGGTTGGGGAGGCCGAGCACGTCCTGGCCGGGCTCTTCCCTCCCCTGGCACATCAGCAGGGCGGGCACTGGGGTGTGGGCACCCCTGGCACAGGGCTGGGACCTGCCTGTGGGCACAGGGACAGCCAAAGGGTGGTGAACGTGCTGATCTCCACCTTCACCTGCCCCACAGAGAAATGGGAGTCCAGCAAAACCGGTTCTGGGCCAGGACATGCAGGTCTTTTCCCTGCACTTCCCATCCCCTGCCCTGAGCAGCACTGGGGCTTTCCTGCTCCATCTTCACCCTGCTCCATCCTCATCCTGCTTCACCTTCATCCTGCTTCACCTTCACCCTGCTCCATCCTCATCCTGCTCCATCCTCATCCTGCTTCACCTTCATCCTGCTTCACCTTCATCCTGCTCCATCCTCAACCTGCTCCATCCTCACCCTGCCCCATTTTCACCCTGCCCCATTCTCATCCTGCTCCATCCTCGCCCTGCTCCATCCTCTCCCTTCCCCATCTTCACCCTGCTCTATCCTCATCCTGCTCCATCCTTATCCTGCTCCATCTTCATCCTGCTCCATCTTCATTCTGTCCCATTTTTATCCTGCTCCATCCTCATCCTGCCCTATCTTCATCCCTCACCTCTTCGGCACACAAATCCTCATTCCCACCTCTTTGTCTCCCTGCGTGCTGCTCAGACAACCCCACAGGTACTTCTGCCACCTCTCCCCTGTCTGGGCTGAATTCCCTTTTCCAGGGATGTTCACAGGGAGCAAAGGACTGGTTCAAAGTCATCCACTGATCACCAGTGGGGGATGCAGGAATGACCCCAAGCTCCTGACTCTCAGTTTTCTCTCCCAGCTAGGCTGCACTGCTGGGAGGCTTATCCTCTGAATTCCTTTTTTTTTTTCTATTTCAAATAGCTGGTCAGCCAAAACCAAAGGGTAAAAAAGAGGAAACTTTAACTTCTAGATGAAAAGTCACCATTTGGTTTGTATGAACCCCCTGACTCGGCTCTCCACTGAATATCCCCAATCCACCAAAAGCTCTTGGGTGTCGATTTTAGGGAGTTAATGGGTGTTCTTGGAAATAATCCCTTTTTAGGAAAAGCTGTTTGCCCAGACAACCAGCATCCCTCTCCCTGCTGGAGCAGCAGCTGTTGTGGGAGACAGCTGAGATGCAAACTGGCTCCTGCTCCATCCATCACCCAGGCACGGGCAAGGCGGAGCCGCTCCACTTAAAGGACGACACGCCTGCACCAGAGGAGCTGGGCCACAAATCAATCCCCCCTGGAAGGCAGGGAAAGGTTTGAAGTGGAGCAGAGGATTCCTGCAATGATCTTCTGGTGGGATGAGGGGGTGAGAGCTGGAGCAGGTGAGTTCACACAGCAATGCACGCGATGTGTCTGGCTTGGGCTCCAGCGAGGCTGAGAGGTCTGATTTCATATTTCTGTTTCATGCCAGAGGTCTCTGGGCAGCCAGAGCTCTTCCTAACGATCTGTGCTGGATGGAAGGAGCCCCAAAGAGCTTTCTCTATCGAATTTCCATAGTCTTCCCCATGCCATTTGCATTTCAAGCCAGCTTTCAGCTGCTGTGCGTGGGACAAGGCACATTTCTGCTCAATACCCGTCCAATTCTGCCTGGTGCGGATGCAGGCTGGTGGCACGGATTGCTGTCGATGCAGATGGAGTTGCCTGAGAATCCAGAGTTTCCTGGCCCAGGGAAACCTTGCAGGGAAATAACTGCAGCTCTGGTTGAGCCAACACCTGGCAGGGCCAGTGTGATGCTCCCGATGACTGAGAAACAAACTGACAAAAATCTGGGTGGGGGAAAAGATCTTTTCCCTTTCAAAAACCCCTCAATTTTTGGCCCCATCATTAATAATCGTTCCAAAGAAAACCGATCACAAGTAGCAAGAAACATTTTGCTCTTTCAAAGCATTTTATTTCAACAATTGCAGTCAGGCTATTAAAACTCTTCCTTTTTTTTTTTTACAGCAGAAATTGATTTACATTTTAAAACAGCCGAAAAAGTCAGCTCGAATTTGGAAAAAAAATAATCAAAATCCCGTTTGGAAATGTCAGAGTGGCTGAAGAGGGAAGGTGTGCCAGATGATGCTGAGATGGCTAAAGCCTCTTTCAGTTTAGTCTTTACTAAACAGATCAGCTGTGAGTTGGTGTCTGACACAATTAACCCTGAGGAGGAGCGGGCTGGGAAGGGACGGAGGAGTTTGGAGCACACTCAGGCGTTTTCCAGCTCCATCCCCAGGCACGTGGAGAGCCACTGAGAACAATTTTGGAGCCAACGCTGCGATATTCGAAAAGATGACTGTGCAAAAAAAAAAACCAACCCAAAAAACTCGTGGAAAAGGACAGAGGCAACACCTGCCTTTGGGAGAGGGGAGGGAGGAGGAGTTTGCCTCAAACGAAGCGAACACCTGGAAGAACAGAGGAAAAAAATCAGGCAGAGCCAACATGAATTTGTAAAGACCAAATTGGGTCAAAGCAATCTAATTTCCTCCAGTGACAGGGTGGCAGGGACAGTGCTGGGGGAGGATGCAGGAGATGTCATCTGTCCTTACTTCAGGGAGGCTCTCCAAGCTGTCCCCCCGTGACATTCTCCTCAGCACGCTGGGAAACAGCTTTGTCTGGCAATTTGGCTGGACCTGGAGAGGGATTATCAATGGCTGCCTGTCAGAAAGGAGGGATGTGGCTAACAGGAGTCTCTCTTCATCTGCCGTGATTCAATATTCCAATTAACCTCCCCAGTGATGGAAGAGAGGGGACGTTTATTAGATCTATGGAGGGCCTCAATCCAGGAAAGGCCAGTGGCCCTTGGGAGGACACAAAACCAAAATCAGAGCTGAGAGCCGGTGGTGGGAAACGGGAGAAAGGGCCCGAGATATCCTACAAAGCTGGTGAAATTCAGGCAGGGCCAGAGCGCAGCTCAACACAAACACCAGATGGGCCACAACGGGCCGGGAAAAAGATCCAGGGCTGGATTTGATGAGAAGTGGAACAGACTGTGGCAATAAAAGACAAAGGACTGGCTGCAGTGTTGTCTCCAAAACTGCTCAGGAAGAGCCTGCCCTGCACAGGGAGTGAGATGCAGGAACTCTCTGGGGCTCTCCGTCCTCATTTCTGCTCCATGGGCTGGGTCCAGCAAAGGCAACTTTGGCCGCCACTGGGGTTGATTTAAATACCCGCCTGCTTCCACCAGGAAATCCCCAATTCCCTTTCCTCTCTCTGCAAAGCACGATTTCCATTCCAACATTGCCTCCCTGGCTCTTTTGATCTTTCCTGTGGAGCCAGGGATTAATATCACTTCAGCAGCATTTTCAGGAAAATCAGCGGATTGTGTTTGCGTCTCACCGGAGGCTCCGGAGCGACGTTTTCCTTCAGGCAGACGTGGAGTGATGGGAGCAGCCCGGTGGGCTGAGGCCAGGGAGCTGCCAGGAGAAGGGAGATCCACGGGCTCTCAGCTCCTGGTGACTGCTCCAATCCCTCAGCAGCTCCGCTGGAAACTTGTGTGATGAGCATGAACCCAAAAAAAAAAAAAAAAAACGTNAAAAAAAAAAAAAAAAGCCGTTGCTAATAGATTGTGCTGCTTGTTGCTGCTCCGCCAAGAATGTCCTGCTAATTTTTTTGTTTTCACCAAATTTTCCACTTGAAATACGAGAGCGGAAAGGGAGCTGTGAGCTGCATCCACAAGGAGGGGCAGAGCTGCTGGATGGGAGTTGGGAAGCTCCCGGAATCCCCAGCTGTGATTCCCACCCAGATCCTCATCCCTGGGAGCCCTGGGGAGGTGAGGACAGGGCTGGGAGTCATCAGGGAATGACGATTCCCTTGAGGGAAGGAGGGCTTGCTCCTCACGGCCTCACAAATATCAAAAACCAGCAGATGAACAGCAAAATAAGGGCAACAGAGTGCAGGCCTTGGAAATAAGGAATGATGCTGCCAGTCCTGGGAGACAGGAGCTCCTTTGGAGAGGGGAAGAGGGATGACACCCGAGCAGGAGCTGCCATTCCTGCTGGGCTGGTGGCTGAGCCTCAAGGTCACACTGACAAAGGCAATTTGTTTCCTGTACAAGCCGAACTTTTTTTGTTTCCCCTTTTCTGGAGTCGTATTTTCACAGGAAGCCTCTGTCTGTCCTTGTGTGGTCAGCCCCGGGGGAGCACCCGGCCAGCAGAGCCTGGTCAGAGTGTGCCACCACTCAGCAGCGCCCAGCCAGGAGATTTAAAGGCTTTTGTGGAGAAATCCTTTAAATCCATCCTGTAGGGTGGGAACAAGACAGGCAGATTGGACCTGGGAAGTGTTTGGACAGTGGGAAGGAATACAGATCCAAAGGGCTGCAGGAGCTTTACTGTACAGCTCTTGGAGGGGTTGGCAGAATCCCCGGATCCTGCCATTTTCCATCGTCTGAGTTATTTAGGGGACAGCAGCAGGGGCAGCTCCCAGCCCCTGTGTGTAGGGGATGCTCCTGGCACCTGGAGCACCTCACTCAGCAGCACCCAGACACCCCAACCAGCCCCGGAGCACAGCAGTGATGGAGTTTGGGGTGCACTGGGACCCCAGCAAGGTCATGGCAGCAGAAAACCCACGGGGGACCTGAAATCCAGAGGTGTCAGGGCTGGGTCCACAGGGTGGGAGGCTGCTCGTGGGAATCCTCTTTGGGAATTGCCGAAAAAGGAGCCAGGCCCCAAAGCTGGGAAGTCAGGGGAGCTGGGTGGGTGTGATCAGGGGATCTGGGTGTGCACAGGGGGCTGGGTGTGAACAGGGATCCTGGTGAGTGTGAACAGGATCTGGGTGTGCACAGGGGGCTGGGTGTGAACAGGGATCCTGGTGAGTGTGAACACAATGTAAATGTGAACAGGATCTGGGTGTGCACAGGGGGCTGGGTGTGAACAGGGATCCTGGTGAGGGTGATCAGGGGATCTGAGTGTCCACAGGACCTGGGTGTGCCCAGGGACTTGGGGATGCACAGGGATCCAGGTGAGTGTGCACAGGATGTGAGCGTGAACAGGATCTGAGTGTGGTCAGGATCTGTGTGTGCATGGGGATCCAGGTGGGTGTGCTCAGGGACTGAGTGTGCACAGGATCTGGGTGTGCACAGGGATCCAGGTGAGTGTGCACAGGGATCTCAGTGTGCTCGGGGACTGAGTGTCCACAGGATGTGAGTGTGCACAAGGATCCAGATGAGTGTGCACACAGATCTCAGTGTGCACAGGAATCTGAGTGTGCTCAGGGATTGTGTGCTCAAGATGTGAGTGTGCACAGGGATCCAGGTGGGTGTGCTCAGGATCTGAGTGAACACAGGGATCTGAGTGTGCACAGGGATCTTTGTGTGCACAGGGATCCAGATGAGTGTGCACAGGGATCTCAGTGTGCTCAGGATCTGGGTGTGCACAGGGATCCAGATGAGTGTGCACAGGGATCTCAGTGTGCTCATGGATCCAGGTGAGTGTGCACAGGGATCTCAGTGTGCTCATGGATCCAGGTGAGTGTGCTCAGGATGTGAGTGTGCTCGGGATGTGAGTGTGCTCACCCTCCAGCAGGAGCAGCGGGAGGCAGAGCTCCCAAGTGTTTAAACATGCAAACACACAACCCCTCTCCACAATCAGCCCGGATGGAAATATTGATGGTTGCATTAAAAGTAAATATATTTTTAATTAAATAATTTTCCCCTTCTCCATTCAAGGGGCGTGAAAGCACTCACAGAATTAAAACCGCTGCTTCAATTTCTCTCTCTCTCTTCTCTGACACATGCCAGGACTAAGATTTCTCCTTCTCCCTTCCCTGCCTTCCCTCCCCATCCAGCTTTCGGCTCATTAACCCTTTCTTGGCCGCCCAGAAAACACCGAGGCTGGAGCAGAGCGGCTGATTTTCTTCCCTTCTCTCTCTCCCCCTTCCCCTCAGTCCCGGCTCTGAAGGGCTCATTAATCAGCAGGCAATTAATTCCCCATCACGGGGGCAAATAACAGACACAGACGTTCAATAGCTGCCTTTTGCCACGCTCCAGTGTTTCTCTGATTCCTGCAAACCGAAATAAAAAGGAGGCAGAGCGAGAGGAACAGTAAATGATTAAACGCTTCATTAACACCCCGCCGAGGCTGATTTATCTCTGGTGCCAAAAAGGCAAAAAAGGGTTCAGAGATTTTGGGGTGCAAATGAGGATTCCCCCATCTAGGGAGGTCTCGTGAATATGAAACATTTACAAAATGGGATGGCTTTGCCCCAAAATGGGGTGAAAAGTCCTTTTTTTCTCCTTCTCCCCTCGGCTTTGGGACAGGACTCTGCTCACTCTGTGTCCATCTCGCCCTAAAATGAGTATCCCCCATTTCACCTCCCACCAACAACCCACTACCCTGAAAATACAATTAATTAACATTTTTCTGATGTGGAAAGTGAAAAAAAAACACCAAAAAAAAAAAAAAACGTGGAAAAGAAAGTGTTCCTCCTTTAAACTGTGTTGGTGAGGAGTCAAGAGATGAGGGAGAGTTTTGATACACAAAACAATAGGTTCGCTCAACCCTGGTGCCCCAATTAATTAGTGGGTGATTGCTGCCCATAGAAAAATTAAGAGTAAACTATTATATTAGTTATTTAATCAGTGAACTTAACAAAAAAAAAACCACCCAAGGCCCGTGATTCAAATGCTCTGTTAGTATCATTAATCATAGTTTGGAGCAGAAAATAATTTTATATTATTAAAGCAATTACCACAGAATCATTGAGGGTAGCAAAAATTCATTAATCTTTATTCATTACTCTATCAGATCGCATTATTTTAGCCCGTTCCCTCTCTCCTGCCCGCTCACAGGGCTGCCAAAAAGAAGAGGGAAATCTTACAAAAGGAACTTTTTATGATACTGAGGCATCAGGCTTGGCAGAAACTACTTTTGAATATAATTAATGCAAAGACATCGAGGGGACAGCACAAACCTGATCCTCTCCAAAACATTAATTGCTGCTTTTCTCCACCTCAGGCTGCAATTCCCAAGGGATCAGCGCTCACAGCTTGGAGCAGGGGGTTTGGGGTTTTTTTTCCCCTTTTCTTTGGTCTTTAAACGGATTTTGTGTTCAGGGAGAAGAAAAAAGTGGGAGAGCAAAGCTGGTGCTCACCATCACACCAAGTTTGAAACCTCAGGGTTTGGGGCTCCCCCAGCCAGAACTGAGCTTCCCCCAAGAAAAATCAAAGCCGTGGAGGCAGCTGAGCTCTGCCAATCTGGGTCAGGCTCTCTTATCTGCTGGCGAGCAAAAAAGAAATTGGCCTGGCTTTTCTTATTTTATCTTCTGAGAGGAGTGAAACTGCAGTGCTCATTATGATCGTTATTTGGCTTTGATATAAATAAATCACTTATATATTGATCGGGGCAGGAAATTAATAACCTTTAGAGATAGTAGAAATGNGAAAAAAAAAAAGGGAAAAAAAGGAAGAAAAAGCAAGTTTCTCCCTGGAGACGGTTCCTTAGCACGTCATTTACAAATGGGCAGGCTAAGCCCCGTGTGCGAACAGGTTTTCCCCCAGGGAAACACAAATTTGTCTTCAAAACATCCCTGCAAAGTAGGCCAGGCCTGGTGATGCTGTTTTGCTGCGGGAAGCCTCAGCAGTTTGCCCAAGGGGCTTGAGGGGGCGTGTGATGGATCCAGGAATGGAGCCTGGGGTTTAGTTTCCCCCTTCCTCGGGGTGCTCTGGGCTCAGGGTGTCCCTGAGATAAAGGACAGTTAAATGTCCCCTGGAGCCAAGGGTTTGGGGCTGCCGGGATTTGGGCACCGTGGAGAGCCCCAGGATGGTGCTGAGGCTCCTTTTCCTGCCTTGGAGCTGCTCCTGGTGCCAGGTGGACAGAGGGACATCTCTGTCCAACTCCTGCTCCAAATCTTTGTGCCATAATTCTCCATAATCCTCCTTTCACCCTTTTTTTTTTCTTTCTTTCCCCATAGAATTGCAGCTCCTGTTTCCTTGCCGGGTTACTCCGGGGTTGTGAAAGGGATGAGAGGGATTTGTCTTTACAGACAAACTGTGGGTCTGCTGGTGAATAAAGTTGGATACTGAGAGATGAAAGAAACAATGGGAAGAACCTGGAGTTCCATAGGAATTCCACTGGTTTGACACAAGGAAAAGAGAAAGGAGGGGTACATATTAGAAAGGGGGTGTTTGGGGTTTTGGGAAGTCTGTACCTCTCAATTACCTCAGGCAATGGGGAAAGAGAGAGGGAAATGTGGCTGGGAAATGAGGATTAAAAGGAGGCTGCATCCTCCAAAAATCTGAGAGACACCAGGGGAAATACCCCACGGCTTGTCCCTTTATTTGAATAAAATTACAAGACTCCTCTGTCTCCTTTTCGGACACAAACCTCTGGTGCTTGTGACTTGATTTTCCTGCCAGTTGCATCGCTGTGGTGTGAAATTGGTGCAGGAGATTTATCCGAGCCCAGCTTTCCCATCCTCCCCATTCCTGCTCTTGCCCAGCAGTGCCAAGGAAACCCAGCCACGCTCTCCCCCAGGACCCGCTGGCGGGATCAACACAAACCCCCATCACCCCAAAGGACTGGGATTTGAGGAGGCAGAAGCAGCAGCTCTGCTGAACGCAAGAGGGAAGCCAGGAACTAATGGGGAGGGAAGAAAAAAGAAAAAGAAAAAAAAAAAGAGCAACATTGTTTTCCTTTGGAGCGTGTAACAGGTTGTCATGGGGAAGGCGTGTGGGTTTCCCCGCCAAGGGAGCGGCGCTGCCGACTCGCGCAGAGCGTTTCCTCAGAGCCAGCTGCTGCTTCCAGCACATCCCTGCGCTCTGGGAATCCACAGCCCTGTCCCCTCTCCTGCTGCAAGCCCCCATCTCCACGCCTCGAACCCCAAATTCTGTCCTATAACGGAATATGTCAATGCAAGGGGGAATGGCTTTAAATTAAACTGGGAAAATTGAGATTAGAGTGTTTTTTACATTGCTCAGAGAGGTGGTGTGTTGCTTGGGCTGCTGTTCTCACACATTCGGGGTCACCAGATGTCACGGGGCGAAGCTGGGCGTGTCCCAATTTAGGAACACTGGAATGAATCTCAGGAGATGGCTGTTGCGGAAAAATTCTCCCCAATTTTATTTTGATTCCAGTATTTATAGATATGTACAGAGGTCAAGGGATTGGCTGCACAGGTCGCCACCCCTTCAACCTGGCTGGTGGACATCACCATCAATCATTTCTTCTCTCACAGGAGAAGGATGTCAACATTCTAAGGATAGACATTATTTACATGAAGGCTACGTGAGAAACTTCTACAGAAAGACAAAAAGACAGAAAAACTCAGGGCAACAGTGGTGGGTGCTCCATCCCTGAAAATAATCAAGGCCATGTTGGACGGGGCTGATCTTGTTGAAGAGTCCCTGCTCAGTGCTGGTCCTCCAGCACTTCAAGGATCCCTTCCAACCCAAACTGCTCTGTGCTGCTCTGATGCTGGAGAGCCTGGCCTCGCACAGAAGTCACGGAGCCCCTGGGAAGATGTCTAAAAAGCAGCTGGAATTAGCCCCAGATGGAATCCATCACACAATTCCCAAACCCACCTGAGCTGGAGCAGCACAGCCACAGCTGAGTTGCAGCACCTGTAGCTGGATAAAGACAGGATCAGCAGCTCGTGTTTCCATCCCAGTTTTTGGCAGTGATCCATCCAATAATTTCAGGGATTCAACTACTTCGTTTTCCTTCATTTTCTGGGAAAAAAAAAAAGTGCAGGAGATAAAGGTTGACACCTGGCCTCTATCCAGAGCTTGGAGATGCCGGGGTGGGATGGGAGGTTTAGAGTTGGGACCATGCCAATTAACCACACCAATTAGCAGGTGCAATCCCAAAATCAGCTCAGGGCGGGGAGGACATGGAACTGTCCTGTCCAGGGAAACCTCCCCATGCCCAGTGCTGCCTGTTGGTCTCCAGAAAAGCACAAATTTCCCAAATCCTCGCTCAGAAGTGGAGCCATCCCTAGGACAGGGTCACCTCAGGAGGGGACAGGGACTGTCCCAACCCTCAGGTTGGATGTTCCCAGCACGGGGCTGGGCTGGTTTTGCAGGCTGAGGCGGGAGGTCTGCCCGTGCAATCACATCTCCCACCCCTTTTGCAGGCTGCTGCTTCTGTGCTGTGTGCTGGAAGCGGCTTAAAGAGCTTTTGATAGCATTCTCCGGGAGAAAATGAACCTGTTAATGCTGCTATTTGCCGCGCAAAGGATTCACGCCCAGAACACTTTCTCGCAGCAATGATCATTTTTAGCTGCGAGAATGAATTAGCCCTTCCACTGCAAAAAGCTATTTTGCATCGCAGAGAGGTCACAGAGGAGCAGCAAAGTGATTATTTAGGGACAAGGCCCCTGTCTTAGCCTTGAGGAGATGTGGGTTTAATTCCCATTTTTAACTCTCCCTTGCCAGCCGCCTCCTGCGCCCTGGAAATCTGTTTGTGCGAGGTCCCCGCGAGGGCTGTGAGCACTCCTGCAGATAACCTGCTGCTCCCAGAGCCTGCTAATGGAACCTGGGGGTTTGTTCTGGCAGCACCGGGTGGTTTAATCACCCTGAGATTGCCGACTTTGCTCACAGCAATTGAACCACAAATCGGGCGAGATCCCTGCAACTAAACCAGGAATTCGCTCCTGGCTGATCCCAGCCAAGGATCCAAACCCAGCCCTGCTCCCAGGAAGGGTCTGGCTCCCAGGGTGGGAGTTAATTGCAGGCAACATTTCAACAGCAAAGAGGCCAAAAATGATAATTATCCCTCCGGGGCTGCTCCTGAGCAATGCCAAGCAGTGCTTTCCTCAGCAGGGCACTGGGAGAGGGGCTGGTTTGGGCTGCAGGGATGGGATCTGCCTGGAAAAGGGATTTATCGTGTTTTGGATCCATTAATGGTCACAAAGATTCTTATCCAACCCTTCCAAACCCAAGCTCTGCTTGAAAAAGGAATTTTTTTTTTTTTTTTTTTGTGGTTTGGATCCACGAATGATCACAAAAATTCTTATCCAACCCTTCCAAACCCAGGTTGGGCTCTCACGGCTTCTCCAAGGCAAGGAGACCTTTCTAAGGCAAGAGTTGGCAATGGGACAGGAATCCAGGACAGATATTCCCAAATGCTGACCTGGTATCCAAAGCCAGCTCCTCCAGGCTGGCCGTGATGAAACTCAGGGCTTCCCTGCCTGGCTCTGCTTTTCCCCACTGAGTGGTAAACAAGCTCTTCTCACTCACAGCGTTTATTCCCTTCCCCACCTCGAGGAGATTGATAAACCCAGCACTGCTGCTCTGGTTCCAGGTCACTTCCCCCCACAGCGAGGAGTGCAGGAATCAATACCCAGAAATGGTGGTTGGGAATCAAATTCCCTGAGCAGAACTGGAAGGGAGGAGGAGGAGGGACAGGAGGAGGTTTCATTCCTTGCCCTGGAGGATCAGGATATGGAGCTGAGAGGATCGTGATCCCAGCATTCAGCCCCTCGTTTATATTTGGGACAATGCTGGAGAAGCCCAGAAGGAAAGAGGGATGTTGAGGATTTTGGGAGTCTTTTGGAGGCAGCTTCACACCACGAGTAGCTGCAGGCAGGATTTTAACACTGCCTTGTGCAACCCACAGCGAGAGCTCTGCGTGATTGAAAACCAGGCTGGCGGCAGCCAAGAAGGAACAGGTGGAAGGAGGACAAAAAGGGAATAAATTGACTTTGTTTTTAAAGCAGAAAAGGGACTGGCTTGGGCCACCTGAGGATGGGCCACAGGGTTTGGAGGCAGAGAGAGAGGGAAGCTCTTTACCCTCACGGGGGTTTGGGATGATGGAGCTGGAGGCTCATGCATGAGCAGCTCCCATTGCTGAGCTGAGCAGCTCCAGCAGGAGTGGGAATGGCTGCTGGGGAGGCTGAACAAGGGAAATGACAGTGTTAGTTTTTATTTCTGCTAGTGATAAACTATAATTTGCATGTTTAATAAATGCTGCAGGCTTTTGCAAGCTTGCAGAGTGCCAGGCTTGGCTGTATCCAGGTAAGGGGTGGTTTTTTTGGGGGGAGAAGCATGCTGGGCGAACACTCACACCCGCTCTAAAGCTGGGATAAGGGTGTGAAAATTTCCACAGGGGTCAGATTTTTCTGGGTTTAAAAATCTGTCTCCAACCACCTCCAAAGTGCCTTCTCTTCCTGGTGGGATGAGGTCTAGAAATGCTGTCTGACTCCACATCTTCGTGGCACTTCTCAAGGAGAGGTGGGAAATAAAGGAAATTCTCCTCGGTCCTCTAACCCAGCCGCCCCCTCAGCTGCTGTCCTGTGCTACCAGAGGAGCTGAGAGCTGCAGTGGCATGAAATGCCAAATCTCCTTCAGCCTCTCCGCTCTGGAGAGGCTGCTGGACTCTCCAAACAGAGGGCAGCTGCCAGGCTGGGAGAGAAAATCATCCAACCCCTTCCCCACCGCACTTCCCCAACCACCGAGACTCCAGCTGGAACAAGGCAGGGCTTCACCCAGGAAAGAATTTTGGAGAAAAAGCCAAGGGAGATTGGCAGCTTTTGCTTTTCAGAGATTGCCTTTCCCTCCAACATCTGCTCCCACACCTGGAGCCAGGCTGGACACGGGCTGTGCTGAAGGGCTCCAGCTTTTCCTGCTCACTGCACGGGGCTGGTGCTGCACTCAGGGGATGCTCTGGAACCAGGCGAGGGGCAGGAGGCTTCCTCCACTCTGTGCCTGCTCACACACAGGATTTACAGGATATCCAACAGGAATTTATCCACCACAGCAATGGGAATTTATCCACCACGACAAAGGGAATTCATCCATCACAGCAACAGGAATTTACCCATCACGGCAAAATGCACAGAAACACCACGAGCAAAGTGGGGGAAAGCACCCAAACGACTCCTGTGCCCTTTGCTCCAGATAAGCAGCAGCTCCCCTCTGGTCTGGATCCTCTGAGTGACTCAGTCCCCCCTTACTGCTGACTCCTCAAGCCCCAAACACCTTTCCTTCCCCCAAAATCCCCCTGGCACTGCCCTCATCTCCCTGCTCTGCTCGTGGCTGTTTCTGTGGAGCCCCTCTGCGCTTCTCCAGCTCTCAGGGTATAAATATGGTGTGAGATAAATATTGTCATGGCACATTACCCCGGTCCTTCCTCACCCATACACGCCGCAGACAGAGTTATGCATCTATTTATGTGTGTGTATATATCTAATTATACTGTATAAACTGTATATCCACCTCTCTATTGTGTATATTTAATAGAAAAACGCCAGCTAATTGCCCTCACTAAATATATGCGGGGATTAACTGTATTGACATTAAATTTACTGGTAATCTCCTCGAAAATAAACACCCCAAATAAAACAAACGCATAAAATAGAAGTAGGGGACATCACGGGTTTTATGTTTGGTTCTTTCCGAGGCTGGGGCTTTGCCAAGCGAGAGCGCCGAGGTCTGGGAAACCTTTTCCAAAGACATCCCCCAGGGAGCTGTTGGCTCCTCATGGAGGTGTTTGCAGCTGCTGGAGCCTCGTGGTGTGGTGGCAGGAAGGATTTGGTGGCCTGGCTGTGCCCGGGGGTGACAGCTGGGCTGGCAGATTGGCGATGGGCTCGGTGCCTTCCAGCCCGAGGTCAGCACGGAGTCATTAGGGCTGAGAGGAGTCATTAGGGCCGGGCAGAGTCATTAGGGCCCAGCAGATGTTTGCCAGCGTGTGTCAGATGGGCTGGGGGGGCCCGGTGGCCGTGGGGCAGTGCAGGAAGCCCCCGTTAATGCCAAGTGGGCACGGGTGGCTGCTGGCACCGACCCCACCACAGGGACAGCAGCAGGGTCTGTCCTGCCCTCACTAAAATCCTCTCTGCAGGGTTCAGGGGTTTTCCTCTTCAGCTCTCACATCATTTTCCAGCCAAGAAAGAGGTGCCACTTGAGGCTTTGTTATTTTTGGGGGCTCGCCTCGAGCTCGGGGTTGGCACATGGGAACTGCTCAGCCTCGTGCCAGCCCAGGCTGCTGTGGGGACAGGGATGGGTTTGAGCCTCCTTCAGCAGGGCAGGGAAGCTCTTGCTGGAATGGCACGTGCCAAACATGGTCCCATCCCACAGATTATCCCACAGGAGAGCTGCAGGGCCCAAATCAGCCACTCACAGCTGGGTTATGTGGAGCCTTCCCCCATCTGATTCTTCAGATCTTCCCCTGCTCAGTTTTGGCTGCAGCAGAAACCCCTGACAATGCTAAAGCTGCTGTTTAACATTTTAACATTATCTGTCCGTGCAGCCCTCCTGGCTGCTGTGCTGCTAATTATTTGGTTGGGGTAATTATTGTCCTGCTCCTTCATGCTGGCAATGGATGTGCTCAGGAGCCAGGGACCCTGCAGAGCTTTCAGCCTGGATCCAGAAAGGACTGGGAGCCTTTGACCCCTGCCATAAATCCTCACCGCTCGTGGGTTGGGGTTTTTAAACCAGCCAGATGAGCGTTCCCATCCACTTTCCTCAGCTCATTAATTTATTTAATCCCACGCCTGGGCGGTTTGCAGACCTCTGGTTGTCCCCGGGGGGAGATGCTGCTCCAAGTGCAAGGGGAAAACTCACCCAGCCAGGGCTCTCTGAACCTCCTGTCACCCTTTTTTCACCCCCTCCTGTGCTACAGGCATGAATCAAGGGAAGTTGGGCAGTCAGGACTCCTTTCTCCCCTCCCTCTTCACCACCTCTCCCTGCCAGGTGCCTCCTCTCTCCCTGCAAAGCCCCGAGGGAAACAAACACTGTCTGGGCTATTTTGAGCCCGGATGTTAAATTCATGTTCTTGCTGCTCTCCTGGATCCCGGGTCCATTGGCAGGAGCAAAAGGCAGAGGGAAGAGGCCTCTCCAAACACACACGCCCGTGGTCCTGCCCACCTGGCTCCTGGGGGTCTCCACTTGGTTTGGAGACCTGGCTCAGAGGTGTCCCCTGGCCCAGGTGTGTGAGGGGCTGGGGGTCGGGTTGGATGCTCTCTGTGACAATATCTTGTCACCCTCTCAGTTCCCACAGCGCCATCTCCCCTGGTTACCCCAAAATGGACCCACAGTCACTCTCCTCAGCACATCTGAGCTGTTTCCCCTCACCTGGCCACCTTTTTCCAAAGGGATTCCCGGGATGCTGCCAGCCCTGTGCCTTGTCCATGCAGCACCTGGAATCCCACACCTGGATTCCAGCTGTGGGAACTGCTCTCCTTATCCCTGATGTTGTCCTTTAGCCTTCCTGTCCTTGTGGATCCACCACCATGGAAATATTGGAAATATTCAGGCCCAGGAGCAATCCCAAGTGCTCCCATGTGGCACTGCCTCCTCCCGGCTTCCCAAGTGAGCTGCACCAGCGTGCATCCATCATTCATGGAAAATCCCTCTCCCTTTGGGACGCAGCAACTTGTTTGGCAATGAAAAAAAACCAACCAAACAAACCCCAGCACCCGTTGGATCTCTTAATTTGACGGGGCTGGGAGCTGGCAGATGAATATCTTAAATAACTAATGATGACTCAGAGGAGCATTAAACAAAGATTACATTGTCACTTCTTCTCTGTTCCTCTTTTGTTTCTCACTCTTCAGCCTTCCTGCCGGTTGATTATCTCCCCCGTTTTCCTTCTGATGATCTTGTTACTGTGACAGGGTGTGCATTATCTCTGGCAGCCCCTTCCCGGAGCCTGGCCTGTTGTACCAACACAGGGCAGGGATGAACATGAGGGATAAACAAGGGGGGGGTCCCAGAACTTCGCTGAGGGACCCGGCTCTGTTTGCCAGCTCTAGAGGGTGGGAAGCTCCCAGCTGGGAGGGTCTCTCTCTCTCTCCACTCACCTATTTCCAGTTTGGAGAGATGCTGAAACTGAGTCTGCAGTCCAGAATCTGGGCTGGCTTTTCAGAAATCTGCCGAAAAGTGCATTCCGAGCGCTTCCCAAGGCTCCTTCCCACAGCAGGGCTGGGCTGATCCATGCTGCACCACAGGAGCTCCAGGCAGCCCTGGGATGAGCTGATAATCCCAGCAAACACCACCGGCAGCACCAGGAGCACTCCCATTCCCTGGATCGTTGGCCTGTTCACAAAGGATTTGCTGAGTGCACAGTTCCCATTTCCCGCTGTTATTTGGGGAATCCAGTGCCTGGGGGTCTGCAACAAACCCTCACAAAACCAAAACTCAGCCTCCTCCTCAATAAAATCCGTGTCACAGCAGGAATCACCCAGTGGAGGGAGAAACCACCTCCCTCACATGAGGTTCCCAAGGACCAGGACTATTCTGTCCATGCTTGGTATTGGAAAAACCTCTTCAAAGCTGAGAAATGTCTGCACAAAATGCTCTGGTCCGGCCTTGGGGAAGTAGGAAATCTCATCAGGAATTATCTTGGGATCAAATAGGATCTCTCAAGTGATTCTGGAAGGCCGGGTCAGTCTGAGGGAGAAGTGCTTGATAAGCAGAGCCACCTCGGATTTCTTTGAAGAAAAGCACCGCATGAAATTTTGATATCACTAAGTATTTAATAGATCTAATTTACAAAGCACTGTTGCTCCCAATTCCCAGAGTGCTAAAAAGTCCTGCAACCTATTTCTTTACAAGGATGAGACTGCTTCATTCGTGGCTTTTAATGCAGCAAGATGTTTAACAGCTGCAAGGAATGTTTTAGGACGGGAAGCCCTTCGGAAGCACACCAGGCTCTGCTGTACCTTCACCAGCCAGGAGAGTTCTGCAGCTCTGTGCTGACAGGAGGGACCAGGGTTTTGTCACTCAGCTGTTAGCACAAGGTGTGAAAGGATCTTTTCTGGCTCAGGAGTTATCCCAGGACAAGCAGCCTCTGCTCAGGGCAACTTCGGAATGAAGAGAGTGGGCAAAATGTCCCCAAATCTGCAAATCCCACATTTGCAGGGATCCCACAGCGGTGTGTGGGCACATTTATGGTGTCACCAGTGCTCAGGTGTCCCTTTGGGGAGGTGGCTGCTTGTCTGGCCGTGGGACAGAGGGGACTGTGACACGTGTGGGCAGCAGCTGTGACCTCCTTGGTGTGACCAGACCACAACTCAACATCCGACGAGACAACAGCTCCCCAAGGGACCTGCCACTCCTTAACTGGGGACAGTGACACCTCCAGCCAGCTGCTGGGGGATCCTGGGACCTGCCTGCTCCTCAGACCCCTCCCCATCCTGGCCATGCCCAACACCTCAGCAGAGACAAAGCCCCACCCTGGTGCCACACGAGGTCAGGCCTTGCCCCTTTGTGACACGAGCCCAGAACTCCGCGTGACAACGGAATGTTCCAACACCAGCGGGCACAACCCCTGCCAGAATCCCCAAAGCCAGGGTGGATACCATCCAGCTCCTCGTGGAAGTCTTCTGAAGACATTCATCTCTTGTCAGGACCAAACACAGAAGTATCTGGGATTTCGGTGAGTCTTGTAAGAACATCCGTGTTTTTTAATAAATATTCGAGCGGCTTCCCTGCTCCTGCTGGCTGCAGGGAGGGCAGAGCTGAGAGCAGAGGAGTCTCCATCAAACCAGGTGGCCTCAGGATTTGGAGCAGGGAGAGATCGGACTCATGCCAGTCATCAACCCCTTCCCTGCACACACATTCCTTGTGGAGAGTGCTCCAGGCTGGAAAACTGTGGCTTTCCTTTAAAAAAATTTGGGATTTTGGGTTTATTCCCAGCCACAGCTTTCCACCACAGCAGCAGCCTCTCACCCTGTTTTCTCCCTGGGAATTCGTTTAAAAGCCAGATGTTTGCTCAGTGAACTCAACTGGAAGTAACTTGCCTTTGACGAATCTCTTACCTGGGAAGGCTGTGAGCACCAACAAATGGTTTTTGCGAGTCTTTCTGCATGAAAGACACCCAGTTTCAGAAGCTTTCTCAGCCAGAGTCTCTGAGCATTCTGTGATAGAGCCAGTTAAAAGAAGGTAACAAGTATCTTTAACAACAAAATAATACAATCTCCAAAAAAACCCAACTAAAAAACAAAAAAAACCCACCCAACTGAAAACCCCAAAAAACTCAACTGAAAAACACAGAAAACCAAAATAAAAAACTTTCCCTTTCATACCGAATGCTTAGGAGGAATTAAAAAATGTATTTCTGTGCGTGCTGGAACACAAGAAGATAAGAGAACCCCCTGCTCTTCCCACTTGGATTTCATTTTGACCAAAGAAAAATTCTTTCCTCATGATTAATTCCCCCCGTTCCCTCTGTTACTGTAATCTGGGGAAATGGAAAAGAAGAAACAGGGTAAAAAGAAAGAAATAGAGGGAAAAATCACTGCTTTGGTGTCTGTATTGGGCTTGGCTCTTCTTTTGGAGGCTGAGACAAACACCATGTGCAGGAAAATAATGGGATAAGGACGGTGAGAAAACAGTGGGGAAGTCAGGACACTTTCCCCAGGACTTGCTGCTTCTCTGCTCCCAAGGCAAATTAATTTGTATTCCTTATCCCAGAAGGAGGCACAGGAGCAGGAATAAAATATCTCCATCCCTGGAGCTCCTGCCGGGCTTTGCCACCTGCCCTGGCCACTGTTGAGCAGCTCCAGGGTGGTGACAAAGACCTGTGGGAGCAAGTCCTGCTCCTCTCCAGGAGGCAAGGCCAGAACATCACCAAACTAGGCTGGTTGGAATGGTCCCTGCCTCTGTGATTAAGGGAATTCATAAATATTCAATGTTTCTTGGCAGCTGGGAGTGCTTCACTTGTTCCAAGTATCTCAGGGGGGATGGGGAAGGCAAGGATGAGCCTTAGCATTTCTGACACCCCGCAGAGACAATGAGCCGGGGAAGGAGAGCGGCTCCTCTCCTCGCAGGGAAACGTTTCACGTCGGGTGATTTGAATAATTCAGCCTTTCCACTGGTCTCTTTAAATGTTTGATGCCTGGGAGTTGAGCTTTAAGATCCGACCTCCCGTGAATCTCAGGGTTTGGGCTCTTGGTTGGGTGCTGCGTGCTTTGCCTGCTGGTGCTTTCGACAACTTCCCGTGGTGTGGCCGAGCCTAAGAGCACAAATTTCTTCCTTCGCCCCACGAAATTCTGGTGCTCTCCCACCAGAAAACATCGACCATCCCATTCTGGGCTGTGCTTGGGAGGGGAGAAAAGAGCAGCAATAATGAATGAGGATTAAAAAATGTTTAATTACATCCTGCTCCTCTTAGAGACACCAACCAAAGCTGTAGGGAAATGGACGGAGCCAGGCAATGTGAGCACAGGAAGGGTGGCTTGGGTGGGTTTCCTGCAGTGGAGCTGAGGCCACTGCCCTGTCCCAGAGCTCTGGGGTGGCACAAGGCACTGGTGTCCCCCAGTCCAGCGGTCCTCAGTGGCCACTGAATGGTGCTGAACCCATCTGAGGGAACATCCCAGCTGCTGCCTCAGTCTTTTTGGAAGAAGGTCCAGCCCATGGCAACACCATCCCTCTGTTTGCCACAGCTGCAGCGGATGGGGATTTTTGTGGATTTCCACACAAGCCCCAGGATTTTAAGACCTCCTGGTGGAATTGGGATGCTTGCACCTCCTCTGGCTGATCGGATTTTGGCCACTATCAGAGACAGGACACGGTGCCAAACGCATTTTGAGCCTGGTGAGGTTGGGAGATGCTGACATCCAAGGAACCACACCATTCCTGCTCTCCCAGCCACTGACACGTTGCCACAGGCAGAAACTCGGTGTCCCACAGCTAGAGTTTGCCATCAGCTTTGTTCAGGAGAGACCCTTCACTTCCATGTGAGATCCTGATCTTGCAAGCCTTTATCCTAAATTATCCATGAAATGTGTGGGCATGAGTTATGCATGAGATGAATTATCCATGAACCGGGTTGGTCGCCTTGTCTCTTTGTCAACTCTGGAAGTTCCAGCCAGGTATCAAAGCACGGAGTAGGTCGGGATATTTCCCCACATCCCTCCCAAGAATCCGCGTTTTTACAAATGTACAAAACCTGGGAAAGAGCTGAAATATTCAGTGGGTCGTGATGGAAGAACACAGAAGGGAGTGCACAGGCCCGGCCTTTCCCCCAAAGAGGCAGTTTCAGATCCTAAATCCCTTCAGTGGTTACTCATCCCCCTTGGGAGCTCCAGGAGGGATGGAGACAACCTGTCTGCCTCTGACAGCACCCTCCCACACCCAGGCTGGTGGCTGTCCTCAACTGTGAACTGGAGCTTGGGACACAGGCACGGCAAAGCCTTAACTTTGGTGGATATCTGTAGGAATAGGGTAAAAAGCTGGCCTGTCATTTCTTCTAAGTGCAGCTAGCAAACAATTTGTAAGTTTGCATCTGGAGCTATTTTGAGAATGAGAAGTTCCTTTAACAGAACAATCTATTCCGAGGGTGAAAAATAAGCGCACCTGTAATAACAAGGGATTTGTCCCTTGAGAATCAGCAAAGAAAACAGGTAAACAATCCAAGAATAGATCAATTTGATGGACAAGTAAAATACCTTTTGCTAACCAATAGAACAATTAACAAGAAAGCAATTAACCAATCAGAAATTGCCCCTCGAGGCTTGTAAAAACTGTGTAAAAGACCATAATAAGGAGCCTTCTGAAAACTTGATACTATGTCATTCTACATGTCGTGACCATCTCAACAACGACAATTATCTCCTGATTTTGCTGTGAAAGTTTGTGTTAGAGCTGTGTTGATGTCCTGAAGGCAACTGGGTCAGTTCAGAGAAGGAAGAGTATTGTTATGTATTTGGGATGATGAACAATGATATAAGACTCCAAATCTTCTTGGAGGGCATATAGAAAAAAAGAAAGCAAATTAGAAATTTAAAATTTATTAGAAAGCAAACTTTTTTTATACACTGTTCCCGTACAACTGGGTATGATTGGTCATTCAAGCCAACACCTCTTCCTAAATATCTTTGCAAGTAAACAAGCTGCAGAGGCAGCCGGTGCAAAGATTAGGAATTGTTTGGAATCTCTTCTCCCAGCTCCTCCAGAGCAATGCCTGGGAAAGTCTGACTTGTTTCCCCACAGGCTCTGTCGCTGCCTGATGCCTAAAAGTCCTCTTTGACCAGGCTGTCAGTGGAGGGGGAGAGAAGATTTTGGGAATCTGGCATTTCTCTGGGTGGGGAAAGACATGAGAGTCAGTTGAGAATTCCTGCCTGGCTTCTTCCACCTCCCACCCCTCTAACTCTGCCATTTATCCCCCTGCAAGAGCAGCACCGATGTCGGCACCAGCTTTCCAGTGCCAAGCCCGCGGCCTGTCCTTGCCGGAATGCACACCCTACCACACCTCCAGGGACATCCGCTACATCTTCCTGGAGAGCTGCAGGAACATCCCTGCGTTCCACCACCATCACCNGGCAGGAGCCAGCAACGTCTCCCCCGGCCCCGCGCCCTGCCACCCTACTGCCCGGCACTACCTCAGCACAGATGAAGACTGCGATTTCTCTCCTCCTCAGCACCTCCCCGCCTTCCTCGCCCTCTCCAGGGGAGCCGTGGATGTGAGAGGCTGCCCCGAGGCCAAGAAAAGGCTGCCGGTGTTCCGCCAGCTCTGCGGAGAGGCCGTGGAGGAGCTGAAGGAGTTTCCCGACGCCCGAGCGGCGCCGGGCGACGCCAAAGGCTGGAGGATCGCGCAGGCGGCCGCGTGCCCGACCTGCGACAAGGCATGAACTGACTCTTGAGATAATGTCTGCGAAAAAATATAACACTGATGGTGTCCTTCCGTGACACGGGGCTCCAGTGGAGACGTGCTGTGGGCTCAGGGGGCAGTGGGAGGAAGGGATGGGGTGGTTGATGCTGTTTTACACCCCAATGACGCAGACTCCAACTTCAGAAGGGTGAAAAGGACTCCTTTATTTTTGGGATGTGTCTCCCTTTTATACTGTTCTACACAGACCGATCTGATTGGTGACACAAAGACAAACCTCTTCACTCACATTGGTCAGACCAGAGTGACATCAAGAAGTCCCTCCTAGGGAAAAGAATGAAAACAAAGTTACAGTCACAAAACCACTTTTCTTGTTTACAGAAAATTCCCTGGGAAAAGAATTTCAGAAAACCAAAACACCTCAGGCACAAAACCAGGGCTACAGGTGGTGTTGGCTGCCTGAGGTGTCCCCTCCACTCTGGTGCACTGCCAGCTTCTACATCCAGCTCCATCCTTCTCGCTCAACACCCTCCTCAGCACACCAGGAATAAAGGAAAACTTCCTCCTCCACATCCTGCACTGCCACCCACAGCCCCTTCCCCAAGCATCCTCTCCAGCTGCTGAGCTGGAGGAAAATGTGTTGGGGAAAGCGTGGAGTGCAAGTGGGGAAATAAAAAAAAAACGTGGAAGGGAGGAGAAAGCAAACAGGAGATCTCACGTGAGAGTGCCAGGGAGGGAATTTGGGAGGTTTTTCCTCTGGGAAAATAGCGACAATGAGAAGAAATGCCCCACAGATCAACTGGTAATAAACAGGATTCCGGGGCTTGGCATCTGTGTCGTTCTTAGATGTGCTCCTGAAGGGAAATATTAACATCCAAAGATCCCAGCCCCAGGCTGGCAGGATCCTCTGAATGGGAGTGTGAAACCAGCTCAGCAGAAAAGAGGGAGACACAGTGGAGACAGTGGAGAGTGCAATGGTTTGAAGCCAAAGAGGGATGGGGCGGTGCTCAAGGAAAATGGGATGACCGGAAAACAGGTGGAAAACCAGATGAGGGGGGAAAACCAGTCCTGCAGAACCTTGGGAACAGGCAGGCATCAGTGAGGGAAGAAATGCTGAGCCTGCTGCATATTTGAGACCAAAGAGCACAAGGCTGTGGGGTCTGCAAGGAAAAACAGAAGAAAAAAGAAGAATAAAAGGCTGTTGATTGTCTTTACCTTGGGACAATAACAGTGGCAGAATCCCACAGGAATTGACTGCAGGTACCAGCCCCAGGCTGGAGGGAGTTCTAAGGGAGGTCTGAGTGATGGTCAGAGGCTGCTCCTGCAATCCAACAGGCTCATCAAGACCTGATGCCATGAGAAAGGTTTGAGGATGCTGAGCTATTTCCAGAGAGCAAATTCCCCCCCTGGTTATGTTTGGGTGTTGAGTGCTGACATGAAGGCTGACAAATCTCAGGGGAGCTCTGGGAGAAACAGAGGGACCTGGAGATACCACATCATCATCATTCCTGCCTCCACACACAGGGATTGGAACCTGATTATTGGAATCAGACTCTGGCAAGGATGGACCAGAGGAAAAGGATGGCTCAGGCTGGTGAAAATAAAAGTTGTTTGGGGAAAAGAACTCTGTGAGGAGTTTGTAGGTCGTGCTGGAGCCTGAGTTTAGATCCCCCCCAGTCAGACTGGGACTGAGTCATCATGGAGGCTTTAATTTTTGAGGCACAGATTGCAGAGCAAATGTTGCTTATTGCAGGCACCACTTATTCCTGAGCACGATAATAAACAGACTTTGTCTCCAAATGGTTACTGATCCAGGACGACACGAGGCTATTTTAGTAGGATTTCAGGGAATGTGAAGACATTACAGAAGAGGTTGACCTAGAAAATAAGCATGGGGCCAGCCATCAGAAGTTGATGCCATTTCAATGAAATGGAAGGAGGTATTAAAGCAGGTCAGTAGCTGGGGCTGTTCGGGATGAATTAGCACATGAAATTACCGAGGTGCCAACGAGGACTTTTCCTGCATCCAACAAACTGGGAGTGGGACCATATGCCTGGAGTTTACCAAACACAGCTCCCACGCTCAGGGAAATGGGGCAGAGCAATCGTGACAGCTAAAGAGCCTTTCTTCTGACCTCAGGAGCTCGCCTCCATTTCCAGCCACTTTTGGAGGAGAGCACAGAACAGAGCCTAAAATAATAAGCTTTTATAAAGCATGGGTCGTGTGCTGTTCAGACACCTCCCCCAGTGGCCACAAGGCCACACTCTGCAGTAAGAAGCCAAAAAAGGAGAAGGAACAGCCAAAATTTCCTGCCCTGAGAAGCCCAGAAGCAAAACCACCTCGGGAGAGCTGGTGACAGGAACTCAGGGCTGCTGTTTCTGGCTTGGAAATGAGATTTATTTCTCTGGCAGACCTTGCACTCATCACTGCAAACGTGGTGACACTGTCTGGCACCCTGCTCGGAAAAGGGGACAGCTCTTTCAGGCATGGAAACCTGGGACAGATAATCCACGTGGGCCCTGCAGTGCACAAGATGGATCTCACCAGTACAAGTGGAGTTCCTCAAACAATGGCCCAGGGACTCACCTCTTTGGCATCTCTGTTGATGGATTTGGCATGGAGAGATAGATTGTCTTTAGGATTGCTGATTCCCCCAAAGCTGAAGGGGAGTTGGAGAAATTGGGTGACCTTGAAGAGCAGCAGTTGCAGAGAATCTCCTGTGAAAGGAGCTGGGAGCTCAGACACTGGAAACAAGGAAGGGAAAGGCAGGGATGAGCCTGCCCCTCGTAAATCTCTGATGTAATGTGGCTCTGGAAAAGGCAAATTCCAGAGCAGAAAGTGTCAGGGGAAATGTTCCCTCTAGAGAAAAGCTTTGTTTGGAGTCCTGAACCAGCCACACTCAACAGAGATCGACTGAAACCAGCACCGGTGGGGTGAAGATCCTTCCCTGAGGACCTGCAAGAGTTTGGCCAAAGTGGAGAGCAAAGGGAAGGGACAGAGCTGCTGCCTGAACAGAGAGCTGAGAGAGGAACGCTTGGGGAAACAGGGAAAAGAGTTACTTGAAGCTGGCAGTTGAAGAGATGGAGATTAAAAGCCCAAGGACATCCTTCAGCTGGAATTAGAGGATCCTTCACCATGAAAAGAGCAAATCTGTGGGACACACTGCAGTTCCGAGGAGCAAGGGACAAGGAGCTGAGTTAGAAGCCAGATCTGTTCAGGAAGGGGAGGATGTTTTGTCTCGCTGAGGGGAATTTCAGGTTGATGAGCAGAAGATCCTGAGCAATCTCTCTACCCCACCAACAGCCAGCTGCAAGATGCCTTTTTTAATGGCAACACTATCATTTGGGGTGGATATTTGGGATGTGCCTCCCTCTGTGCTCCACAACTGGCTTCTGGAAACCCAGAATCCTGGAAATCCAGAACCTTGGAAATCCAGAATCCTGGAAATCCAGAATCCTGGAAATCCGCTCAGGATTCTGGATTTGCTCTTCCTGAAAGGCAGCCCTGCTGCTGAGCTCTTGCAATCTGCACAAGGCACCTTTCCTTCCTTCCCCGAGATCAAAAGCCTGTTACTCCACCAGCAGGCCGGCCCAGCTTTGCCTCTGCCAAAACCCCTCAGAACCCGGCACAGAGAGAGTTTCATCCTCAGCCACGGCTTTTCAGCCTCTGCTTTTGCTGCCTTGCCGGCGATCTGCATGCAAACCCCTCTCGCTCCTGCTATTCCCCACGGACCTGCCGCCCCAGAGGTCTCCCCGGTGCCTCCTGCCTCTGTGTGTGTGAAGAGCAATCAGCGCCTCACCTCCCCTAATTGGAGCTGAGCCTCCCGAGCTGCCAGATGAATTTGATCTCTGCTGCTCTGCATGGCAGGGATGAGTCGAGGGGGCTGAACTCTGCGTGCTGGGGGAGTTTAGGAGGTTTTTCCAGCCCGGAGATCAAGGCAAGTTCCCAGGGAGTGCTGCAGGACACGGCGCACACCACTCCCTGTCTCCTGCTCTGCTCCTGCCCTCCGAGGGGAAAAGTCCGTCCAGCTCCTTGTAAATTAAATCACTGATTGCCCAAAAGCTCTTTTATTCCTCTGGCCTGTGGCCCTGGTGGGAATGCAGGGGGGTGCAGGTGGTTTAACCCTTCCATGGCTGCTCCAGGGCACACACAGGGAGCCAGGAGCAGGAAGACACCGAATTTTGGGAATGAACAGAGGAAGGGGGCACTGGGGAGGAAGGATTTGCAGGTGAAACCACCTCTCAAGGAGCATTTAGAGGCCAAACCACAGCCCCGCATGAAAGGGATGAGAGAGATTTGTCTTTACAGACAAGCTGTGGGTCTGCTGGTAAATAAAGTTGGATACTGAGAGATGAAAGAAACAAAGGGAAGAACCATAAATTCCATAGGAATTCCACTGATTTGACATGAGGAAAAGAAAAAGGGGGGCAGAGGGGTACACGTTAGAAAGGGGGTGTTAGGTATTTGGGGTTTTGGGAAGTCTGTAGCTCTCAAGTACCTCAGGCAATGGGGAAAGAAAGAGGGACATGCAGTGAGGAAATGAGGATAAAAAGGAGGCTGCATCCTCCAAAAATCTGAGAGACCCTAGAGGAAATACCCCACGGCCTCTCCCTTTATTTGAATAAAATTACAAGACTCCTCTGTCTCCTTTTCGGACACAAACCTCTGGTGCTTGTGGCTCGATTTTCCTGACACACACCTGTGCAAAGCCAGCAGAGATTGCACAAATTCCCCTTCTAAAAGCCAGGGCTCCCAGGGAAAGGCAATCCCCTTTTTTCCCAGCCAGCAGCCTCCCATTGGAATGGGGCTGGATCCAGAACAGGGCTGGGATCGGGCTGGGAGCAGAGGCCCATCCCCACAGGTGCCATCACATTTAGGTGGGCGTTAGCCTGTGCAAAACCCACGTTTGGGCTGTGAGTTACCCGAGCAAATCGCTGCCTTGTGATTATTTATGTGAGGACGCGTTTGTGGATGAATTACCGAGCAGCCTGCAGCAGTGACTCCACCTAACATGTCAGCACAACCCCGCGTGGGATAGTCATTAACAAATTAACTGATCACCCGGGCCTGCCGCTCCCCGTGGGGCATTCTGTGTGCTTGGAAACCCAAAGCAGAGCGTTTGCATTTTGTCAGGAGGTGTTTGGGGACTGCCTGGGCTGAGCTCAGCTTAGGCGGGACCGAGTCACAGCGAAATCACCAAGTCCGGCCTAAAGATGAGAACGGGAAGATCCAAGAATGCAAGAAAATCAGGGGAAGGCAGAGGGAGAAAAAAAAATGCGGGCTGAAATGAGAGAGTGGGAGAAAGAAAAAAAAAATTAACAGCTTTTTTTTATTCCTTTTCATTTATAGACAATGTTATAGTTCTGCACAGAAGGACTAATTTAGGCCTCTGCACAGCCCCAGTGACCCTTCCTAATAGAAACCATTTAAATCTTTAAACAATTTACATGAAAATGTAACTTTGCTGTGAATATATTTCTTCCCTCTCCTGCTCCCATCACGAGTGCAATCCTTCAAACCTCTGACAGCTTCCATTATCTCTTAATGAAGTGAGAGCATCTTTCTTAAGGAGCCGTGCGGGCCCCGGGGTTAATCGGAGAAACGAGGTCCACAAATAAAAATCAGGGGAGGGACAAGAAGAAAAGGGAGAGCAAACACTTAAAAGGGCTCAAGGGGGCAGCTCCACCACCCAGGGATTTAATTCCAGGAGGGCACATCCTCCTTGAGAGCCTGAGACTTCGTCCTTCCACCCCAGAGGAAACTTCCCTTGTTCCCAATCTCCGTGCCAAGGTAAGGGTGGGGCAAGGGAGGCAGAAAAGTCCCACTGAAAATAAATGTAAAGGGCTGGGAATGAGGAAAGAAAGGCTGAAAAACTATTGAGCTGCCAGGAGTGTGGAAAAGGGGATCAAAAATCAGGAATGTCTCAGGGGAGAGCAGATTCATAAGAAGGCGGACTGCTGACTTGAACAGGAAAGAGATGAAAGCAGAAAGCAACAGCAGAGAAAAATAAATAGTTATTTCCAGGAAAAAAACCAATGAAATTCTGGGCCAGGAGGAAAAAAAGAAGCCCACCAAGAGTTTACAGTTCTGGCTGTTGAAGATGCTTAAGTGAAGCAAACAGAAAAGGGAAGTACAAAGGCCAGAAATAAGGAGCTGAGGGATGCAGGGAGCTCTTCTTCCAGCAGCAGTTTGTTCCCCTGCTGTTCTCCAGCAGGCTGCCGTGGGATGGAGGGCATCAAACCACAGCTCTGCATCTCTGAAGAAGAATCTCCGAGTTCAGCACATGAACTAATATCCGGCAAATTGTCTCCAGGCCACAGATCCACGAGCCCTTGGCCAGAACTGGAGAGTGTTTCAGTCCTATCTGAACTTCAAACCACTCTGCTGCTGTGAAATAAACCCAAATTTGAAAATACTTGTGTGGAGTTCTGTCACCCTGGGGAAGGAGAGAATTTCTGAAGAGAAAGAGCCAAAGGTTTTCTCTGTCCTACACCACTGTGCTGGTTTTTCCTCTTCCTCTTTCTTCCTCCCCACCGCCCTGGCAGGCAGGGGCACAGAGGGATGTGAGCTCCCAGCAGGCCGGAGCATTGCATTTGCCAGGTTCCCATAAATCCCAGCTTCTCCTGTAGAAAGAGCGCCAGGAACATGCCCTGCTGATGGTCAGATGAGGCAGGATAGGGGCAGGAAGGGGTGAAACCACCTGAGGGAGTCAGCACCAGGCTGGGAGCTCCTGACCCCGCAGCCTCCAGCACCTCGAGGCTGTGTCCACCCCAAATCCAACCCTGCAGCTGCCAAAGCCACGTCCCTCAGGTGGGATGCCAACTGTCCTGGCTGAGAACTGCACCAGGCAGGCATCAAAAGAGCCTGAGTGAAGGCAAATCACTGCTCATGAGGGCAGGGAAAGACTCATTTGGTGCCTGATGTTGAACAAAGCCCGGGATTGCTGGGCCTGGCAGGGCACTGAGGGTTTGTGCTGTCCCAGCTGGGCCTGGCCTTGGCAGGGCACACATCCACCAGCCCAGGCTTTGTTCCCCAGCAAAGGGAGGGAGGGTAGGAATGGGGCTGGAGCTTGGAAGGCTGATCTGAAACAGAGACTGGGCAGAGCTAGAGAATAAAGTAGGTGTTTATCACTCAGGGTGTGCCCAGGGCTCGGTGCCACCCTCGGCCTGCCCTGCAGGGTGACATCAGCGGCGTCCCCTCACAAAATGGACATTTCTGCCGTGCCTCCATCCCGCTCAGGGCACTCGGGGCTGAGAGGGACATGGTGAATCCACCCTGGCTGCAGCTCTGCCCTGCTGCGGGAGAGGAGGAGCTGCAGACTCTTCCTCTGGCATCCCAGCCTCTCACCCAGCTCTTCTCCTCCCGGCGTGGAGAGACACAAACAGCCCCGGTTTGGTGAAGAGGATTTGGCTGTTCCTCAGGCCCGAGTGCCACAGGCCTGCTCCAGCTCCAAACAGGCCTTTTAGCCCTTCCCTTTCCCTCACCCCAGAGTTAACCCCACAGCCTTTAACCAAGGCCTTGTGTACAAAAGGATTGCCCGGGGCTTGTCCCCATCACAGCACAGCTCCCATTACACCATTAACTCCCCGAGCTGAGTGCCTGGCAGCCAAGGGATAATGGGCCCGCAAAGTGCATTTCACAGCGATTGCTGGCCTGCAGGAATGGGCATTTCCATCCCCGGGAGCTCTGGGGAAAGCAGGGACCTGCTGACAGAACAGGAGATGGGGGTTCCTCACTCTCCGCTTGTGGATTTCAACTCCACTTCCCCTGAGTTACAGCCTGTCCAGGAAATGCATCCCAGGGAGGGAATGCTCTGAGGGAAATCCCACCATGCAGGAGCAGATGAGCCAAGGGACCCCCACAATCTGCACCCAGGTACTTGGCCAGGAGCAGGGACCAGCATTGTTTTGGAGATCTCGTCTGTTTTCCCCTTCTGTTTTCAGAACTTCAAGGATTTTGTGCAGTCGGGAGACAGATCCTTCATCCCTGGACAGCCTGGTGGATGCAGGAGAACATGAGAGTCACGGGGAGAGAGGGAAAGCAGGAATGAGCAGATCTCAGTGATGAAAGAGAGCTGCAGGCTTGGAGACAGCATCACTTCAAGGTGAATTATTAACAGCAGATGGAACATCTTCACCAGGAGGACCTGAAGGGCTCTGCCTGCAACAGGAGCAGCTCTTCAGCCAGGTTTTCACAGAACAGAAGGCAGGGGGTCAGATCTGGGCTGTGAGGGAGGGTGGGCAGGCAGTTACAGCCAGCTCTCCATGGGTGCTGGGATTCTGGATTCACTGGCTGTGCTGGGGCACAGGATTTGGCATTCCTTCTGCTCTGAGCCAGAAATGTCACCCCACACGTGATATGTCCCTTAAAAAAACCCCACCCCCCAAAACAACAACAACCCAAACAAACAAACAACCCCCAACTTAATTTTAGTAACTTTTAAAGGCTAGGGAAAAAAACCCCTGACATGATCAGAAAACCACCAGCCAGCAGCACCTCATGGGTGCTCACCTTCAGGCTGCTCTCCAGAGGGATGGAAGTGCTCTCCAAGGGGATGGAACTGCTCTCCAGAGGGATGGAGGTGCTCTCCAGAGGGATGGAGCTGCTCTCCAAGGGGATGGTGCTGCTCTCCAAAGGGATGGAGGTGCTCTGCAAGGGGATGGAGCTCACTCAGAGGGATGGAGCTGCTCTCAGAGGGATGAAGCTGCCCTCCAGGGAGATGGAGCTGCTCTCCAGGGGGATGGAGCTGCTCCCTGGACAGATGGAGCTGCTCTCCAGAGGGATGGAGCTGCTCTCATTGGGATGGAGCTGTTCTCCATGGAGGAAAACTCATCCTCCCGACTCCACGGCCGGGAAGTGGGATGCTACTGACACCCAGTGGCTCCCAGCATCCTGCAGACAGGGACTGCACCCTGGGCTGGGGCAGTGGCCCTGGTGTCCCTTCTCTGGGGACTCCCCTGTGGAGGTGGCCCTTGGAGCCCTGCGGGCGCCACGGGGTGCTGGTGGCAGGGCCAGCAGTGACATCCCTGGCAGCACCAGGGTGGGCAGTGGGACACAGGGGAGCGACAGGGACATCCCAGAGGGTGCTGGATTCATATTTATCCATTTTTTAGGTCAACAGGGTCTGCCTTGTGTGTGGGAGACACGGTGGGAGATGTCGTCACCCCCAGCACAGCACAGCCACCTCTGCAAACAACATTGTTTTGTTCTAACAGCTGATCAGTAAATGCCACAGAAATGCTGGGGTGGGGGGACAGAGGCTGGGGTCAGTGTCCTCTGAGACCTTCTGGTGGCTGCTCCCCAGGTGCCCCTGGTCAGCTCTGACCACAAGCACTGCAGGGATGGAGGCTGGAATTTTGGGATGGAGCTGCCCTGTGGTACCTCCCCTCACACACATTCTGACCCCAGGCCAGGCAGCGGGTTAGAGCTGGAAGTGGATTTAGCTAAATCAGGAAAGCCCATTCACATTCCAGAGGAAGCCCATCTACACAGGGAATTATTTAAGAGCAGCAGCAGAGCTTCCCCATCCCCTCGGCGTGTCATTTCGGCTCCAAAATCAAGCAAAGCAAGCAAACAGCGTGGAAAAATAGCAACAAACTGCCTGCATTTGGCATCCCACAGTGCAGAGCCAGAGAAGATGCAGCCCCTGACCTGAGGAACAGCAGCAGGTAAGATGGACACAGACCAGAACAAAAAAGGGCTCAGGAGCAACACTTGACAGCTGAGAAAAACACATTTTCCTGGGGGCCTCCACACTGACGAGCTCTTGTTTTTGCCACAGAGAGCACCCAGAGGCTGCTGAAACAGAAATGCATTTTTAATTATTTGTTGTTATCAATTGCTCTGCAGAATAGAAGCTGCTGACAGCGGGAACCCATTGCAGGGAGCTCGGGGGAGCTCTTTGGGCCACGTGTGAGCAGAAAGGCAGAACTCACCTAAGAAAGGTCATTCCAGAGGCTCAGGGTGGACCAGCCGTCCCTGCAGGACCGCAGGGAGAAGGGCGGCTTCCCCAGCGAGTGTCTAAACCAAACTGTGGGTGGGGACAGAGAAGCAGAAGCAGGAAATGGAAATCTCGGTGGTCAGAGCACATGGTGCATGGATTTTGTTTGTATTCCTGCAGACAGGGCTGGAGATCTCTGCCTGCAGGATCAGGAAACACTGCCTGGAGATCAGGCACCAAATCTGGGCTACAAAAAAGGCAAAACCTGGGAGTTCATCCCTTCATCCTTTTTCCAGGCCTTCACTGTCTCCTCTAAACAAGGGAGTTGGGGACAGGGACACTCTGGGGTGTCCAAAGAGTGCAAGGGAATGCAGAGGCTGAATTAAAACTCCATTTCTCAGCCCAAATGAGCCTCGCTGGCACCCCCTCACACACACGGGCATCCAGCTCTGGATGCAAATGGACTAATTAGCATCGATCATTACCGTGGGCAGGGCCAGCTGATCGATGGCTGCTGTATCAGGACAGCCAGGTGTCAGTCACTGCAGGGGACTCTGCTGTCCCCTCCCCAGGGACCCCTGTGTTTGAGAACGAAAGGAAGGCTCTGCTTTTATCCCCCAAAATGTGCTCACTGCTTGTGCGGTAGCAGCAGAGACTTGGCCAGAGCAGTTTCCTTCAGGGCAGGAAAGGAAACTGTCCCTTTTGCTGTCCCTTTGGGTGTCCCTTGGCACCCAAGGAGGTGTCTGTGGCACTCTCAGCGGTGCCAGGCTGTCCCCTGGGAGAGGGGAAATCCTCTCTGCTCCCAGCTGGCATCCCATGAACGCTTCCCTCTCCTTGCTCAAGGAACATTTTTCACTCACAGGATTAAACACAGATCCTGACCTGACCTCCCAGCTGGGCCTGTCTCCCTTCCCCAGCTCTCCATGGTCAGCTCTGCCTCCTCTCCCCACCCTTCCCAACCTGACACTTCCTCCAAAGCCTTTTTTTCCCCTCCCGTGTGTTTTGTTCCCAGCTCCTTGCTCCCGTTTCATCTGCACAAATTGTTTTTCCCCTCGCACATTGTGTGGAGAGCGCCAGAGGAGGAGTGGGAGAATCGCAGCCCCCTTCTCATCTCAGATCACACATTTTCCCTCTCTCCAAGCACACACTCAGAGCTGGGAACAAAACAGCCAGAGGTGGCTGCTTGCCAACGTGCCGGGGGATTTTTTGGAGGCTGGAGGACTCTCCTGCCTCAGAGATGAGGAGTGGTGTGGAGCTGAGGGATGGATAAGGAGTGGTGCAGAGCTCAGTGAGCAGTGTCTGGGGGCAGAGCTCACCAAGGAGCAGCGGCAGCAGGGCTGGAGTGAAGTTCCCGGAGATCCTGCCTGGCTGTGATGGCTTTTCCTTGGGCCTGACATTGAGAGCCACACTTGGTTAAGGGATAAGAGGTTTTTTACCTCAGGATTTTAATAAGGATCCTTCCTTAAGGTGCACCACTTCACCAAGGTGGGATGTGCCAAAATATAGACCCACGGCAGATCCTGTGTACAATTTTATTGTATAGTAGCATATATGTATTGCTTTAAAAATTTATATATATATATATACATATAAATAAATTTAATTTTTGAATATTTATTTTTTATTTTGGTTTAAAATTTCTTTTTATTTTTAAATATTTATTTCTTTTTCATTCTTATTTTTTTAAGTTTTAAAACGCATTTCGTTTAAAATCGAATTTTAATTTCATTTAGAAAATTTAACATTTGAACAAAAAGAAATATATTGATTTTTTTAAATATCGTTTTATTGTATATTAGCATATCTATTGCTTGCAAATATATATTTTATATATTATTTTATTGTATGTTTTATTTTATTTAAAATTTTGGTTTTATTTTTATATTTTGGTTTTTAATAATTAATTTTAGAATATTTAATTTTAAAATAATTTAATTTTTAAAAATAAATATTTAAATAAAAATAAATATTTAAATAAAAATAAATATATTAATTTCTTTTTAAATATATTTTTATTGTATGTTATCATATATATATTGCTTGCAAATCAGCACATCTAACAAGGATGCCCTAATGAGAGGCTTGAATGAAGAGTGTGATATCCTCCCTGGACGGGCCTAACCCCAGTTTACAGGATGTATTTTCGAGGGGACCCTGGTTTCCCAGGATAGTTTAGGGCTTTCCAGCCTCCACTTGTGAGGCCTTTGGCATGTTTGCTCTCCTGGCCTGCATCAGGACCACGTTAAGTTATCAGGCTTAAGGAATTATCAGTATCCATGCTAAGGGCACTGAGAATGCAGAAAAGGCATCTAAAAGAAAAGGCAAAAAATCGTCATGGCAGCAGCTGCAGCGGCTCCAAACCAGAGGAAAAAGGTTTTGTGCATCCACACGTGGGTCCTGAGCTCTCCTGACGGAAAAACACAAGATCAGCTTCACAACCAAAACCTCCACGCTGCTCTCAGCGATTCCAAACCCTGTTTTTCCTTCCTTTGGCCCAGATCCCACCCAGCACAGGGACTGTCCCCTGATGGCACCACACAGGAGGTGGCCCTGGGCTGTCCTGGGCGGGTTGGGACACCTGAAAGGGCTGGCTGGGGTACAGGCAGGGCTGCAGTCTGGCCAAGGGCTGATGAAGTCATGAAGAACTTCAGCCAGGTCCTTGTCTGCCAGGACGAGGCACAATCTCCTCCTCGCCAGTCAGGGCTGGCAGAAAGAATCACTCACTGCCCTTCCCTGTGAGGGGAATCCAAAAACCGGGAATCCAAAAACCAGGAATCCAAACCAGGCCGGCTTTTGTAGACATGAACTTCTGACCCAGAAGGGGCTTTTCTGGGGGGGAAGTTGCAAACTCCAAAATGCTTTTTTCTCTCTGCATTGTGCAGCTCCAGCTCCTCTGCTGCCCTGCTTGGTTGTGTGGAGCTGTCACCCAGCCAGGAGTGGCTGTTCCTGCCTGCCTGGGAGCCTCAGCATCCCCACAACCCCAAGACTGTGTTGGGAGTGCTGGGTCTGGGGGCTCCAGGGGATTCCCCAGGTGTGGGGGTGGACCCGGGGACATTTGTGTCCCCACAGAGAGCTGGCTCTGTCCATTGTGCTGTCCTGGCCTCGCTCCCAGATGAGGCAGCACCAGAAGGACGCAGGGAGTGCCTGTGACCTGTGACAGAGGGAGAGGATCTGCCTGTGGCACTCAGCTTCACTTATGGCCTGGATCCAGGGCTGGGACACTGCCTGCAGACAGGGGAGGCTGTAGTGATGCCTTGGGAAGGCTGAACTGGAACAGAGACTGGACAGAGCTGGAGAATAAAGGGGATATTTATTAAAATGCCTTTAGGGTACACCTTGGGCAGGGCAGGGCCTGACCAAGGCTACACCTAAGGTGGACCCTAAATGGGCACAAAATGGCCGGTCACAAAGACTTACATTTATAAAACTGTAAGTTTTGGTCTATTTGCATATTGGGGTTTAATTATCCAGTTCCAGTTGCAGGTTGTGAGGTCTCATCCTTCTTGTTCCTCCCTCCAGCCCACCCTTGTTTGTGCTTTTGGGCCTGAAAGTTGTCCTTGGTGTGCAGCAGGGAAAGGATTTGTTTTGTCTCCCTGCTCTGTGAAGCAATGTTACTGACACTGAATGTGAGGCTCAGAACTGCCCCCCTGGGCAGCACAGAACCTGAAAAAAAATGAAAGCTCAAACTTAAGGCATCAGTAGCTGGCCTTTGAATGGCATTTGAGACCCAGGGTTCTGGGCCTCTGCACAATTCACGACTCCCCAAATAAACACAAGCTGCGTCACAGCCTGTGCGCCAGCAAATCCTCATCACCCGCCTCCAGAAAGCTGGAAAAGCCAGGAGGGTGTCAGAATCCACTCCTCAGCTTGGATTGCTCCATGATCACAGCTCTGGGGCACATGGGTGATCGGGGAGCAGGGCTGCAGGAGGGATGTGGAAGCCACCAGGGATCCCTGAAGGAAGAGGGGCTGTGTAGGGCACGGTGCCTGGTGCTCTCCTGGTGGGATGTGGCCTGTTCTGAGCCTGGGGAGCTGACAGAACTCCTCACACAGAACAGTTTGCACCTCTGCTGTCCCCAGAGCCCTGGGAAAGTTCTCTTTGCTGTGTTGGCACAAGGGGAAGAGCCTCCCTTGAAGAGGGGATAACCCCCAGGAGCTGCACAGGGCACTGTCTCTCTCTGAGACTGAAAACAGGGAAGGAAAAAGTGGGAACCTCTACAGACACCCCAGGAGTGAAACACCTGAGGCACCATGAGCGGCTGTGCAGCAAAGGCAGGAAAAAAACCTCGTGTGTAAACTTGATTGGGACAAAATTCCCCCTTGGGGTTGCTGGGCTGGGAGCATCTCCTGGCTGAGCTTCCATCCCAGGCTGTCCCAGCCCCAGAGCCTGCTCTGGTCCCTGTAGTGCCCTCAGTGCCCTCAGCCTGGTGAGGCAGCAGCCACCCCCAGTCTGGCTCTGCCACTTCATCTGCCACGCCGAGTGCCTTTAATGAATGAATTAATTTCGTTCTCAACTGGGTGCGACGCGCATTCCAAGAGGCAGAAAATAAACGTTTCCCTTTCCTAATTCCTCGCGTCCCTTTTGATTTGTCATCCACACGGACGGGCTCTCCATAAATTCCCCCCACCCACCAGCTGGGCCCTGGATATTCCAGCAGCACTGACATAAACCAGCTCCCAGCAGCAGCTGAGACTGTGCCCCGTGTTTGCTTCCACCCGCGCCCGCCGGTGCCACACGCTGCTCAGGAGCCCAGAACAGAGATTGCAGCTCTCCCTCACGGGTCACCACGACCCAAGGCAGCCCCCTCCCTTCCTGTGCCAAAGCAGAACCTTTGCTAAATTGCCATCTGAAGTGGATTCCTGGCTGTTTTTTTTTTCCCCCCACCCCGTGCCAATTTTCTGTTCAGGCGTCTGTGCCCTTCTCCCCCCGCGGTGCCGTGCGGTGCGATGTGCACAGAGGGAGTGATCCTGTGCCCACTCAACTTCTGTTTCGCTGAGCTCAATAAGCCAAGAGGCTCCACTGCAAAACAAGCTCCTCATTCCTCAGGCCAGCCTTTTTTAAAAATTCTTTCCCCCCCCATGCTCTTCTAGTTTTTGGGTGGATGCCACAAAAATAGTGGCAGTGTTGTGAAAACCTTTAGTCAACAGCTGTGAAGTGACCACACCAGCATCAAAGCTTTTCCCTTCTCCAGGAGTGAAGAGGAGCTCCAGCTATACCCAAAATTTGGATAGAATTGGGGGGGGAGGTGTTTTCCTGAGGTTTGGGCGTCACTAGGGTCAAATCTGAGATCTCAGCCGCGTCACCACTGTTTCAAAAATCCTTTGCAGCTACAGGTATTTTCCACAGAAAGCAGAACAGCAGTGAAGTGGTTAAGTGTGAGAATTAATTTCCTCACACCGTTGACTATTCTTGGAGGACTGAGCAGACTCCCAGCCCCAGAATTAGCATTTGCAATCCCTCTCATAATGAGAGGCCGCAGGCAGCCGGGAACAATCTCTCACCAAACTGTCCCAAGCACAAAGCTGCTCTGGGGAAGTAAGAAGCTCTTTAAGGAGGACTAATTGTTCAGATTTGCAAAATCCATTTTTTCCCATCATCCCTGAAAATCCATTTTAGAATTGGTAAATTTGTTCTAGGATTAGATTAATAGGTTTCATGATTTATAAACCTTTTCTTCTCTCTCACCCTCCCCTTGACTTTTAAAAAGCTGTTGCAGACTTTGGCTCAGCCCAGATTTTAGGAGTAATTTCTCAACTTCTCAATTTCTCACCGCTGTTGAGATATCCTGACAGGGTTTGGTGGGTTACAGGGGGTGAATTTCCCACCTGGAATGCCATGACATCCCAGTGCCAAACCCTCCTCACTAACAGGATACTTGAGGGTGGGATGTGTCAGCACCTGGGAAACATCCTTGGAACCAAAAGCAAACAAAACCCAGCAAAATAATTTAAGGCCTTGCTTTGAATCCCCTAAAAACACCACAACAGCACCACCTGCCCAGGGCAGCTGTGTCCAAATGTGGAAAACACACCAGAAAAGCAGAAAATTGTGCTGTTATCCAGGATATCTCACAAACTACAACAGTCTGCTGGGGATAGTTTGCTCAGGGACTTCCCCTGTCAGTGATGGTGAGTTTATATCCATTGGCCCTTGAGGGATTTGTTCTCTGTGCCCTCCTTTCCTCTCACACACAGCCCAGGCTGCCCAAGCATCCCTCAGACATCCCAGTGGGATCAAACAAGCCACTGACACATGAGAGCCACAGCAAACCTCAGCTCCCCGTGGGACCTGTACACAGCAGCCTTGTGCAAGCAAATAATTCATCAGACTCCACAAAAGGTCCCACTGAGCAGCCCCAAAGCCACTGTCACAGCTCCACTTTGCTCCGTGGCCACATCATTCCCAGCTTGGGCTGATGGATTCTTAATTAGCATCTTAATGTGAGGAGCATATGCAATGAAGCATGAAAAGAAAATCCCCATCATTTAAATTCATTAACAGTCATCGAAAGTCTTCAGTGCAGAGGTGGAATTAGCTCCGAACTCCTTGGGAGAGCCCAGCTGTGCTCACTAAACTGTGCTGGATGTTGCTTATTTATTGAGCTGCCTGCAGGAAGGTTTGGCCCCCCTGGATTCGTCTCCCTGGATTATTTGGGATTGCAATCCCTCCAAGCCCCTCTGGATTCTGGAGGATTGGATCTCCTGGGTGGCTGTGTGAAGAGGTGGAACCACAGCCATGGCCCCAAACCTGGACACAGAACCCCAGGGACATGGAAGTGCCAGCGCATCCCTGCTGGTGTTGGGTCGTGTTTAGCACATGGATTTCTCTGTCTCCTCCCGATCCCTGCACCAGGGAATTCCTGCAGCTGCCTGCTCTCTGTGCCCTGCCTGAGAGGGTGTGAGGAGGGACATCCCATGTCCTGGCAGGGCTCTGCCTTTGGGATGGGGTGATGAGAGCGATGGTCCTGGAGAACGCTCAGGCACGCTGCTACAACATAGCCCACCACTAAGCCAAGGGATGGGCTTCTCCTGTGAAACATCCCAGAGCTGTTTATTCAGGAACACAGGCAGGGATAGCCAAGGCCTCCAGGGACACAGGATAGAGGTTCAGGGATGCAGCAGCCTCCAATAAAATCAAGAGGTGAGAGCTGAAAGGGGTCTGAGGGCACAGGGTTATAAACGGGACAGCTAGGGTGGGTCTGGGGTCTTATTCTTCAATAAGAATAGGAAAAAGTGGTGCAAAAGGGTAAAAATAAACCAAGGGGACTAATGGGGTTACAGAGGTGAAACAGTGCAGCAAATTTAACCCAGTGGGGTTCAAGGGAAAGGAGAACATTCTTGGTGAACAAGGCTGAACTGGGTGACATAAACTTAACAAACCAATAGAACAACGAAACCTCAGAAATATTAAGGTGTGGCTGCAAAGCCCCAGGGGAGGGGGGTTTTCCTCACCATGACCTAAAAGGGTTTCTCTCCCCATTTGCCTCAGTCCCTCCAGGGTTGAGGCATAACAACCTTGGGGATAAACCCCCGGGCTCCACAGGGTGACAGCAGGGTGGGGATGTGGCTGCCCAGCTCCCAGGTGGTTTTGGGGGCACAGAGCCCCGTGCACACCCTGTACTCAGCACACAGAACAAGGGCTGGAGTGTGCCTGAGACATCCCCCAGGGCTGCTGGGGCTGAGGAGCTGGGAGAGCCCAGCCCCTGTAAATAAACACAAGGTGGATTTTAATAAGGCAGGACTTTTCCATCTGCTGAGATGAAAAGAACTCGTTTTCCAGCCCCTCTTTCCCTCCTTTGCCATCACCCCACCACGGATGGTGCTGCAGACACTGAAGTCACCAGGCTCCCTCAGAGTTCCCAAGAGCCAGCCCCTGAACTGGGGAATTTGGGAAATGCTGGGCAGGGCTCAGAATTCCCACACAGTCCTCCTGCCACTGGAGAGGAGCTGGGCAGATGGGAGGAGGGGAGGAACAGCTTGTGCCAGCAAGGCTTGTCCTCCTGAGCGTCCCCTGCCTTCCCCTGGGCTTTGTCTGTCCTCAGTGTTTTGCTGAAGACAAATTACCAAAGCCAAAGAGGCGAAGAAATCAGAATAAGCTGCTCCATGGCAATTATAGTGAAGGCCTCATTTACAGAGAAAACCTGATTTAATGCAAAACAGGCTTAGAGGCTGCTGCAAACTAGTCTGGTTTAGGGTGTTTGTAGCTTCTTGAATTTCTTTCCCTCAATTAGAGATTGGTTTTATAAGCCAACCCTGAATTTACCATTAAAAAAGAATAAGGCACCCTCGCAGAAGTGGCAGCCAGTGCAAATAAACAGGATCCAGATCCTATTTGCATTCAGTCCCTGCTGCTCTCCAGCCCCCTGAGGTGGAACTATCTCTGGCAGGGGACAGCAACCAACCTGAGAAACCCAGAAATCCCCTGGAAAGGCCAAATTGGCCACAGGTATAAGATCCTTGGAGGTCTGTGTCCGTCTGTGGGTCACAGCCTGTGCTGGGTTTGGGTGGCAGGGTTTGACGCAGGGGGGACACAGGAGTGGCTGCCAGAAGCTTCCAGCTCATCCTAATCTCAATCCATGAGTTTTCCTTATGTTTTCTGTGCTCTCCAGCAGAGGAGGGCAGGGATGGAGCAGCTGAGGGCTCAGCCAGGGTCAGCCCACCTCCCAATCCCATCATCTTCCCAGTGCCGGAGCTGCAGGGGGAGTGACTGCAGTGTTTGAGGAGTGCAGCGATCTGAGATTCTTTCAGACATCTTTAATAAATGATAGAAAAGCCACTTCTTTTTATTTTTTTTCATTTTCCTTCTCTATGCCAGGAGATTTTTCTCATCGGGTTTCAAAGAGATCTTTTATTCCCAGAATGGGGAAATAAAACCATTTCCATTCAAAACACTGCTCGAAGATTTCATTTGCCTCAACCTAATTTTTAAAATACTTTCAAAAGAGAGGAAAATGAGTGTAAAGCAAACAGGAATCTGGTTTATTTTGGATTATATTGACTCTTCCATTTCATCTCAAAGGCTTTGAGAAGGTGGAGAGGGCTCTCACACCCACAAATTCCTTTACAGCAAGAAAAAAAAACGCTGGAAAACTTTCTAATTTTGGCAGCTCCATGAAAGAAAATCTCATTCTGGGGTGGGATTTTTTTTTTTNTTGAGTGGTTTTTCTTGGTTTTTTTTTTTTTTCCTGGTTAGGCAGGAAAATGAAAAAGCAATTATTCATGCAGTTCTCATTAACCATGCATTTACAAGTTGTTCGGAGGTGATTAGTCAGTCCGAGACGCTGGCCCAGACAGCAGCGGCGTGTGTTTATTAACGCGGCGGGGGAAGGTGCCGAAGGTGATGCGGAGAATCAGCCAAAGCCTCCCGCTATTGATTAGCGATTTAGGCAGCCCGCATTCATTACAATCGCTCTTCCCGCTGTGCTAATGAGCACTTTAAAACCAGACCTGTAATCTAAAACTGGATTTGGAACGGCAGGCTCAGGACCAGCTTTAAGACCAGACCTGTAATCTAAAGCTGGGTTTAGAATGGCAGGTTCAGGACCAGCGTTAAGGCCAGACCTGCGATCTAAAGCTGGGTTTAGAATGGCAGGTTCAGGACCAGCGTTAAGGCCAGACCTGTGATCTAAAGCTGGGTTTAGAATGGCAGGTTCAGGACCAGCGTTAAGGCCAGACCTGCGATCTAAAGCTGGGTTGGAACAGCACACTCAGGACCAGCGTTAAGGCCAGACCTGTGATCTAAAGCTGGGTTTGGAACAGCACACTCAGGACCAGCGTTAAGACCAGACCTGTGATCTAAAGCTGGGTTTAGAAGGGCAGGCTCAGGACCAGCGTTAAGACCAGACCTGTGATCTAAAGCTGGGTTTGGAAGGGCAGGCTCAGGGCCAGCTCAGGGCTGCGTTTTGGCTGGGCCATCCCAGGCAGTTTGTCTCCAGGTCTCCCTGGAGAAAGCTGGGGAGTGATTTTCATCCCGGGCCGGATCCAATTGCCTTCCCGGGGCTGCACCATCAGCTGTTTCCCACCGAGGTGACTTTGGGAAAATTACCTGGCAGCCCTCGGTGCTGATTGTGTGGCCCCGAGCTGGGAGTGAGTGTGGGAAAGAACCAGATTAAGGTGCTGCTCGTGAAAATGGGAGGATTTACTCCGGCAAATAATTCACCCAGCAGGTGTGTTCTTCTGCCTCCGACTCCCCTGCCCTTCTTCTCTCCCTTTCCTAATGAAATAACCAAATGACAAGGACTGGATTCTGCAGTAGGGGAATTTTTCAGCCTAAGCCTCCTCCCAGGATAATCTATTACCTTCACAAATTACTGCAGACAGTTCTTTATTGTTTAAAACCTTTTATCCAAATAAATGCATAAACCTTTCGGAAGGGAAAGGGGAGGGGCGGGGAGAGATGAAGGGAACCAGCATTTGAAATGAAACTCTCCTTCCCTCATTGACTGTTGTATGCTAAAGGAAAAAAAAATAGAAAATAAGACTGAAAAAAAGAAAAATGACTGAAAGAAGAGGAAAGGAATGAGCCCAGGGGAACAGAAATTGGTGATCTGCAATGGATTTCATTAAAGACTTCCCCCTTTAAATATTACAAGTGTTTGTTCTCTGCAGCCTGATAAATATCTGGCTGTGTTGAGATTGAAAATTGATAAGCCGTGCAACATCAATCTCTTTCAGAGCCGCAGCCTCCCTGCAAACTCATCACTTTGGGACGGCCCCACTTTAATTAGCTGCTGGGGTAACGCCACGTTGGGCAGCCTGGAAGTATTTCCAGGGTTCTGCTCCATTAGGCCCCTTTGGGAAGACGTTTCCCAAACGGGAATGGAGAGGCCAAATGAAGGAGCTGCCTCCTCTCCCATCCTGCCTGGCACACTCCATTATCTTCCTTTCAGCATTCCCTCAGTGCTGGCAGGCAGGACGAGGCTGGGAGACAGTGGGGATGCTCAGGGAGGGGCTTTGGGAAGGGGAAGGGCCAGGAAATGAATCTCAGTCTGCAGGCAGGCACCTGGCCAGGGTGACACAAACAGGGTTGGGCCACGTTTTTTGCAGCAACCACAAACTTTGTGAGGACGCAGTGAGGAGCTGCCGTCCCACCTGACTGCCCTGCCTGCCCAGCTCAGACGAGCAGTTATGCATTTGGAGCAAGGCTCAAACATGAGCTGCAAGGTTTTCCTCTCCCTCCAGTGAGCCTTAAGTCCCCGCTGTCCCCCAGACCCCCACTGTCCCCACCCCAGGGTGAGGCACTCGCTGGGTGAGGGTCTGTGAGTGCAGGGAGATGTCTCAGCTCAGCACAGACCCAACTGCTCCTTTTTTTTGGGAGCCTCTTTGAAGCCGTCCAGCAGGAACTGAACTTTCTGTGCCCCCTCGGGGACTGTCATCACTGAAAAGTAACCTGAGGGCTGTTGGCAAACCACTGCTGAGTCCTTAATTGGACTGGTGGAGCCTCTGGGGTCACCTCTGAGCACGCTGAGAACCAACTCTGCCCGGTTTGGCCATCCCAGCCTTCGCTGGGGCAACTCAGGGCACCCAGTTTCTCCTCTGCTTCTCCCTCCTCCTCTTTTCATAGAGCCGTGACCTGTCCCACAGCGTTGTCAGCTCTTCCCCTGCCACAGCCGGGTGGGAATATGTTTGCCCTGAGTTTTCTGTCTTTTGTCTTTCTGTAGAACTTTCTCACGTAGCCTTCATGTAAGCAATGTTTATTCTTAGAATGTTTGCATTCTTCTCCTCTGAGAGAAGAAATGATTGATGGTGATGTCCACCATCCAGGTTGAGAGGTGGCGATCTCTGTAGCCAATCTCTGAACCTCTGTACAAATGTATAAAAGAGTTAGACTGTAAATAAAGTAGAAGAGTTTGTCCCCTCACTGCAGCTGTGTCTGCCTGCTCCCTTTCTGTCCCTAAAGTGGGACACACCCAGCCTCGGCAAGTGACAGGAATGGGGCCATCCCGGAGTCACCCCGAGTTAGGGAAGCTCTGCAGAGGCAGGAAATGACTCGGAGCCGAACACAATGAAGATGTTGCCCGGGAGAGCAACTCCTCTTGTCGGCCCTGGCGAGTCTTTATCAGGAAAGCCTCGTTCACTCTAACAAAGCTCAACTAATGTGCTGTTTATTACCCTGGCTGCGGCGTTTGGACTGTCAGGAGAGGAAGAAATATCCCCGGAATTAACAGCAACATAACAGAGGAAGAAGAGCCAGGGGAGAGGTTAAGGCAAGTGCTGTTATCTAAGAAACAGGCTCGTAAAGGCTCTTCACTGAGAAGGGTTTGTGCTTTGTGCCCGAGAGGGGAACGGGGCAGCAGAGCCTGAGCACAGGGACAGGCCGGGCACGGAGCACCAGGCACAGCCAGACTTCTCCCTCAGCCCCCTGGGCCTGCATGGATGGCGGGAAAATCGATCCACAGACACCAGAGGTTTGTGTCCGAAAAGGAGACAGAGGAGTCCTGTAATTTATTCGAATAAAGGGAGAGGCCGCGGGGTATTTCTCCTGGGGTCTCTCAAATATTTGGAGGACACAGCTTCCTTTTTATCCTCATTTCCTGACTCCATGCCCCTCTTTCTTTCCCCCTTGCCTGAGGTACTTGAGAGGTACAGACTTCCCAAATCCCCTTACACAGAGCTCCTTCTAATGTGTACTCTCCTCTTTATTCCTTTTTTCTTTGTGTCTCTGTTCTTTTAGTCTAAATCCAGGGATTTAGCACAGTCTTGGGTGAGTAACAGTCTGTATCAATTAGAGGAATTTTCTGGAATTTATGGTTCCCCCCACTGCTTCTTTCACCCCTCTGTATCTGTGTTTATCTCCCAGCAGGCCCACAGCTTGTGAAGAGAAACAGACATCTCCTTCTCATTCCTTTCATGGATGCTGATGTCCAGCCCTAGGAAGAGCATTCCCAGAGGGAATTATCATCCTCTCCTCCAAGGCTCAGCAGTCTTCGTGTCTTTACAGTGTTCCATGTTAATGCTTCCAGGTGGGCTGGGCACAGGGAAAACAGGGAATCTGGGAGAACAGGGAATTCAGGAAAACAGGGAATCTGGGAGAACAGGGAATCTGGGAGAACAGGGAACTCGGGAGCACCCTGAGCCAGGCTGGAAACTCAGCAAGAGAAATTAAAGATTAGGCAGGAGGGAGGGAGGCTCAAGGCTGGATGTGTGAGCTGCAGGAGGTGTCACCAGCCCAGAAATGCAGGGGACACACTGAGGGAAAGCGGGAAGGGCCCGAACGAAGACAGATTTTTAAGGATGGTCCTTTGGGTCACCACCAGTGGGATGCTGCCGACACCTCCTGCCCCAGCACATCCCTGTGGGCTGGATCCACGAGGAGGGATTCACCCTGGTGCTGGGATGAAACACCCCGGGAATGCTGCCCCCGTCAGAACAATGCAATTAGCCACTTAATTCCTGATGTTAATTAACCTGCTCTCGCTCAGGCACCTTTGTGGAGGTATCGCCCTGCTCTCCGGGGTGCTCTCGGGAAAGCAATTATATGCTACTTACTTGGCAATTAATTACAGCTTTAAGAAGGCCGGGGGAGGGCACCTCTTCCTGTTTGATCTCGTAAAAGCTTCATTAAAGGCCCAACAAGGAACAGGATATTTTTGTCGTTTTGCTCACCTGGACAACCCCATCCAGCTTCCCTTCGAGGAGGCAGCGGCGGCGGTGGGAATTGTGCTCGGTGTTAGGAGAGAAGGAACACCGGAGCTGGTGGAGTTAATTTGGCACAGACAGCGCTCAGCACCTCTGCTGCTGCTCAAATGAAGGCTCAGGGTGTCCTGCATTAGCAGGGAAGGACAGGTGACACTTCCCTAATGAAACAGCTTTTCGGGAGGAAGGCTGCGAATGGAACCGAGCTGGGAAATGAACATTTGTGGGCCAGAGCCTGGCAAGAATTTCCAAGGAGATGTTTGAGGTCAAACACTGACCATGTTCAGTCCCCCCGATACAATCTCTTAAGATAAGAATTTAATGAAAGACGCCAAGGTTTTGATTGGGTTTTTTTTTTTCTAATTAAGCCACCGGGGAAAAAATCACCCTGCTGGAATTTTCTCAAGGCAAGTGTCATTTCCAAACCTGTCCTGCTGAAGACAGGCGGTGCCATTAGACAATAACTCCTTTGTTTTGTGCGTTCTCACCCAGTTTCACAGCGAATTGAGCAGCAGCCGCCGAAGAATGTGTAAAATGAATAATTGGGTGCAGCAAGGAGCAGAATCCAAGCTCTTCCACAGGGGATAACCCGGGAGCGAGGCCCCGAGATGAAACACGGGAAGTTGTTGCCTACAAACAAAAGGAAGAAATCTTGCAGCAGTGTCGAAATGGGAAGATAAAAGCTTTAATGAAAGCTTTCAGGTGCACAGATGTGGCTCTGTGCGTGTGAGAAAGGATTTCTACAAATTTTATAAAGTTAATTAATGAGTATACGCAGCAGGTACATCCAATAGGGAATCAGTTACCCCAGCAACCCACGCTTGGGTCAGCCCCTTGGGGTTGGTCCAGGGGCTTCTTTGCCCTATTTTCTTAAGTTCTGGTGGAAAACAAGATGTTCTTGCCAGAAATCCACTCTTTAAGAACAAGGCTGAACAGAATTCCGAGAATGTCTTAGAAAGGGCTGGCTTATTACGAGAAAGGGCAGGAAAATTACTAGAAAGGACACAACTACATATTTAAAGCCTACAAGGCTACAAATACATGAAAAATGCAGAAAAAAGTTGAAAAGGGCATCGAGGTGAAGAGGAGCTGCTGCGTGCAGAAATCAGTCTGAAGGCATCAGCTGCAGTCTGAAGCATCTCCTGAGGTGCTGATGTGCTTTTGAGTCCACCTCAAAGCCCTGGGCTAGTCTGGCCAGCCCCCAGGGCCAGGCGGCCTTTGTCCCCTCCTCGCTGTCCCTCGTGGCTTGGGGACAGGGATTATCGCTGGCTCTCAGCAGCTCTGCCTTTCCACGAGCATCCTCTCAGGGTGCCGGCAGCGCCGCAGCTCCAAGGGCTCCTCGCTCGGATTGTTCTGGATGCCGCGGGCAGCTGGAGGTGCTGGCTGGGCAGCCCGGCCGCGGAAAGAGAGAGAAGAACAGGCGAGGAGGGGAAGAAAAGGCTCTATTTACTGTGTCGCTGCATCTCGTGTCTTATCTGCCGGCTGCTGCCAAGCTCAGCCTTTGTTATGCTAATCCCACCCTCGGCAGCGCGAACCGCGGGGCTCTTCCCAGCCCGCCCGGGCGCCTTCTCGCTCCAGTGGAGGCACCGAGTCAGCACAAGCGCCGGGGCTGCGCTCCCCGCTCCGCCCGCCACCGCCGGGGCTTTGTCTGCCGCTGCAGCCGCCCCGCTTTCTCCTTCTCCCTTTGAAATGAAAGCAGAAATGAAAGGAGCGCGGGGGAAGGCGCACGGCAGCCGGGAAGGAGCTCGGGAGCTGCGGGGATGCTCAGGCAGCACAGCATGGAGGAGACCACCGTGACCCCATCATCACCCCGGGGTGCAGCTCTGGGCGGGCTGGGAGCTGCGCAGGGCTGTCCCGGAGGGCTGAAACCCACCGATTTACAAAGAAACCCTCCCCAAAAGCACAACAAGGCTGCCAGTGGGGATGTCCGTGCGGCTCTGCCCTGACCCCGAGCCTGCTCTGCCTCATTAGCAGCTTCGTTAATTGGCACGGCGGCTCCGCTCCGCCAGGTCCATGCCGAGCCTGATTGCGGGAGGCAGATCCAAGGCTGGAGAATCCAGCAAACAGCAGGAGGAGCGGGGCAGAGCTGACCGAGGGCCGCCGCCGCCTCCTTGGCACGCTGCCCCTTCCCGGTGCTCGTTCCCCCGTGAGTGCCGGGGAATCCTGCACGCTTTGATGGGAGGATAAATGGGAGCCGTCAGTCAGCCGGGCCATCAATCTGCCAAGCCGCATCAGAGCTGCCATCAAAGATGTTTAAAAAGAAAATTGACGTTTTGGTTTATGGCTCTGGGGTTTAACGAAGGGGGAAAGGGAGGAGGGCTGGAGGAGTCGTGCTGCCTCACACGGCTGCTCCCATGGGCTCTGTGGGATCTGTCCTGCTCCCAGAGACAAGGCACGTCCTCCAAGGCTGGGATCACCGCCCCCAGGACTCCAGGGGGAAGGGCACGCTTTGGGCGTGGGCTCCAGGCTGAGCTGACCCCCCCTCACTGCTGAGGAGCAGCAGCTCTGGGCCTGTCCCTACCCAAAATCAGTGTCTGGCCCCGGGGCCAGGCGTGGAACATCCCACAGCATCTCCTCGGTGAGCAGTGACGCCGGTGGGGGATTCTCCCACTGTCCCACCACTTTGGGCAATCCAGGGTCTTGCTCCCAGGCGGATTCTCCAGTGTCTAACAAAGGCTGAGCCCTCAGGAGCACCACTCCCTCCTCCGCCTCCTGCCACGAATTGTGCAGAGCCTGGAAATGCAGCCGACTGAGTGGGAGGGGACTGCAGGCAAACAGATGCTCCTTGAAAAAAAACCCGGGAAACTTCTCCCTTCTTCCTCTCCTGGCTCCATCCCCCTCGCCCTGGCCACGTTCTTGGGCTCACCCTGCTGCATGACACCATTTTTATCCAGGGGGAATCCCTAAGTGGTGTGTCCCCGTAAATAATAATTCCTCATAAAATCTGGGATTTATGGAGTGCCTTCTCTGTGACGCTGCCGTGTATTTCACAGCCACTGGTGGCTGGAGCCGGGCAGTGTCCCACGAAATACAGGGAGGAAACAGGAAGAGAGGAAGGCAGGAATTCCATCCTGGGGACAGCCAGGAGCAGCCACATCCTCCTGTGAGCCCCTGTGCTGAGCTGCCAGCAGCAGTGTGAGGGTGACACCTTTCCTGGGCCAAACGTGCAGCTGTTTATCTCTGCCTCGTGGTGTTATGTGCCCCCCCGGCATTCCCACTGCAGATATTCCCTCCAGGAGACCCTTCCACACCTCATCTCCAGCCTCAGCTTTCATTCCTGCTCTGCCGCCCTTCATTTCCCTCTCCTCTGTCCATTAATTAATTCCACAAAGCACCCCGGGATCCATTTATAACGAATGACACGGCAGCAAATAATCTCTCCGGTTTTTATTGCCGAGTGGCTGCGGCGGGTCCCTGCTGATTGATGGCTCCTTATCCGAGCAGGAGAGTGACCAGCGTCCCTCAGCCCTCGTCTGGGGATGTCGGGCACATCCAAGTGTCACCGAGCTCTAATGGAAACCTGGGAGCCATCCAGGAGAAGCGGAACGGCCAATTCGCCTCTTTTCAGGCTCCGATGGTTGCCGGGAATGGGATTGTCGCGAAGAGGATGTTGGACACGCCGGGGGCACTGCCGGCTTAACCCGCGGGGTTTGGGTTTCACGCCTCTGGCGATGCGCGTTTTTGGGGAGGAAAAGCTGAAATCCCCGCTGCTCGGCTTGAAGCAGGGAGGATTTCTCCTGTCAGGCGATGTTTGCAGGAATCAAATCCAACGTGGGATGAGCAGGAGCAGAACAAGGGCGGGCGAGACAGCTCTGTCTGGGATTAAAATAGCAGAGCTGAGAAAGGTGCAAACGCTCCCGGTGGCTCCGGTTCCTTCCCAGCTGCCTCCCCTCAGCCTCCACAAATTCTCACTGTTGAACAGCTCCGAGTCTGGCAGCAAAATGACAGCTAACAAAGGCTCTGCCAAAAAATGGCCAGGGGTTCAGACAGGACTCGGGGCTGCCAAGTCCTGCCAGCCCTGGGCCTGTCCTCAGCGAGCTCAGAGATGGAAATGTTGGTGCCTGAAACGCTTTAACGCTGGGAATGTGATTTCAGGTGGCTCCGGGGTTAAACAAGAGGGATTTATGAGCTTTAAATTTTGATTTTTGCCATCTGAAATGGAAACCCAGTGACTGTCCTCCAGCAGGTGCAATCCAGGGTGTCCTAAATGAATATCACTCCCCACACGAAGAGGGCAGATGTGCTAACAAAGCTGAGGGGCTCAGACACGAATTCTCCAAGCCCTCGTGGGGATGAAGACGCCACATCATGACAGATCAAGACGAGGAGCGAGAGACTCAACTAAAAAGTCCATCAGCAGGGAAAAAGGTGAAGCCCAATGCTCATGATCTCGACGGTAAATCCAATAATCTGTTGCTGCTGAGTTTCCCTTTGTTTCCTGCAGCACTTTTTCCAGGCACAAGGACAGATGTCAAGACTGGCCTCTTAAATATCATTCTGAAAACGAGCGTGGATATTGGGGAGCAAAACCAGTTTATGTTCCCGCGATTAAACGGCATAAAACAATTCTCTTTACAGCAACTATTAGCTGGCTAATGGCATCCCATCATTCCTCATATCACTTAAGTGACAGATGGAGCTGACGGCGTAATTAAGCCACTAAGAGTCTCATAAATTACAAAAGTACCGGTGGAGCAGCAGCCCCGGCGAAGGAAAACCTTTGGAATGCGGTGCGTGAGGAGCGCGAGGGAAGTGTCTTCATTAAGGGACTGAAAAGAAACCATTTAGGGGCTTTGGAAGGGACTGAAAGGAAATCATTTCGTTGCAAATCTCATTCCGTGGTGCTGCAGGGAAGGGAAGGGCTACACCGGGGGAATGGTCCCGGTAAATGCGGCCTGGGTGGTAGAATTGAGTCTTTTTCTCCATCATCTCCCTGTCAGAAGGAGGTGGCTCCTGTGTGTCCCTCACTTGGGTCTATTAAATTTATATTTTATAAAATTATATTTTATAAAATTTATAGTGATTTATAAAAAATTATAAATTGCTCAGTGCTAAGGGTGGGGGAGTCCAGAGATGCTTCACCGAAGTTGGAGCAGATTTTCCATCTCTGCTTTTTTTTTGGGAGGGGCTCCTCTACTGTCGGAAAGGTTTGGGAGGAGTAGAACCCTTTTTGTCAGAGGTAACATTTTTAGCTCTTCACAGACCTCAGCCTTCTCCTCCATCTTTCCTTTTCATTCTCTCTATAACAGGTAAAACGAAACACTGGAGAAAATTATCTTGGATAATTCTGCCAGAAGTTTCTGCTGTTTCTGAGAGACGAGGAAATTCGGAATAACAACTTCTCACCCCCGCTTGTGGGAAAAGCCAAGTCGTGAGATCCTGAAATGTACTGAGGAGCAAACCCCTGGTTTGGAAATGGGGTGTGGATCTTCTCTTTCCTCCTTTCACCTCTGGGAGCAAGGGCTTGATTCCCATTGCTGCATTTATTTCAAAGCACCAGGCTAAAGAGCAAAGCCTTGGGAAAGGCTCAGACAGCAGCGCTGGGTTGAACCAGAGCACTGGGGTCATCTTTTGGATGCTGCATTCCCAGGATATGTGAACACCTCCCTCTGGTTTTACAGATATTTTTTTTCCAGTTCCTCAGGCAGCTCTCTCCATCACAGTGGTAATTCCTGGGAGAAGAAATCCTTGTAAATGATAAGTTATAAACAGGCTTTTAGTTTACAGTTCAACACCACGACCCGCGATGATACAGCGGATCGTTTTAGCAGGATATTACCCCTTTGAATCTGAAATTAATTTAATTTACAAGTCTAAGGATAGAGGAAGGGAACTGTACATGGAGATATTATTTCATCAGGAAAAAAAAAAAAAGTCCCAGAGAAATGGGGAGCTCAGACAAATAGAGGCACATTAAGGCTGACAGTGAATGATGTGAATTTACCAGGGAATTATAGAGAGAGGGTAAGGAAGTGGCAGAATTTACATTCCCTGCCTGTGTTTATTGCTTACAGCTGAGCATTATAAATAATAAACTGGGTTCTTACTGCTGTGTTTTTCCCCTTCCTCCCCCTCCTCAGGTCTTGTGGATTCTGTGACATGCAGGGAGAAGGAGCCAAAGGAAAAGATTTGCTGGATGGCAGGAGAAAGGGGGAGACAGGGGAAGGGGAGAGTCACACAACAGGCAGGAGAGGAAGAAAACCCGTATTTCTCCAAAGTGGAAGTTGCCACGAACTGTCCTGAACTTAATTTTCAGGAGCTGTGTTGGAAAAGAGGGTCCTTTCAAAGCTTCCTGGGCCGGGCCTGCAAAATATCCAGGATTTTAGTGGCCTCAGGGGACATTCCAGCCTCAAGGTCTGCCTCAGGTGCTCCCTTTCCCCTTGAGCCCTCCAAGTTATTGTCCCTCTTCCCTGTGGCAGTGAGGAAGAAGGAAATTTGATCCCGATTTATTTCCAGTTATTTTCTGCTCCTCCAACAGCGATTTGGGAAGTTTAATCACCGGGCAGCTCGTTCAGTGCCCTCCCAGAGCAGCTTTTGTGCTGCCAGACACGTTGGGCATTGTGCTCCTTCCCCATCACAGCCTTCACGGAGAGACCTTTGAAAAAATCATTTTCCTTGGCCACTTTTCTTCTTGAATGTTTAAAGCTCTTTTTTTCTTTGTGAGCACCTGGCTGTCCTCCCTCACAACTCTGCTTTTTCTGTGATCTGCCTTGACCCTGCGTGGTGCAGGCTAAAATCCAACGGAATTAAGCTGACAGATCTTTTAGTCACAGCAAGTTCTGGGTCAGCCCCCCAGAGAAGGCAGGAGCTGAGAGCAGCTCAGGACTGAATTCCTCCACCCCAGAACGGGTTTGGGAAAGGAAATAAATCAGGTAAAACAACAAAGCGCTGCTTTGGTACTTAATAATCAGCACCAGGGAGAGAAACTGCTCAGGAAGGAGCAAACAGTGATCCCTGCACATCCCAAATGCATCCCAGCAAAGGTGTGTCCACAGATCTGGTGACTCCTGGCAGCTCCGGGTGGGTTCCACGAGTGGTTTTATTTTACAAGTTCTCCTCAGGGAAGTCCCAGGGAAGGTTTTATTTTACAAGTTCTCCCTCAGGGAAGTCCCAGGGAAGGCAGCCCCGAACTGTGGCTTTGCAGGACTATAAATCCTGCTGGATTGGAGTGGCTGGGCCTGGCACACAGCCCGCACATGTGTGTGTGATGATGTATTCAGCCAGTGTGCACCCAATTATGTCCTCTGCACGCCGCTGATCCTCCTGAGGTGCCGGAGATCATTTAATTAATTACACTGAACCATTTCATCTGCATTCATTTCAACAGCCCTGCCTATGAAAAACGCCGTCCTCCTTTTCACCGAGGCAGGAACAAAGGTGCCCAGGTAAAGAAGCCTTTTTTTTTAAAAAAAGCTTCCTTTAATTTATCTCTTTTTTTTATGCTTCGGCTCCAGCAGCGTTGAGTGGATGCAACGTGGTTCATTTCAGGGACGAAACAGGAGGAGCTGTCAAGGATGGAGCTGTGCAAACACCAGGCATGAGAACAAACTGGAAGAGCTCAGGAGGGTGTCCTGCCTCCAAAAAAGGAGGTTTTAGAGATGCTGCTAAGGCAGGGCAGAGCTGTGCTGTCAGTAAAAAAAACCAAACAACCCTTTGGGTGTTGCAGGCCAAAGCTGGGCACGTCCCAATGTCAGGAACACTGAAATGAAACTCACACCACGGCTGGTTTAGAAAACTCCTCCTTTAATTCAGTTTGACTCCAGTTTTTATACATATGTACAGAGGTCAAGGGAATGGCTGGACAGGTCGGCACCTCTCCAACCTGGCTGGTGACATCACCATCAATCATTTCTTCTCTCACAGGAGAAGGATGTCAACATTCTAAGGACAGACATTGTTTTCATGAAGCTGCGTCAGAAAGTTCTACAGAAAGACAAAAAGACAGAAAGCTCAGGGCAACATTTGGGTGCTAAATCTTGGGGTCAAGAACCTTTGACTCAGGCCTTTGTCCCCACCTGAGCTGGGTGACAGCGGCACAAAGGCTGGGCTGAAAAAAAAAAAAACCCCTCAGATTTATCTTCATTGGCAATATTCAGTTGAAAAGGCCAAAGCAGAAAGCAATATTCCCCTCCGCCCCCAGTCTGAAACACTTCAGTGTGACATTTTTCACAGGAGCCACTCCAATTTCTCAGCTCCCAGGGCTCATTCTCAGCTCACACGGGCTCCCGTTACACCTGACCACGCTCAAAAGGCTAAAAACCCTCCCACTCCTCATTTGATGGCGAACAAAGCACTTCCTTCAGTCCCAAATGAAATCATTGCTGATTTCTCCATCCACTAAAAATTCAAAACTACAAAAGGAAATCGCCCACTCCGGCTCGGGCTGAAATGAATTCATTTCTCAGCTTGTTTGGGAACGGCAGGTGCCGGAGTCAGATTGCAGAGCAGGTAGGAAATGAGCTCATCAAACTTTAGTAAGCAAAAAATTCCACTCTGGGCTGAATGAATCCAGCCCGGCCTCCTTCTGTAGGCAGCCAAGAGCAGGGGGAGCTCTGAGAGGAGCAGCTCTGTGCAGGGAACGCTTGAAATTTGAGATTTCTTGTCGCTCCACAAATCCCCAGTGGCAGGAGATGCTCCCACTCCCAAGATTTTTTGGAGGAGGGGGCAGAGTCCAACACACAGGGATGGCAAATCCTTTCAGCGTGGCACAAAAGCCCAGATTTCTGCCCAATTCCTCACTAAAGAGGGACACAAATGGCATTTTCCAACTGCCTCATGTCCTGCCCAGCTCCTTGGCTTTAGCACTTCCTGCAGGAGGAGGGGAATAAACAGAAGGCTCAGCTCACACACCTCGTTGACCTGAGCAAGTCAACAGGGCTCAGCTCTCTGTCTAATGAGGCAAATACTTAATTAGTGCTGGCTCTGGAGAGGCTAATGAGTGCCAGGCGTGTGAAGTGTCACCTGCCAGGGGAAGGCCTCGGCCACAGGGTGGGAGAGGCTGTGCCAGGGGATGAGGGATGCAGGAGAAAGGGGAGACACAAGGCTGGATTTGGGCTCTTTCTGCCTCAGCAGCTGCCCAGACGAATCCTGTGTCTGTCATTTAAGGCCAAAATCATTTTTCCCACCCCAAATCAATGATCCTTGACCCCTTCTCTGCAGCTAAAGCAGAGGTGCTGGCAGTGGACGTTTGCTGTAGTTGTGAAGGGTGACAAAACCACTGGAGAAGGTGATTCTGCTTCTCCAGGGCCTGGAGAGAGAACCCAGGGGGCTGCCTTGGGGTTGAGATTTGCATGGTTAAAATAAAGGCATTTCCAGAGCTGGAAAATCCTTTTTAAGAACACGTCCCTGTGTGCCCTGTCCCCATTGTGACACTGGGACAAACCCCAAAGCCAGCTGCAGGAAAAGGCCCAGTAACTCAAACACACACCGAGGGAGAAGGTTTTGCTGCACCATGAAACATCTCTACAATCCCATCCTGCAGGGGATCCCTTTCCCCCCATCCCAGCCGGACACGAGCCCTGGATTTGGGAAGCTCAGGCTGCAGGAGCTGCCATCCCATCAGGAGTGAGCAGGGGAATGTTTGTGCCTGCAAACCCCTCCGTGACCTCTGTGTCCCTCCGTGGTGCCACCAGCCAGATCTGGTGTCCCCGTTCCTCCTGACGAGAATTTGTACATGCTGCAATTTATTTGCCTTTTCTCACAACTCCACCCCCCCCTTCCCTCCTCCCTCTCTCTCCTCTCCTTCCCTGAGATAATATTGACACCGATATCCATAAAAGAGAATATTAAAATAACCTTTTCCATTACATCCTAATTTAACTGCTTCCCTGCGTTCCACAACACACCTGGCTGTCTTTGTCTGTTTGTAATGTGCTCCTTCATTCCTTCCTTGAGAGCCCCTTCTATTCCATCAAATTCCTCCTCCTTGCACGCTAAGCTGCAGATTACTTTTTCATAAGATGCAATTTCACCCAGATCTCATTACTTACTCTCTTAATGTATTTTCTGCATTTGTTTCATCTACAATTTCTCCCGTGCTCCGTTCTGCTGATAAAAAGAGTCGGTGGAGGTGCCGTGGAAGCCACATCTGGGGTGCATGAACTAAAACTCCTCTTTATTCTTGATTTCAGGTGGGCCCTGTGTGCCTTCAGCCTCGCCAGGCAGAGCTGCACCCACATGGGAACAAGGCAGAGGGGACCCAAAATATCCTCCTCTTGATTTAGAGGACCCAAAAATATTCTCCTCTTGATTTAGAGGACACAAAAATATTCTTCTCTTGATTTGGAGGACACAAAAACATTCTCATCTTGATTTAGAGGGCACAAAAATATTCTCATCTTCATTTGTGACATCTCCCTGACAGGGCATCGAAGCTGGCCAGGAAGTGGAAAGGAGCTCTCTGAGAATTGTTGGATTTCAAGCCAATCTCAAGGTGCTGAAGGTTCCTGAGGATGCTGGAATGCTCCAGGAGAGCTGGAGCTCACTGTGGACATCCTCCCTTGGGATACAGCACAGGTTTCTCCCTCCTCAGGAGCCAGGGACAGCAGGTGCAATGTCCTGGAGATGGGAATGGACTTGGGAGCCCCTGGAGCAAAGAGGACATGGAGAATCAGCTGATCCAAATTGCAGGTCGGCCCACCTGGAGAGGAACTGTTCCACTTTGCTGGGTTACAGCAGTGGTGGACTGGACATCTTCCACTTTCCAGGTGTTCTGGGAGAAAAGTGAAGGCAGCTTTTCTGTGGAGAGATGGCACCGGTCAGGAAATGAATTCTTCTCTAAGGAAAAATCAGCAGAAGTTTCAGAGGAGCCATCCTCATCCAGTGGGAACTGCAGAGGAGGAACCACAGCTGTGGAGCACATCCCTCATCCCACCCTGACACTGCCAGAAACCTCTCCCTGGGGTGAGAAAAGGTGATAAAGGGAGGAAAAAGGGTAGAAAAAAGAGGAATCAGGGAGACAGAACCCAAGGAGATCCTTTGGAGTTCCAGGTGGGAGCCTGTGGTGGGCTGAGGGACCTGACTGACCTCTGCTCCAGCAGTGCCCTGAAGGATTTGGATTAATCCAGCCTCGTTGGGGTTGTGTGGGAGTCACTGTTGAGCTCCAGATATTTATCCAGCCTGGTTTCCCTCTTCCCTGAATATTCCAGGCCCACAGGCAGCAGCGTGGTTGGGGACAGGGGACAGGACATGGTGGCTCTGGAGGAACACAAGAGCCTGTTCTCAGAAAAGAGGTATTTGCCATAAGAGGCTTAAAGAGCAAGTTTGGGGTCTGGCCTGAACTCAAGCCAAAAAGACAAAACAAAAACAAAAACAAAAACAAAAACGAGAAAACCCTGTAATTACAGGCAATATTTTTGCTCCCCAGCAGATTAACAGGTCAGGGGAAGAACTTAAGTCTCCTTCTTCCCTGCATTCCAATTTAATAGCAAATAATCCTGCCCCTGAATGCAAAGAAACCATATTACCCTGGAGAATTCCGGTGAAGTTCAAAGGAGGTCAGACAACAAAAAGGTCAAAAATTAAACAGATGGCGTTGGCTGATGGTACACAAAAAAAAAAAAAGAAAAAAAAAGGAAAAAAAAAAGTGATGGGATGTGCTGTCCTTTCCTCCCCTGCTCTCCTTCCCTCCCAGATCCCACAGACATCCATCCCCCTGCCTGTTTGCTCTGTGGCTGATCCTGGAGTTTCCAACCCTCCCTATCCTGATGCTCAGGCGAGCTTCCCCATTTTTTAATGTGTCTGGAGGGAGGAATTTATTAAAGAGGCACTGCATTAAAAATATGCAAATGTTCCCGGTAACTACACGGGCCCATGAGGAAGCCAGATGAAATGTCATCCTTCCCTGCTCCCTTTCCCCGTTTTTATGCACTGAGGTAGTTTATGGCTCCTCCTGTTTCATACCGGGACCGGGAGCGTGGCAGATATTTAATCTGTTTGGAAATAATTGCAGCAATAATGATTATTTTATTGGGTTTAACTACGTGGTGAGAAAAAAACCCTCTGCAGCGACAACAAGCTGGGAGAGAGAGGGAGAAGGAGAGGAGATGCTCTGGGGTTGGGGGTGGAGTTTTAAACCCTCTGGGTGTGGGATGAGGTTTTAAAGCCTCTGGGTGTGGACAGGAGGGAGCACCTGGACACAGGCTGAGCGTGAAATGGACTCACTCGTGCCCAGTTAGGAGCCAAGCTGCCTGTGACCCTCCAGACTGGCTCACATCTCCCAAATTCATTGCTCATCCTGAGTTCTGGTGGAGTCGGAATGCAGCAGGGCAGGCAGGGCACGGGAGCAGCCCCGTGAATTCCCTGTTCCTCTCTCTCCCCTCTTTGAAGCTGCTGTTACACAGCCTCAAGGCAGCTCGGAAAACCACCCTGAGATGGACTCTGCGCTCTGAATCCCAGAGAAAACACTTCTCTCCAGGCCCTTTTATATCTCCCCAACCTTTCCCAAATCCCTGCCTAATCCCAAGCTTCAGAGAGCTTTCCTCTTCACATTCCCCCGATTTCTCCAGACTCCCTTTGCCCCCTCCCTCAGCTGCTGCAGCAGAGCAGTGAAATCCCTGCCCTCCCTTCAGCCCAGCCCCGAATTTCAGGGATTTCTGAGCAGGATTCCAGCACAACTCTTGGAAAAGGAGGGGAAGCTTTCCATGGTGGCTCTTGGAAAAGGAGCGGAGCTTTCTGTCCTGCAGCACCCAGGACCTGCGAGCTCTCAGCAGGAGCAGGATGGAGGGACACCTGGCTCAGTGTGAGCCCTCCCAAACCAGGCTGCCATGGCTTTGGAAAGTGTCTTTTTTTTCTCGGGGCAGCTACAGTTCCCCTTGCTGAAAAAAACATTCCATTTTTCAACAGTTCCTGCCCAGCTGTTGGCCAGGAAAGTGTCCTGAGCTGCAGGTCATGCCCCTCCCTGAGAATGAGAAACCCCAGGCACTTCCACAGCCTCTATTTATCTCCCTCAGGCTGCATGGTTAAACCTCCATAAATATGTTTTCTGCCAGCAACTGGTGCTTAATTATAATATAATAACTGCCTTAATAAATGGCAATGCCTTATTGGAGGCATTTCATTTAACAGATGAGGCACGATCTTCCCTCCCATAAATCCTGGAGCAGATCAAAATGTCACAGGGAGCTGCTGTGGGAGGTGAGGCCAAATCCTTGTTTACAGGGAACGGGAACATCTCCACAAGGGCTTCTCAGAGCAGACAGCACCCACATGTTGGAGTTTGTGACAGGATTTGGAGCCCAACAAGCTGAAATAATTTGTCCGATTTATGTTCACACTGTGTAAGTGAAGCCGTGTCATTATCAACATGGGGAAAAGGAAATCTGGGAAGAAAAATGAGGTCACTCCATCCAAACAATCCCCTTCCCCTAAAGCAGAGCACAGAGTAATGAAGATGTCAGAGGTTTCCCATGTCCACTGCAAACACTGCAACACTTCCCCGGGCATCACCAACAGGAATTAACTTGCAGAACTCCTTGCTTGGCGTCATCTCCTTTCATCTCAATTAACTCCCCTTCTTTTTTTTTTTCTCCCTCCTGACTGCTCACTGGCAAGTGTGACCAGAAGTTAATTACTCTGATCCAATTTAACCACAGTTCCAGCGGGAGGAGCGTGGCTGAGGGGCTGGAGGAGGGAGCAGAGGCAGGAAGGCTGCGGGGACAGAAGTCTCAGCAGGACTGGTGAGCTCAGCTCTGAGCACAGGGACACACCAGCACAGCTGGGGGCCTGGGGAGCAGGGAAAAGCAGGGAAAGGTGTGATCCCAAGCGTGCTGCCACGGCAGGAGCTGCAGGATCTACCAACAAGAGAGGAAGAGCAGGACAATGATGATGGACACAGATATGGGGATGGTGGGCAGAGGAAACAGAGAAAATCAGAGTTTAAGGTGAAGCCCAACTCTGCCTGCCCTGAAGAGGTGTCCAAATGCATCCTTGTCATTGTAGGACATGAAAGAAGGATGAGAGACTCCAAATATTTCAGAAGGCAAAGAACACAGCAAAATGGCTTTATTGTCTAATTCTTACTACCTTTTATAAGGTGTTCCCATACAGACTGAACATGGTTGGGGTGAATAGGAATGACACCTCTCTAATCCCGTTGGTTAAACTGGAGAACCAGCAAAACACCACGTGGAGAAAGATTGTTTTGGGAAGGGAGAGTTGTTTGCCAAGATTGTTTGAAGAAGGAGCTTCTTTGAGAAATTTTTCCTTGGGAAAAAGTTAGCAGCTGCTAGCAGGCTGAAATCTCTCAGCCCCAGAAACAGCAGGCCCACACATCCTGCTGATTAACTTCCTCCTCTCAGCATCCTTCTGTGGGTACGATTCAGGATGGCCAAGTAATGATACGTAGAACCCCGATTTCTTTGGAGGGCATTATAGCAAAGTTCATTGAAAGACAGATTGTTTTTATCCAGTGTTTGGGTACATGAATAGGATTGATCCTATAGGGCACCACCTTTTTGTAAACATCTCTACCAGTAAACACGGTGGAAAAACACCAGGGGTCAGGAGGACGTTTGGGCCAGAATGAAATATTCGGTGCCCAGCTTTCTCACAGGCTTCAAGCCATTGCCTGGAGCCTAAAATCTATTTTCTGACCAGTTCCCACATCCTGCCAGGGCTGCAGACTAATGAGAGCCCCCTGTGCTGTGCAGGGGAGCTCTCCTGACACGGGCACTGGCGGCCACAGCCCCGGACTGGGGACATATGGCAGCAGAAGGTGCCAGCCCAGGCAGCCCGGCGTGCTGGGGAGTGTGGGCAGCTGGGAATGAGCATTCCAGCCCAGGCAGGAGCCCTCTGCAGCCTGCTGCCCTGGCTGCCTGAGAACAAAAGGGCCTGGAGTGCAAATCAGAGACGCTTCTTGGCAGCAGAGCCTGGCCAGCTTCAGGCAGAGGTGGAAATCAGGGCAGCGGGCTGGGGAAGCAAACAAACACCAAACGTGCCGTCAGCACACTCACTCACCTCTGTGCTCAGCCCTGGCCACAGCCAGGGGGAAACGGACGGAGCAATATCCTCATGGAATGTCCCCCCAACAATCACAATTTCCCCTGCTGGGAGTCGCCCGTTTCTTCCCATTCTCTCTGCCAGCATTAATCTGTCACAGGGATTTTAACTTGCACCCCCTGCTCGCCATTACGCCTTGATAGCTCTCTGTCAGGGTCTTTATCCAAAAAAAAAAAGGCTTTTGAAATTCAAAAGGAGTTGTGTGTATATATACTCTCTCATTCCCTTTTATCCACTGGGCTCTTAACTCATTCAAAGGATTTAAGCGGGTCAGAGAAACATCATTTCCCTCAGCAGAACCCATGCTGCCTGTCCCTTATCCTATGGAAAAACCTAAATATAGACTCGAAAAGTCCTCGCAGCTGGGAATGTGAATGCAGCCATCCAGCTTTGAAGCTGCCTGAGACTCGTGCAGTTCCCAGATGAAGAGCTGGCTGCCTCTGTCAAAGGCAGGGAAAGTCTTTCAAAGATGCTGGAGATAGCAGGAAAGATGGCAGTGGCCCACAGATTCTCCTTTTCCTTCTATTTCATTTAAATTTGCCTTCTCCTTTTCAGCTCCTTGTGCTGAGGAGCAGCCAGGCAGCTCTGAGGGCTACACCCACCTGGGAAAGAAATAAGGAAAGGGCCTGGTATCCAATGGGAACCAGCTAAAATATCATGGAATTGAGGGTCCTGGGGACACAGCCACGAGCACGGGGCTCTGCCAGGACCTGGAGGTCCAAAGGGGGAGTTTTTTACCCAGTTCAGACTTGAAGGGAGAAAAAACCCTGACTCAGTGCTGCTCCCTGGGATGGTTCAGAGGGATCAGCCACCCTCTCTGAGCATCATCCACCAGTCCTGCAGCTCCCTGGCACCCCTCTGGAAGGATTCCAGACGTTTTGTTAATTCAGTTGTCCACAGGCTGCCTGTGCTGCCTGCCAGGGATCCCTCAGAGGTGCTGGTGTGTGGCAGCCTGGCCTGAGCAGCTGTGGATTAACTCCTGCCTTGCTCCTGCCTGACTGTTCCAGCTTCCCCGTGTTTGCTCCCGGTGCTGATAAGGGCGGGTTATCAGGAGCTGCCGAGCCTGCAGGGCACAGCTGAGAGAGATAGTTATTACTGCATCCTCCCACCAGACAGTGACACATGAGCCAGGACAGTGTCCCTGGATTAAACCTTCTCCACCCAGAGCTCAGATGTCTCCAGGACCTGCCATCCATTTCCTTAAGGCAGCTGCCTGGCACTGAAATCCATGCCCGTGTCTGTTAGGGAAATGCATCTGTTCTGAGCACCGGGAACTCAGGCAGCCCTGGGAAATCTATTTGATGGATTCACTTCAACCCCAACACCCCCTTCCCCCCAAAGTTACCTTTGAAGCTGTCAGGAGGTGAGGGATAACAACATTGAAGGGGAGCAGAACACGAGGGAAGAAGGCAGTGCTGGCTGCATTAGGCACAGGGCAGCCCTGGGAGAACAGCCCGTGTGCATCAAGGGTGGGGGGAGCTCGGAGCCAGCAGCTCCACACGCTGCTCTTCAGCACTTTGGAGATGCTCACTGATGGAGATGATGGCCCTGAGGGGAAATGGGAGGGCAGGGAAGGTCAGAGCTCCCTGGAAAGTGTTGGAACAGCCCCAGCTGGGCTGTGAGTGAGGCAGACCCCAAGGGCAGTGCTGCCCCGAGCACTGGGGACGTGGACACCAGCTCTGCCCCAGGGAGCTCCAGCACTTCACCTCAGCCCTTTCACCCCAATCTCTGCAATCCTGGTTCCTGCTCCACCTCAGGCTGCAGGTGGACCTTGGAAGGCGCTCCAGGACAGGGGTGGAGCAGGCCGGATTCAGCTTTGAGCAGCTCTCCAGGGAAGTCTCTGGTGCTTCCCACAGGCTGGGAGGAGTCAAGTGTTGGCTGCAGAGTTTCTTGCTTCAGGACCAGGTGAGAGGGAGTGAGGAGCCCTTCCCTGAACTCTCCTGCCCACAGGAGACAGACACAGGGAGGTCTGAACAGAGGGGGATTGTTGCAGGGCACCCCCACACCCGAGTAGGTGTTGCCATATCAGGAAAAGAGTTTCACTTTCACCGCTGAATTTTAAGGAAGAAGAACCAGAAACTTCTACGCTTCTCCCACCGTAATTGGCCCAGTGCCAGGACAAAGGCACCTGTTGGACCCTTGAGCTGTTTCTCAAGAAATGGAGCTGTTTTCTATTGGGCAGCAAGCCAAAAATCCCTCCTAGATCGTTAAATACTTCAGAGAGAGCACAGAGTCTTTTGGGTTTTTTCGGGCTGTCTTCGCAGGTGCAGGGAACCTCCCTGCACGGTGCACGGCTTTTGTTCTTTTGTTTTGTACAGTTCGTTATCTTCTTCTTTAATTAAAACCTTTTTTGCTTTTTCAGAACACCTCCAATTAGTCGTCTCACTAATTATTCTTCAGGTATTTCTGGGAGGTTGCTGGTCAACCCTCAGAGCTTGATACAGCTTTGTGGGGCTAACACTCCGGCCTCGGGCAGAATTATATCAGGGGATGTCCTTGACTGGGGGAGCACCCAGATAATGCCTTCAAGGGAATGGATTTTAGGAACCATCCCTGGGCTCTGCTGACAACAGTTTCTCCTATTTTAAGGCATAAATGAACATCCCAGATCGTCACCACATTGTCCCGCTGTTGGCAGACGGGTGACATTCCCCTGGGCCCTGCATGGGATGTGCCAAAATGCAGCAATTTCCACACAAGTCACACAGCCTTGTCTTATGTGGCCTCCCTCCCACTCCAAACTGCTACCAAGGCTGGGATTTTTGATTTTTGTTGTTCCTTCCTTTTTTTTTTTTTTTTTTTCCCTCCCTCCTCTTCTCTTAACCTTTCTTTGAGCTCTCACTTGCTTCCTCAGCACCTCAGTGTAATTGCTTGCAGTCTCCGAGGATCGCGGGGAGGATTTATGTAACACGCCAGGCAGCAATTCCAAAGGCTGCTTTTGGATAGAGGAGCTGAATGCTACACCAGCCTTGGGGAAAACGAGCTGCAATCCTTGGCAGGGCTGTGCCGTGGTTGCCAAAGGCTCTGGGGCAGCACAGGCACCTCTCAGCCTCCCTGTGTGGGGAGGAGGAAGAGCTGTCTTTAGGCAAGAGGCTCTCTCCTTCCTCTGGTTTTAGCCAGAGGGGCAGTCGGAGGCAGGCAGCAAACTCTCAGCATTGTGAGTAGTTTGGGGAGAGCAAAGATTATTCATTGGTTATTTTCCTGGCAGATTCCTGGTTGTTTTTCTGGCAGACAGCGTGGTTTGCCTGGGGTTTCTTTCTCTCTGCTGCGTTTCTGGGTTCAGGAGGGGCAGAGCAGGTTCTTGGGGTGACTCTGGTGCTTTCAACAGCATGAGGAAGGCAGCAGGATTTTGGTGTTGTTGATTATAAATCAGTCCAGGGCAGGGATGGCAGAAGGGGGTGATGCTTCCAGGAGGAAAAGGATTTCTTGTAAGGCTCCTAGAGCATGATGACTCCACAGCAGCACTCAAGTGGCCTGGTTTGAGAGCCGTGTCCTGCTGGTTGGACAGCACAGGCTGTGCCTGGCAGGGGTGGAAAGAACAGCTCTGTGCAGCAGACAGCCACAAGGAACCCCCCAAGCCAGCCCAGCCAGACCTGCCCTGCTGCCCTTCCTGTGTGAGCCTCCAACAGAGACAGGTTCTGGCCCCTGGAGGAACAATGTGTTTTCAGGAGAGCTGAAATTTCTCACTCCTGTTTTCCTTTAACTCGGTTTTATCCTTTTTCCTCCCTTCAAAAATCATATTTGCCTTGATTTTTTTTTTTCCATTCAGGTTGCTGCTGGAAATAAAACTGGAGCAATCAAACTGAGTGTGGCACTCTGTCTGTCCATCAGTCTGCCTGCCCTCGCTCCCTCCGAGCTTTTGAGCTGATTTCAAGTGCTTTCAACACAGAATTAGAGACCTTAAAGCTCAGAGGTGCCAATGAGTGAGATGGAGAGATTCAGCTGAGCAGAGAAGAGCCATCACCCTGATCAAGTCATTAGAGAAGCAGCATGAGATGGAGGCGTAGCAAACCAGGGACATCATTCAAGGCAACAATTTCTTCACTTCAGCCTTGATGGTGGCTTTTCTCATGAGGAAAAGGAAGAGAAAAGATTTACAAAGTTGTGCAACCTTCAAACTAAACCAAGCCTGGCACTGCTGGACAATCAGCCCTGCTCTGGTGGGCTGGGGAGGCCCTCACTGTCCTCACCACCCTCACAGCAGGGTCTGCCCCACCTTTTCCAGGAGGATTCCTTCTCCAAAAGGAAGGTCAGGTGACACTGTTTTACACCACAACAACACAGACTCCGAGATTCAGAAGGCTGAAAATGACTTTTTTATTTTTGGGATGTGTCTCCCTTTTATCTGTTCTACACAGACCAATTCCATTGGTGACACAAAGACAAACCTCTTCACTCACATTGGTCAGAGCAGAGGGACATCAAGAAGTCCCTCCTAGGGAAAAGAATGAAAACAAAGTTATAGTTACAAAAACATTTCTCCTGTTTACAGGAAATTCCCTGGGAAAAGAATTTCAGAAAATCAAAACACCTCAGGCACAAAACCAGGGCTGAGTGGTCATGGAGTCAGGCTCCAAGGTGGAGTGTCCACTCCTGGAGGGATTGACCAGACACGTGGATGTGGGCACTTGGGGATGTGGCTCAGCGGTGGCCTTGGCAGTGCTGGGGAATGTTGGATTTGATGACCTTGGAGAGCTTTTCCAACCTAAACAACTCAGTGATTCGATGATTCTGTGTCTGGCTGCTGCTGCCTGACCCAAGTGGAGCCCTAAAGCCGTGCTGGCAGTGGGAGTGAACCCAGGCTTGTTACCCTGTTTTCAGCTTTCTGCCTCTGTGCAGAAGTTTCTCATATAGCCTTCTGATGTAAACAAAGTTTATTCTTGAAATATTTGCATTCTTCTCCTCTGAGAGAAGAATTGAGTGATGGTGCTGTCCACCAAACAGGTTAAAAGGTGGCGACCTTTGTAACCAATCCCTTGACCTCTGTACAAATGTATAAAAAGTAAAAAATGTAAATAAAGATATAGAGTGATCCCCTCACTGCTGCTGTGTCTGCCTGCTCTCTTCCTGTCCCTAAAGGGGGACACACCCAGCCTCAACTAGCGACAAGTGGTCCCCCGAAAAAGAGGGGACCGCAGCCCAAACCACACAGGCTCTCCTGGCTTTAACAGAAGAGCAGAACAAGCTCAGCCTGCCTGGTCCTGTGAGGGTGATTTCCAGCGCTGCTGCTGCTTCCCACAGCCTGGCATTTTTCCAGCAACACCAAACCCTCCCAAACCATCCTGTGCTTGTAATTCCGACAGCTCTCGGCCTCCTTTTCCTCTTCCAAACCACGGCCTTGAAATTCCCACCTCCCCTCCACGCCCACAGCCACATCCTGCCTGGAATTACCACTGCTAATCCATCATTTCCAGCACCAAACCAGCCTTTTTGCTTTCTTGTCCTTCTCGTATCCATAAAGAATCAGGGCAGGGAACGACTCGCAACAACAACAACACCAACAACAACCCCAAAAAAAAAATTCCTCGAGTAAATTAACATTGCAGCTGAGGTTTTACACGCACGAAAGTCAGGAAGTTCCAAGTTATGGTTCCCCCTGCAGCCGTAATTCTGGCACACTGCACATATATATTAAGACATTAAAGTTAGCCCCATAAACAGTCCTACAAAATACTACAGGCTCGCAGGGGGGCCAATCTACGATGGCCAGGGGAGCCGTAATTCCTGCTGACCTGACTCCTGTGCGTGAGTTTCTCCCTCAAAAAAGGGATAAGTCAGCTCTCATTCACTTGTAATTCACAGCTCAGGATGCTGATAGGGAAGAGAAAAGAGGGATTGTTCCTTCTGCTTCTTCTTCATCTTTCTTTTTTTAAAATTTTTTTTTCTTTTTTCTTTTTTTTCTTTTTTTTATTGCCCAGGCTGTTGTCTGGCTGCCTGCGATCAATGCTCTCCCTTTGTCTGACTTTGATATATCGGGAGGGATCTCAGATTTCTATTCCCAGCCTCTCTCTCTCTCTCCACAGCTGATCCAGCTCCCCAGCAAGGCCCAGGCAGGCAACAGATAAGGGATAGCCTTTGATTGAATTTACGTAATTTATACGGCCGGTGGGACACAGGAGGAATATTAAAATACAAATTAGCAGCTTTATATTTTCCCAGGCACTGAAATCTCCCCCAGCAGATAATGAGCTGCTGGAAGCTTATCTGCCAAGGGTCTCTCCCCAGCCACACCTATTCCCTTTCTCCCCAGATCCCGCAGTAAACACGAGGAAAGTTGATAACTGGAGAGTTACAGTTGGAGTCCTTAAAGTGGCAATAACTCAGGCCAGCAGTTTTAAACAGCCCTGACTCTCTGAGGAAGCTGTCTCTGCCCATCCAGCTGGCCCAGGCTCCCAGCCCACTTATCCAAGTGGAAATGAAGCTCCATTCTCCATAGGAGCATCCTTTGGCAGTGCCAGCAGCCCAGTGGCCTCTGACTGGGTAAGGTCCTCATTTTGGGTGGGGTAATTCATTCTGCTCGTCCCACAGATAAATCAGAGGTTCCTGTAATGCTCTGCTCATCTTCAGAAGTTAAGGGTGGAAGGGTGGAGAAGCAGCAGAGGAAAAGCAGCAGTCATGGTGCAGTGGGATGGGAAAGGTCCCCCCCAAGGACATGTTTTCCTCCTGATTGCCCTGTGGGGCATAATTAGGGATGCAGGGATACCCTGGGAAAGCCCCTGCAATGTTCAACTGTCCTTCCAGTGGAGATCTTCAGCTGGACATCTGAACAAGGTATGTGCCAGCAGGAAATGCCTCCAGGTAAACTAAACCAAGAAATAAGCTCAGCCTGGAGGTCAAATGACCCTGATGTTAAACTAAGTTAAAAAAAACCCCAACCTTCCCAGGCCTGGGTCTTAAACAGAAAGGAAGAAGCATTCTCTGATGGGATTCTCGGGAAGGAAGGTGGATGTTGAAGCTGGGGCAATGAGCACTGGAATTGTGAGCACCCAGAGCAGCTGCTCCTCCCCCAGAGGCTCCCGGGACAATTCTCCTCATTTGGCACGAGGAGAAGCTGATCTGGAGATCAGACACAGCCCGAGCCTCGCTGGGCTGCTGAGGAAAGGGGAGGTGATATTCCCCACAGGCAATGGATGCAGGAGAGCAGGGAATATCTCTCCCTCCCTCCCCAGCTCCTCCCCACGCCAGGATGGAGTGCTGGAGCACAGGAGGAGNAGGAGGAGGATGAAGAGGAGGAGGAGGAGGCTGCTGACCAACACAAGAGATGTTCCAAGTGCTGCTGACTGACCCTGTCCTCTCTGGGAGACCCCTCCCGGCTCAGGCTCCTTCCTGCGTGAGAACTAAGGAACAGTTCTGCAGGAATATTCTGTTTTCTTGGTTTCTCTCTGGAGAGCTGAAAAGTTGGGATTGCGACTGGGACAAAGATTCCCCTCGCCTTCCAGGAAGGAATTTACCTGCTTCTCACTGCCACCAAATCCATCCTGGATGTTTCAGTGGAGGCTTGATGTGGTTTCAGAGGGCACTGACACCTTTAATCCTGGTTTGGAGCAGAAGGATCTGGCTTTAGCCAATCCTGCTTGGCACGGGGGTGACTTTCACCCAACCTCCCAACTCTGAGGAGTACACTCCTTTCCCGGTGCCACAAAATAGCTGGGTAACTCTTTCTCCATTAAAGAGGAGTCTGATCCTCTGACTTTCCTTCCCATTAGAAAGTAAAATGACCCGGGGAGTGACAAAATTACGCTGTCACAAACAAGACAGTCACTTTGAAAATCAATAATCCCCCGAGGTGTTATTGTGAGTTAACAGCTCTCTCAGGCCCAGAGCACAGAGCTGGGATTAATGCTGCTCTTGCCACCTTCCCCACCAACATCCCTGCCACTGCTGCTCCTCCAGAAACTCTCTGACATGGAATTCCACTTAAAAGCAGCGCAGAGGATGAATTTTTCAGTTCGGTGACCAAATGAAAAATTGTCGAGAGAGATGAGAAAAAGAGAGAAAAGAAATGTGCTACAGGCCATCCTACATGCCTTATGCAAGGCGAACCCAAAATACAATCTTTTTTTCGTTTGGCACGATTTGACAGCTACTGACTCCCACTCCTTTATTTCCACCCTGCTCAGATCCCATTTCTCAGGTTCTTCACGCTCGTACCAGTGCCTGTGCCGTGCCTGCTGCAGAAAATCAGCTCTCCCTGCTCTCTGGAATACATCAAGCAACGATGGGACAAGAGGACACAGCCCCAAGTTGTACCAGGGGAATTCAGACGGGATGGCAGGAACAATGTCCTTGCTAAAAGGGTTGTCAAGCCCTGGCACAGCTGCCCAGGGAGGGATTGAACAGATGTGTGGGTGTGGCACTTGAGGGTGTGGTTCAGTGCTGGGGGAATGGTTGGGCTCAGTGATTTTAAAGGTCTTCTTCAACCTGAGGGATCTGACGATACGTTTGTCAAAAGCAGCACTGGAGGAAAGGTGTTGCCTCAGAGCAAAAATCAGGTTTCTGCAATGCTGGCAGAAGCTGTTCAAGCCTCTGCTTCGTTTTCCCTTCCCTGTCTGCCCCTCAGACAAAATTATTGCACTCGCTGAGCTGAACCCAAACTGGGCCAGTCCATCCCACAGCTCTGAAAATGCCCTTCCCAGCAGGTCGGAGAATAAAACCCAAAAGTGATTAACACCCAGCTAATGGGTGGTTTAAAGAGGGACAGAATTCACCAGCCTTCCCAGATGTTTGGGGACACATCTGGAGGCCCCCTGTGTTCTTCAGCAGTTACAGAAGCGCAGCAGCTGGAGAGGGCAGGCTGGGAATGGAACAGATCCAAACTGCCTGGGATCCCCCTCACACCTTTCGATGGCTCAAAGGCCAACCCCTCACAGCTGGTGTCACTGCAGGTGTCTCAGGAGGTGACACTCAGCACCGGGAATATTCACCCCAGCTCCTGGCAATGGGCTTTTCCCTGCTGGGGACAGCAGTGGGGTTTCCCCTTATTGAATTTCTCCAAGAGTCAGATTTATTTAGCTCTGCCAGGGTTCAGTACCTCTGAGGGTGTCCAGCACCTCACAGAAAATGGCTTTAGAGACGGCACGGTCGAGTGTGTCTTGAAAAAGGAAAAAAGGTTTTAATAAAAGAAGAAAATAATACAAAAACAAAAGAACGAAGCTGTTCACATTGTAGGGAGGGGGCCCACACACCTGCTACAACACCCCAAAAATGTGCTGAGCAGCCTCGTGCTCTCCCTTAAATATTGAACCACTTGGGTGGGGTTTTTTTGGCAAACAGCCCAATAGAGGATGGCTGCATTTCTGAGGAACAGGTAAAGAAATCTATCAGTATCTGCATTTCTGAGGAACAGGTAAAGAAATCTATCAGTGGTTTTTTTTTTTGTCTTGGCACTGAGCCAGTTACTGCCAGGAGAGCAAAGAGAAATTTCTGGGTCCTTCTGCCTTATTAGAGCAGCAAGGGGTGAAAGGTCTTAAACCTTTCCCTATATGGAAGCAGCTGCTGGGGCGTGGGGTGCATTCCTACATCTCCTGAGAGCCCTGAGCTAGGACAGAGAGGGCAGGACTGGCTCAAGGCTCCTGTGGGGTTGTTTTCCATGTGCAGCACAAACCCAAGGTCCTGAGCAGCTGTTGCCAGTGAAGCTCCTGATTTTTACAGAGTCTGAGTGCCAGAGTTGCCACCCAGTCCAAATCCTGGGCTGGGATAATCAGCTGCTGCCTAAATCCCACTTCAGAGATGTATCAGACACATTTTGCTCCAGGATATCCACACCAGCCCTCATCTTCCTGCACGGACATTCCTGGCATGGGAAGCACGGAGGGAAAATGAGCAAGGTCAAAAAATGCAGAGGGTTGTATTTCCTCAGTCACCGCCAGGCAGCTGGGCAGGCAAGCCCCCAAATTAATGTTCCCTGCCCTTATCCACACCCCAGCCTGGAAAATATCCAGGGATGAGAGATGGGCAGCCAAAGTTTCTGCAGCAGCTGCACAGATCTGTGATTCCACAGCATCCCACGCTGCAGGAAGGCCCAGGTGAAATTACACATTAGTCTCATTTTCTCCCCTGTCTTGAGCAAAAAAAAAATTGTCCAAAAGGGTCTTTCCTCCTCCCCTCCCTGTGACCAAGGCAACAACCAGAGAACATCTCCTGCCTCGGACTCCTTATTAGTTTAATTAGATGATTTTCTGCATGATTTATCCTGAACGCTGCAATTGCACAATCAAATCACAGATCAGTTGACAACTTCATTTAAAAAATTAGCGTTTAGCAGCTCTGTGGGCTCTAAAAGCTCTGAGGACATCTGTCAGCAGTGACCCTTTCTGATAGTGACAAACAGTGCCAGGCTCTGTAGGACCTCCTGTCCTGCCTGCAGGCTGGCATGCTGGAGAAACCCTGGAGAACAAAAAAAAATAAACCAACCAGGCCTGGGGGTTTTTTGGCATCTGCCAAAGCTGCCCGTGCTTGGCCTCCCCCTGAGATGTCAGTCCCCAGCTGTGAGTGTCAGTGAGGGAACAGATCCTGCTGCTCCCGGGGGCTCTGTGCTCCTCATGGATTTGCAGCAGCCCCCTGCACTTCTTGAATGGTGTGGGAGTTGGTGCCTGCTGGGAAGCTGCCACCTCTGCTCAGAGTGTCACTAAAACTGGAGCCCCTGCGCTCCCCTTTGGAGCTGTGCCCATCCTGGGACGTGTGGATGGGGAAGGAGGGAGGGAAGTCGAGCACAGGAGCTCTCTCAGTGGTGGATTTCCCAAATCCCAGACCTCCTGCAGGAGGTGTTGATCTGAGGGCAGGTTTGGATCAGCTCAGCACGGTGGGTCTCGAGTTTCCTTGTGCTTGGCAGGAATCACTCCCAGAACAGGGCAGGGCAGCAGTGCCCACTGATGGGGACAGTGGTGCCACCAGAGCTGCCTGGGCAGATCCTGCAGGGACTGGTGGGAGAAGATGAGAGATTTACCCATCATTTCCTGCAGGTTTGGGGAGGGAAAACATCCTGTGCCTTCTGAGCAGGGAATGCACAAACTGTGCCTTGGCTCTAAAGGAACAGAAGCCAGGCCCAGCTTCTCCTCCTGGCTCTATGCTGTGGTTACCCAAAGAGCCAGGGTGGAGATCTGGGAGGGGTGGACTTCTGATCCTTAAAGTGACTCAAAGCCAAGGGGATTCCTCTGAATCCTCCATGTCCAGGCTGAGGCAGTGACACCCCTCCTGAGGGAACATTTCCAAGGGGACTGTCCAGCCCTGGTGACACCACGATGACCGCAAAGCATTTTTCCACTGAAGAAACAGAAGCCAGACCCAGCTTCTCCTCCTGGCTTTATCCTGTGGTTACCCAAAGAGCCAGGGTGGAGATCTGGGAGGGGTGGACATCTGATCCTTGAGGTGCAGATGTCCATCCCTCATAAATTCCCTCTGAATCCTCCATGTCCAGGCTGAGGCAGTGACACTCATCCTGAGGGAACCTTTCCAAGGGGACTGTCCAGCCCAGGTGACACCACGATGACCACAAAGCATCCTTTGCCCTCAGAAATCCCCCCAAAAACTCCACTGGCACCACCTGAGCCCAGCCCTTGTGAAGGCGCTCAGGAATCAGCCTCCATTGCACATCTTCAGCAGCCTGAGACAACTGATTATAATGAGCTGCGCTAATTAGACTGTTTTAATTCAAAGGCCAGCAGGCTAGGAGAGATGTGAGCCAAGGGAACCTTTGGGAGGCAGCTGCTGGGATTTCCAGCCGCTGTAATTCCTCCAAGTTGCCCACTGGTGAGTCCTTTAGCAAACGGCTCCTGTCCCCCCTCTGTCCCCAGAAGGAGACCTTGGCCAGGAAGGGCGAGGAAGGACAGAAGCCCCATTCCTCCATTCTCCAGCAGCCCCTCTGAGCCATGGAATGACAGCTGTTTCCAGCCAAATGAGCCTCCCTCCTTCCCTCCTTCCCTCTTCCTGAGGTTTGCTTCAGCTGTTATTCAATTGCACAGATGAAAGAAACGACTCAGGAAGGAGCTAATTAGAGAGGAAGACAATGCAGCAGATGAACTGAGGTGGAACTGGGGAAGGAGGTGGTGGATGGTAGAGAAGGGAATAGAAACCCCGAGAGGAGCAGCAAACACATGGAGCCAGTTCAAAGGGACCATTAAAAAAGGCACTAAACTGTCAGGGGCACCTCCCAGAATTGCTAAAAACTGAAGAAACAGCAGGAGATGCCACCCATCTCCTGGTTGTGCCAGCCTTTCTAGCCCTGGGAGCTCCAAGAGCAACTACTGATCCCCTTTGGGCCTGAGTTCCCCTTTCTGTCAAAATCCAGGTCCTGAACACATCCAGGAATGATCAGTGAAGGACTTGGAAACATCTTGAGATGTGCAGACCAAAGGGACTTCAGAAGAGCAGGTCAGACAGAAGAACACTTCAGCAGAACAAATCTCCTTGGAAAGTTGCTGTTTGGAGCCTGGGGAAGGTGTGCAGCAGAACAGGCAGCTGGGACAAGGATGAGGAGCCCAGGAGATCCTTCAGGTGGCTTTTTGGCCAAACCACGGAGTCCATGGAACTCCAGTGATTGAATCCAGCCCTAACTTGGCTCTCTGGCATGTCTAGAAATCCAAATCTAGGATTCCCAGCTGGGGAAGAGCAGGTACTGGCCTGTCACTCCAGCTCCTTCCCTTCAGTGGCATTATCTCCTGTGTCCCATACTTTTCTTTATTACCAAAATCCCCCGAAGACACCACCGATGATGGAAAACCATCAGAGAGGCAATTAGAAAGACGTTAAAGTGAATTACATATGCAGGGTTTGTTTTCTGTTTTCTGCTAAGGCTGCTGCCAATTATTGTGCAATTAGGCTGCCTTCATTAGCAAATGAGATTAAAATTAACATCGTTAATTACTTGTTCTGTTAAACAGGGGGTAGCAGGCATTTGAGGGGAGGATGCAGGAAGGTTGTGCCTGGAGCAGATGGAGCAAAGTTCTCCAGCACTGTTCCTTCAAGGGCTGCTCTGGGTTATTCCGTGTGGGCTGATACAGAGATTAGATTCACACCTCCCTTGCAAGGCCTGGCGGGAACGTGGCACAGGTAGCTCAGAAAATCATCCTCACACAGTGCAAAACAAAAGCTGGTGGCCGCAGGGAGCAGCCATGGGATTGCTCCCACCTGAGGCTGGAGGAAGCCTCTCACCATTGCACCAAGAATTCCTAATGGAGCTGGCACCACCAGTGATGGGGAAATGGAGCCAGAACAGCTGCTGTTATTTATGGCAATGTTCTCTTGGCCTGGACATTTTGTGGTCATGGGGAAGACTCTCCTGGGTTCGCAGGCCAGGCAGGGAGGTCAAGGAGGAGAGCTCCAAAGTGGTGGTGGTGTCTTCACAACACGACTCAGCTGCAGAACTGGGATGCTGAGTGAGTCTGAAGCGATGCCACAGAGCTGTGAGGTCACACTTTGAGGTTCCTGCATCCCAGGGCTGGAGGGATCTCAGGGAGTCACCCAGCCAGGGTGTCTGCTGTCCCCATGCAGAGCTGCTGTGGCTGGACCATTTCCAGCTGTTGTCCCTCTAGGCCCCTCTTGCAGCTCCAATGCAGGCCCTGCCTCTTCTCACACTTTCTGCCCACCATTTCCCTTTCTTTTCCTTTGGGAAGGCTCCTCCAAGTGTTCAGTTAGAACTGCAGTTGCCCAGTGCTAGCTGACTGCTCCACGGACATGGAAAAGTGATGATTTCCCATCCTGTTTGCATCAGCCTTCTTCATGTTTCAGAACTATTCCAGTCTTGCTTGAATTCCTCTTCTTTGGACTAAACCGTCCCAGTTTACTCAATTCTCCTTTTCAGCCCATGCCTGCGAATCTCCAGTCAGTCCTTGCTCTGGACTCTCTTCCAAAGCTTTGCAACTTTATGTACGAGTTGTGCCCAAAACTGAATCCAGCACCCAGCCGAGCTCCCATAGCACTGGGCAAAGCAGAAATTCCATTTTATATGTCCTGTCGGGGCTACTTGTGTCTGCACTCTCCTGTTTGTCATTTTTCACAGCAGCTTGGCATCTCTCATCCACTCCCTGATCAACAAAAGAGCCCCAGACGTTCCTGCAGGATTGCCTTTCTGCGTCGTGCATGAGAACCGTTCATTATGCCTGCCTAGATGGAAACTCCTGCACTTATCTCTATTAAATTCCATCTAATTTCTTCCAAACCATTTCTCCAATTTGTCAAAATCGTTTTGAAAGAAATAGACAGATTGAAAAGGTGCCTTGGAAAACACGGAGTGCTGTGAGGCGGCCCTGAGTTTCATCCTGAGCCTTGCCAGGCTGAGCTTTCCCTCAGATCTGTGTCTTTCTCACCTTGCTCAGCAACACCTGAAATAAAAATGCGGCCCCTGTGAGGGACATTGTCACAAGCCGAGGCTCTTCAAAGCATGCAGATGTGCAGATAATGTCCAAAACACCAGGAAAGGCTCTGCTGTGGCTGCAGGACCCCTGCTCAGGCTGATCTCAGTCCACACTGGACTCCTTGCAGGGCATTGCAATATCACTCCCCAGCTCCAGGCAAACCCAAAACCTCTCCAAGAGCGTATCAAAGCCGTAGGAAATTATCTTGGTTTGGATAGACAGGTATCTGCCAGAGGAGATTGGAGTCTCCCTTGGAATGTAAGCCCCCCCTCCCCCCTTTCCAAATTATTATAAATTTGCAATTAAAAGGCCGTCAGACGAAGATTTTGGGAATAGGTATAGCAGTTCTTTACTAGGGATATTAAAAATACAAATGTTGTAGTACAAAAGAATAAGCAAACAAACAAGAAATCCTAGAAAACCCTGACAGAGTCAGAAATACAACCTGACACCCAGGTCAGGGTGTTGGGAACAGTCCAGAAGTGAGCCCTCCTGGAATGGCAGAAGTGGTCCTGTTGGAAGCAGAGATGGTCCTGTGGAGAAAAAGGGTCCAGAGATGGATCTGGTCTTCCTTCAGGAGTCTCGTGGGAACACCAGAGTACCTGGTGACACTTGTGGCTCCTTTTTATCCAGGTGGAAATGGTTTGGCTCCTCCTCCCTGGGTGGCGCATCTCACACTGGGATGATGTGGTGTGTGATGTCACTGGTGAGCTTTAATGGCCCATTAACAGAAGATTTCCCCACGGAGGGAATGGGAGGGTGAGCAGAGACAAGAAACAATGCCCCACGTGGTTTTAACAGCTGGCTTGTTATCAGAAAGGCAGTTGCACCCTCCCTCCTGGAGTGACAACAGATGAAGAAAAAAAACACCTCCCCAAGTGGGTTTCAACAGATGGAATAGAATAAATATATTTTTTTCTTTTTGGTTACAAAACCCAAGGCAGAAATGGACTCAGCTGCACTCCTGACCTGCTGCAGGGGTCCCCTGGCAGCCTGTGTGCTGCTCCTCGTGCCAATGCACTCCCTTTGCTCTTAGCACAGGTAGCAGCAGGGCCTGAGAGCCTCCCTGGATAAGGCTTGGACAAAGCAGGGTGAGTTTTTATTGGATCTGCTTTGGAGCACACAAACCTCTGCATCGGGAATAAGAGCATCAGGCTGCAGGTGAATGAAAGCTGAGGTCAATTATTGTCTGTCCCCTCTGCTTGCAGGTTCCTCTGCTCTAAAAATACCAGGCACTCCTTTACCAGGGGTCAGAACTTCCATGAAAAGGAGCAGCCTGGCTGGAACAGACTCCACTGATCCTGAGGCAGCAGGGAGGGCTCAGCCTCTTCCCTGTTGTGTTTGGATCTCTGGCTGATCTCACAGGAGGTTCCATTTCCCCTCCCTGTGAGGTTCTCGCCTGCACACAAGGTGCAGCACTGTGAGCAGCAGCGCTGGCAGCAGTGCCAGCACCACCGCTGACACTCGGGCTGTGCCCCTTGCTGGCTGCATCTGAACACACCCCATTTTTTGCTGTCCTGACACCCCTGCAAGCCTGGGAGGAGAAATCTTCCCATCTCTCCAGCTGGAAACCTCTGTCAGAGAGAGATTTAACAGTGTGCCCATGGTTAGTCATGAGCACAGGGCCACTTGGGGAACTAATACTATTTCTTACTCAGGGGAGATTTTCAGTGTTGATGATCTGTAAAATGTTTGCCTTGAATTTCCTTTAGACCCAGCGCAGAGCAGTATCTTATTCCAAAGCTGTGTTTAAGAATGGCCATGAACTTTATTAGGTGTGAGCCCTTCAGTGAGGAGAGCAATCGGACTGTGAGCAAGGCAATACCTTGTGCATAGCAAGCAGGCAGCTGGCTCTGAGGAGAGTTTCCTCCTGCAGACCTCATCAAAAAATGAAATGAGAAAAATAAGTAGACAGGACTAGGCAGGGAATTCTTCTGCCTTTGTGCCTCAGGGGAGTATATCCAAATTAATAGGCCTTTTCCAGTGCTAATGTCTCAGTGAAGGTGTGGGAGTCACAGGCCATGTTGTCAGCTGGTGTAAATCAGTGTGGACCTGGAGAGAGAGCTGCAACAATCATTTATGTTCCTCTTAGCCAGCCCACCAGGAGCACCAGGATAAGGCAAAACCAGCTCAGAGATCCCTGGATCCCACCTGGCTCCCTGTGGGAGGAGTGCACATGGACAGGGATGCTGTTCAAAATCCTCACCAATGCCGAATCATCCAGCACTGGCTTTTCCATGCTCCTCTTTCAGGCTCAGCAATTCCCTGGAGAAGAGCGGAAAGGAGATTGGCAGAAGGAAAAAAAGTGATGGAATGGGATCAGCAGGCTGGAAGGGGCTGGGAAAAGGTGCAAAGGGACCCTGAGGTGTCCCTTTTCCTGCACAGGGCAGGAAAAGGGGGATGGGAGAAGGAGAGACAATGAGAGAAACAAGAGATATGGAGTTTTCCTGTCAGACTCCTCCTGAGGGCAGATTTATCTACTTCCTTCCTCTGGAAAATTCATTAGGCTTTTGCGCCTCTCTCCTCTCCCTGCCAACGTGCTCCAGGTTTGTCCAGGAACAAACCAGTAATTCATGTCCGTGCATTCTCCTCTCCCAAATCCTGTGAAACCACATGCAATCCTCCCAACCCAACTCTGCTCCTGCTGATGGGCACCGGCAGCCTGGGAAGATGCAGATATTCCTGCAGGAATTTGCAGACAAACAGCAGAAATCCCCTGGTGACACCACAGCTGAGCAGCTCCCCTGGGAATGTGAGGGAAGAGGCTCCAGGAGCAGGGCGTGTTCTTTACTCAGCTTAATTTATCCATAACTCAAGCCAGAGGAAATGCAAGTGGCCTGTCCCAGCATTCCTTAACCTGCCAAGGAACTGGCAATGGAAAGAGATAAGAAATAAGGGCTGAAATCTTAAAAGAAGCCATTAGGCAAACACAGGAGCAAAGACCAGCTGAAATGCATGTTTGTGCACTGATAAGATTCTGAATGTTTCTTTCAGCACCTGACAGCCAGAAATATCAACAAGGCAGACAGATTAAATTCCTAGAGGCATTAATTAAAAGGATTCTGATGAGGAGAGAAAATTAAGGCCCAAACACTGAGCAGAAACAACTGTTGTTTATTCCTCAGAGATTTTTTAGCTCCAAACAAACTGGGGTGGGGAAAGGCTTGTGTGAGATGCAGATGGGAGATCTAGAAACACACCTCCAAAGGTAAAGGGCCAGAGGCGAGCTGGAACAAAAATGTTGGGATGGTTCTGGTGGTGGTGAAACAGTAATGGAGACAAGAAGAAGCTGACCACTGTGGGCAGCCTGCAAAAATGGGGAGGTGGAAAAAACAGTGAAATCCCAAAGATTCCTGTGGCCAGTCTGAGATTCCCAAGAGCAAAGAGAGTTGAGTAAAGCATCACCTGTACCCAGCTCCTGTGTGGGGAGAGCACGAGCACAGTGTGGCTGCAGCTGAGACAGAGGAACGGGAACCTGCTGGGATCTCTCACAGCGCTGGGGAGAAAGGACAAAATCCTGTTCAGGAATCCTCATCTGCTGCTAAAATGAGCTGTGAGGGGTCTGTGTGAGCTCTGTGCGTGGCTGACCAAGCAGGGACGTGTGGAGCAGGTGTCCCACGGACCTGAGGACACCTCCAGCTCTCCCTGACTGCACACACAGAGCCCTGAGAGGAGGAACAACCTTGTGAGCCAGGCACGAGGGCAGGGGCTGGCAGAGCCTGAGCAGACTCCTGGTTCCACCAGCAACATCAGGAAGGAGGGAGGATTTGAGGTGAGTTGTTGGGAGGGTTTGAGGTGAGTTGTTGGGAGGATTTGAGGTGAGTTGCTGGGAGGATTTGAGGTGAGTTGTTTGCCACATCTTCCCTTCCTCATTAAATAAAAGTTCTTCCCTTCATCCTAAGCCTTGCCAATCTGATTTGGCCTTTGCAGTGCAGTGCCAGGAGGTCTCTTGACACTCTTTTACACCACAGCGACACAGACTCAAGATCCAGAAGGCTGAAAATGACTCCTTTATTTTTGGGATGCGTCTCCCTTTTATACTATTTTACACAGACCAATCTGATTGGTGACACACAGACAAACCTCTTCACTCACATTGGTCAGACCAGAGGGACATCAAGAAGTCCCTCCTACGGAAAAGAACGAAAACAAAGTTACAGTTACAAAAACACTTCTCCTGTTTACAGAAAACTCCCTGGGAAAAGAATTTCAGAAAACCAAAACACCTCAGGCACGAAACCAGGGTTGAATCTCTGGACCCTGCAGTGAAGCACACAGGACTTCCCCTGCCTGAAGGATTTGTGGCTGCCAGATCCATCATTCCAGCAGCTGCAGGGGCACAGGAGGGTGGCAGTTTTGCCTCTGTGACACCCGTGTGGGCGAGTGCAGCTCCCGTGGAAGTGTGTTGATCCGCGTTCAGCTGCCATCCTGTTTCCTCTGGAAGACACATCCAGCTGAAGGCAGACGCATCCCGCCCACCACGAGGCAGCACGGCTTGTGGCAGTCCCTGGAGGACACGTCTCCAGAAAAAGAATCACACAGCTGCTCATCTCAGCTCCCAAAGTCACCACACTTCTCTCCCTGTTTGGGGGTTTTTTGGGGTTTTTTTCCCCCCCTCTCTTTTTCTCTCAGTTCCTTTATTTACATTGTTTTCCTCCCAACAGGTTGACAGAGCAGCGAGTGCTCCGTGGCAGGGAAGATTGACTTGGCCAAATCCTCACTCAGGAAACACTGGAGTGGCTCAGGAACACGGTTTGGAAAAGCCACGACCCCGTTGTAATGCAGCTGCCACGTGCCAGGGATTAAACACCAACTTGGAAGTTCACAGGGAGTGAAATGTCAGCTCAGGGGTTGATTTCATTCACCTGACATTCCTGTTAATAACAATGCCTAATTAGAAAGGCTTTTAAGCATCCGTTACATTAATTTAACGTTAAAATCTCATGGAGCTTTATTGGAATTTTTTTTTTCCTCTGTAAAATTAACCCTGCAGGCTTGTTACACATGTTTTCATTAGGGACTGTGAGCAGTGGGGATATTCGATGAATTAGAATCAGCCCCTTAGTCTTTGAGTTTAACTTTGTGTTTCAAGTTCTTTTATGCTGATAAAGCCCTAATTTGATCCCCCCCCTCCCACCCCTCCATTAATTTCAAACGTACCACAGCCTCCTCACACTGCAGCTGAGGGCTGGAAAACCCGAATTCACTGCTGCCAATTCCCATGCAAAGCAGATAAAAGCCTGGCCTTCAGAGCCTTTGGTAGCAGCTGGTGCTAATTCTGGTGTGCAGCTCTGCTCTGCTCCGTGGAGCACATGCCTCTCACATGGCTGTTTTCCACACAGCTGCCAAGCCGTCTTTGAGGGAGCTGGGAAGCCACCACAGGGTTGCCCCTTTTTTATTTTATTATTTTATTCCTTTATTATTTTATTCCTTTATTATTTTATTATTTTTATCATTTCGTTATTTGTTTTATTATTTTATTAACATTTATTTAAAATTTTTCACATTGTAATTTTATTATTATTTATTTTATCTTATTTTTCTTATGTTCTTTTATCTTATCTTATTTTTATCTTATGTTTATCTTATTTTTTTTAAAAAAATTATCATTTTATTTTATTCGTTCTCTTTCTAAGTGTGAGAGATGCCATCTTAGCCAGCGCTGAGGCTCCTACCTTTAAGGGCACGACGTGCTGCAGCAGGAGCTGAAATATCCCAGGGATATTTGTGGGAATAAGAGGCTGTTAAAGGATCACAGGGCTCAGCCCAGAGAGGGCCTGACCCTTCTGGTGGCCCCACCTCACAATGCTCTGGCCTTGCTCCCAAAGTGGCTGCAATTACGTGTGCCTCGGCCAGGGGACAAGGGGAATGTGGGTGCCCTTTGAAGGTTTTCCCATCCCTTGGGAGCCCAGACCTTTGGAGAACAGCCTGAGCTATTTCCAGCCCTGGGATTCATTAAACCGTGTCACTACGTCAAGGTTTGGGCTTCCATTGAACTTCCCAGCTTGGGAGAGCACAGAGTGATTTTAATGATGGATCCACTTGGGGACTGGAGGGAAAGCTGAAGGAACAGGAACAAATACTTGACTGGCATAAATCCATGGAATTGTTTGACATCCAGTGGAAATCTGACACAAAGCCAAGTCTCCTGTCACACAGACGTGTTACTGAAATTGAACCTAAGTGGCAAAAGATTCACACTGACACATTAATGGAGGAGAACATGCACAGCCCTTGTTCTCCTGCAGCCCACCACAGGATGCTTTCCCTCGTTATATTTTGCACTGCTGCAGCTTCCCCAGATCTACAATTCCCAGCTGATTTCACCCCTCTCCACAGTAAACTACACTGCTGCCTAATGCACCAGATGTAAGAATATTTTCTGATAACCACAGAGACTTCTCCTCTTATTAAGACTTTCCCTTGAGTCACTGCACATTAATATTACCCATCTGTGGTATTTATCCTCTCTCAACATGCAGACACTTATCCTGTCCCTCGTAGTTATTACTTTGCCAAGCCGTACATAATTAGATGTTTGGAATCTCTCCGTGTTAATCAGACCCTCTGAACTCCCTGTCACTCCCACGACGTTGTTGGACTTCCCAAGTGTGTCAGTGCCCATCTCCTGAGGAGTGTGCAGGACTGAGTGCAGTGTCCCAGAGGAAAGGAGAGTGACCCTGTGCCTGCAGTGCCCTCAGCCTGGCTCTGCAGCTCAACTTTTCCCCTCTCTAATCCCCAGATCCCTTCTGATCATCTTCTGCCTCCTGAGTCCTCCAAGGCTCTGGTGAAGATGATGGAGATCTTTTCTGCCAGCTCAGTGCCCTGCTCGCTCCCTCCTACCACTCATCTCACAGATCAAGTTATTAACTGGGAGCACGATTGGCAGGCAGGGGGAGAGACACGGATAGGGGATGAAAGGCACGCACGGAATTTGTATGCAAGTTTAGCTCCTCTGCTCACTCTGGCATGGGCATTGCCTCAGAACCTAGTTCAGTTTGCTCCCTGCTGAGAATTTGTTGCTGGAAACCTGTCCTGCCTAATTTCCCAGACTTCCCAAAGCTATATCCTTTGGAAAAAAAGAAAAAAAAATAGGTGCTTTAACTTCCTTCTCTAACTGCCCTCTACTAAAGAGCTTTTCCCTGATCCTTCCCAGCTGCTCAGAACCTGCTGCCTGGGTTAACCTCTTGTTCACTGGCACCCTCTGCCCTGCACGGGAGCAGACTCGGGCCAGGAACCATCACACCTGATGTGAAACCTCTGCTTGGATTAGTGGCAGTGTAGCTGGATAAGACCTGGATGTGAATTTTTATTCGGAGGCTCTTGGCATCTGCTGAGAAAATTTTGGTACCCTCTCCCCAAATTGGTCTGATAAAAGCCACCAGGACTGGAGCTCTGTCTTTTACAGGGGCTGTAAGAGGATCAGGAGTGGTCTGGAAATTCTGCTGTTAGAATAGTTTTGGAGGCTGGAATTGGATAAAAAGCCCTGCAGCTGGGGCTGCCTGGGTTTCCCTGTCATTTCCATCCTTCTCATGCTGGGGTCTCTCATCCCTGCTGTGGATGCTCTGTGCTGAGATTTCTTAGAGGCTGAATCTCACCACCTGAGCTGCCAACACCTTATCTCAGCAGCTCAGCCAAGCACGGGGACTTGGCACAGGTGACAAAGGCTGAGATGTGGCTGTTAATTGCATTCCTGCTGATTTTCCATAGGATGGCAGGGCCTGAGAAGTGACAGACTAAAAAAAAAAAAAGCTTAAACCTAAAAAAGAACCCCTGACCCACAGATTACCTAACAAGTCTTCAGCGATCTGGAAATGGAAAAGAAACATATTTCTGAGTATTTTCCTAAAATCAAGGAAGAAAAGAAGTGTAAGAGCGTGTCAGAAGCAAAAGATGCTGAGAGGGAGTAGCAATAATCCAGAGGCTGAGCTTCTCCTATGGGATATAAAGCTCTGGGTTCAAGCCCTGCCTGCAGAACTGGGCTGCTGATAGCACAGCAGCACAAATCCCCCTTGGATGGCAGGAGCTGGAAGAGAACCTCCTCTTCACCAACAGCAGGGCTGGGAGGGGATCCTTCCCTCAGAGATCCCACATGGCCCAGCAGAGCTGGCTTTGGGGCGGCCAAAAAGGGGCTGGAGGTGCCCAGGTGAGGGGTTGGTGCTGTGGGGAGGATGAGGATGAGTGTGATGGTTTTGGCCTCTTTTTCTCCCTTGCCAAGGTCGGGGTGGATAATACTGAGGAAACACCAAGCTTGAGTTTGGACTTGGAATGTTATTCATCTCTTATCTACAGTATTTACAGTATTACAGTATTTACAAAACCCCAAACTGTAAGTTTCTAGAACTCCAAGAGATGAGGATGGGGGGCAGTGAGGGGCAGTGGGGATGGAGCCGGTAATTGGCCCACACAAGCCCCCAAAAAAGCACTCAAAATTCAGGCTGCAAGGGCAGCACGTGGCTGCCAGGCTCCCTTCACTCCGGGCCCAGCAGACACCACGGGGAGAAAAGTTTCTCCTGGGCTAATCCTGTGCACAAATCTGTGAAGCCCCCTGCACATCCCTCCTTAAAAATCCCTGCTGCTGCAGCTCCTGGAAAACACTGCCCGTGCCAAAGCAGGAGCAGGCTGGTCCCAGGGGTGGCTGTGTCCCCTGCAGGGCCCTGTGTCCCTCGTGTCCCCTTGTCCCCGTGTTTGGCAGTGAGCACAGCAGCAGCCACGGCCTGGCCCGGCTCAGGCCTGTCTTGTCCCAGCAGGCTGGCGAGGGATTTACATAATAACGGGCCTATTTTAACTTTGCTTCATCGGCTCCTGACAAGATACAATATTTTTGATTAAACAGCTTCCCAGGAAGGAGCCGCTGCCTTAAACCGCTGGCACTTTCCCTGACCCCATGTGATCTCATTAGCGGCCCCCTCAGACTCGTCTGATGGTGTCTGAAATTCCTCTTCTCCTCCTTCCCCCTAAACGAGCCCTTCAGGGTAGGGCAGGGCCCTGCTCAGCGCCATGCCGTGTCCGGCCCTGCAGTTCCCAGCCCTGAGCAGGCCATTCCCTCAGCCCTTGTGCCTCTCCAACCCCATCACTCCTCAGAGGCTTTTCTGCAGCTGCTTCCCTCCCTCACTCCTCCTCCTCTCCTCCCCTATCAATCCTCGAGCTGCCTTTTCAGTTTCTCTGGATCTCACACCATCTGTCTCTCTCCTTGCCGCTGTCTTTTATTTTTTTTTTTCCCCCTCCTCTACTGACCAGCCCAACAGAGAGAGATAAATCTCCCAAGCCAAGGAGACCACGTCCTCCATATATATTTGTGTGGCAGTCAGATGCTACGGCGACAAAGATCAAAGCCAGCAGCGAGCTCGACAGAGAGATTCAATAACAGCACCGAGTTAGACTGATAGGAACAAGGCAAATGGATAGTTCTGATTTCAGTAGATTATTGACTGCACAACAGAGGCAAAAAAAAATAAAAAAATAAAAAGCTTTCCCAGCAGCATGGGAAAGAGCAACTCTGCCCAGTGCAGCCCAGGAGAACAAAAGGAGTGAAATATGAGAGGGAGCAGTCGGTGCCATCATCTGTGTGAGGAATGGGCCTCCCTGCTGAATGAACCACTTGGAATAGGGATGGAAAAAGGTGAGAGCTGCTTTCAGCTGAGCCTGAAGCGAGCTGGGCTGCGCAGAGAATTGGGGCACACTCCCACATCCCTGCCCTGCTGTATTTGGGCACCAGAGGATGATTCCTGTCTCTCAGAAGAGTTCTGCTGGCGTGGGGACAGCACAGAACTGTGAAGGATGCTGGGTGCTGTTTCTCTCCAGCCTGATTCTAAACACAGGATCCATGGCTGATCCTCTGCACTGGGCATATCCTCATAGCTCTTTAGCCTAATTTAATGTTGGGAACTGAAAATCTATGGGGTGTGCACATTGTTCCCACAGGAATCTGGGTCAGGACAAGAAATCATCTTTGGTTCTGGTTCTTTACTGCCCTCAGTGCGGCTAAGGCTGCCTTCCCCCCCGATCACATTTGGCACACAGATTATTTCCTTACAGCCCTTCTGGGGGAGAGGGAGAAATTGAGATGCAAGAGCTCACCCAGCAAGAGTTCACCTGCAGAAACATCCTGGAGAGGCTCACAGGGGGAGCTGGGGGGGAATAAGGGCTGCAAAGGGAGATCAGGTGTGAGCCAAAGGGGTGGCAACAAACCCCATAATCCCCACCAGGTTTGGAGAGCCAAGAGCCAGGAAGATTTTTTTTCTTCTTGTGGTGTTTCCCCTGAGCTTTTCCAGCCACACAGGCCAGACCAGCAGCTCAGCTCCAACCACATCTCTGGATGCCTCTGAAGAACCTGCAGAACCTGGCAAGAACAGCCAGGAAATGATAGGAGAGGCTCCAAATTTGGATTGTGTTTCAGACCAGGTTTCCTGACAGGGAAACAGGAGGAGAATGGGGGTTGACCTCCAAAAAGAGTGACTAACCCAGCCCTGAACAGGAGCACCCAGAACAGAGGAGCGAGGATCAAACCACTTCATCCCAAGACCTGCAAGAAGCGGCAGCATTTAGCAAATATTCAACAAACAAAACCGACAGGGAGCTGCTAAAGCATCTCTCTGAGAGCCTGGAAACCTGCAGAGGGGGTCAGGAGTGATGTGGAGCCGTTTAGAGCGCTGAACTGGATTAATTGGAACACCAGCAGGTCGAGAAGATGGGATGGGGGCATGAATATGGGGTGTGAAGGATATTTCATCTCTCTGCGCTTAATTTTAGCCAATTAGCACTCATCCTGGGAAGAGGGGGGGGAGCTGTTAAGTGCTGAATAACAAGAGTGTGAGCTCAAGTGTGAAGAGGTACAAGCAGGAACAGAGAGACCCTTTCAGCAGCATCTCTGTCAATATTCAGAGATGGAAAAACACCGTGAAATTACTTCTCCTGCATTCCGGGAAAGGAAGGAAATCTTACAGCACAAACACACTAATGGGCTACGCTGGGATCTGAAGGAGGATTGGTGAGGTATTAGAGCAGGCTGCATTAGGGTGGGGGAAAAAAAAAAAGAGCAAGAAAAGAGACAGGATTTTCAGGGAGATTTCATCCAAATCGATTAAGTGAGGAACTGTAAAGGGGCAGCATTCCACGGGGATGGAGCTGGTAATTGGCCCACAGAAGCCCCGACAGAGAAAAGCACTCAAAATTCAGGCTGCAAGGGCAGCACGTGGCTGCCAGGCTCCCTTCACTCCGGGCCCAGCAGACACCACGGGGAGAAAAGTTTCTCCTGGGCTAATCCTGTGCACAAATCTGTGAAGCCCCCTGCACATCCCTCCTTAAAAATCCCTGCTGCTGCAGCTCCTGGAAAACACTGCCCGTGCCAAAGCAGGAGCAGGCTGGTCCCAGGGGTGGCTGTGTCCCCTGCAGGGCCCTGTGTCCCTCATGTCCCCTTGTCTGGCAGCCCAGACTGAGCTCTCCGGGATGGGAACAGTTTCTGTGTCACAGATGTGCTCCAGATGCAGGGTTCAGACCCTGAGGGAAGGCAGCACACCAGGTCACAGCAGTTTGAGAGGGGCACTGCCTCAAGCAGAATGCAGAATGGAAAACAGGGATGGGGTGAGAGTGACTCCAAGGGGGAGCAGACCCCACACCAGGGCTGTGACAGCAGCACAGAGAGGTTGTCACCCAAATCCTGCGTGTTTCTGCTTTGTTCCCTCAGGGACAGCAGAGAAACCACTCATTTCTGAATTTATTTTTCCCTCTGAAATGACCAAATCCAGTTTTTAAAATGTGGTGTTTCAAAAAAAAAATAATCCATGTGAGTCAGGGGAGATTCATTAAAATCAGCTTCTGACTGCTCTCAAATAACCCCAATGGACAAGCTTAACACTAAGATGGGACAGGGATGAGGAAGCTGCTCCTGGAAAATGTTTCCTCTGTCTCTGAGGGTTCACAGGTAACACTGACTTGGCTCACAGCTCAAGAGCTGGACAAGATTAGAATCTTAAGGGGAAAAAAAAACAAACTTCTTTCTCACTTGTTTATTCTCAATATAAAAATGCTTTGGAAAGTGCAAACCAGACTGGGAGTCACCTCCTGCTGTCCAGGTGGAACCAGCAGCAGCTCTGTGAGGATCCTGATTCTGCCCTGGTGTCATTTCTGCTGTCCTGGAGAACAGGGAGGGCTCTCCTGGCAGGATCAGGGCTGAATTTTGGCACCCCTGGCTCTAAAACCTCCTAGGGCTGGCTGTGGAAGAAAGCGCTATTTTCACACATACCATTTCTGGTCGGTTCTGGTTTTCTGTCAGGCGTTCACAAAAACAGATGATGGAATGTTTGGAAATTATTAATTGGTGTTTTAATGAATGACTAATCAATGCTTACAGATTACTGGAAAGCCCAAACAGTCAATAGGTTGCTCATAATATTCTGTAATGCCTTCTCCTGACATGCTTATTATAATCACCTGCTAAATTATGCTCCTCGTGTCTTTAATGCCTATTAATCATTTATTAATCTTTTATAAGCCACTTGCAAATGAAAGCAGGATATAAACCGTGAGATCCCTCCTGTTCTGCCAGCCGTGAGCACCGTGAGTTTTTAGGGGTTTAGGGAAGGATCCATCAAGCAGAGACATGATTTGAGGCCAATCCTGAGTCTTTGTGGCTTTCTGGGCCATGGGTAATTCGCTACCTTGGGCAGGATTTGAGGGAGAGTGGGACTGGCAAGGGCAGCTGAGAGTTTTGTGGTTCAGGTGATGTCAAAGTGGTGTTCGGGAAAAGATGAAATTGTCACGTCCACAAAAGCTTCATGGAGAAAATCCTTGCAGGGAGAGAGAGAGAGAGGGAGGAATTAACTTCAAGGCTTAAAGCAAAGAAAGGGAAAAAAAAATCTTCTCTGTGTAAAGACAGAGGATTGAAGCAAATGGTCCACAGGTAGGGGAAAATAACTGAAAATTGGTTCAGGTAATCACAGGAAAATCAAAAGATGCTCCAACACAAAGCATGAGAAAAAGAGCTGGTAACACAACACATCTATTCCTCCTTTCAGATAGGACCCATTTTTATAAAAATATCTCTGTGTTGGTGAGATCAGACCAGGGTTGCTGGAGCCAGGAGAAGCCAGGAGAAGCTCCATTAGCAGATCCCAGAAGCTGCCATGGAATTCTGTCCCCAATCACTGACAACTGCAATTACCCACAACAAGCCCCTTTTAACCACTTGCAGGGAGGAGCTCTGCAGGCTGAGCTACAGCAGGACCAGCACACCCATCTCAGGATACTCTGTGCAATCCCCCTCCCACCCCCTGCCCTCAGAGCACACAGAGCCAGCAGCTGCAAGGTCAGTCAGGTGATTTATCCCAGCGGCCCAAAGCTGAGGATTTCAGCAGTGCCTGAGCTGTAAATCTGCCCGATCCAGCCCCTTCCTCCCTGTCTGCCCACAGACAGCTTGGCCTTTTGGCTGTTCCTTGTTCTGTCAGCACCCAGCATTGCCCAGCCCACCGTGTGGGACCACTCAGGGCAACTGGGAAAGCTGGAGGAGCCTCAGGAAAGGCAGGGACACAGAAAAATCACTCGAGGGGCAGGATAAGCAGTGAGCCTGAGTTCATGTGTCTCCCCTGTGCAGATTTCCCAGGGTCGAACAATGGGCCTTCACTCCAAACCTTTTCCTCAACCTCCCAACCTTCCCATTTTCACCAAACACGTGGGAATTTCACGTCTCTGAGCTCTTCAGCCCTTTTTCAGATTGGCTTGGAAACACAGAGGTTCTAAAAAATTGTGCCAGGCAGAGCCATGTGCACACAAAGTGGGTTGAAATGCTTCCTTTCCATTGGGAAAAGCCTCCTGCCTGCCCCCAGCCTGGGGAACTGTGTCACTTTTCACCAATACCCTCAAAACTGTGCAATAAGCCAACAAATCCTCGTATTTCTTGCTGGGAACAAGAGGAGGTTCGTGGGGAGGCCCTGGCACAGGGTGCCCAGAGAAGCTGTGGCTGCCCCATCCCTGGAAGTGTCCAAGGCCAGGTTGGATGGGGTTTGGAACAAACTGGGCCAGTGGAAAGTGTCCCCATGATGCCTTAGGATTTATCTTTTATATTTTTCAGATCCTGTACTGCTTCAGTGTATAACTCTAAAAACTCCACGGCCTGTCAGCTGCTGTTCTCCCATTTTATTCAGACAAAACCATTCCTCTCCGGGCCTGAAACTCAAGGACACCTCACTGTCTCAGGCCCTGAAAAATACAAACAGTGAATTGGTGGGGAGGGGCAAACTTGGAGTAAATTACTTCATTACCTGTAATTGGGAAGATTAACCCCTGATATGTGAATGGACCAAACTTAGAACTGTGTGAAAACCTCACGACCATTGTCCACCTTGGGTGCAGCCTCTGGGAGGCTTTTGACTGCCCAAGGCGTAGCTATTGAAGGCCTTTAATAAATACCTTTGATAAATAATAAATAAGAGGATATTTTTATTCTCTTCATCTTGCCTAGCCTGTATTTCAGGCAGCCATTCCAAGGCATCAGCTTCTGGCAACCACAAAGGGACGAGAGGCTACTGGAAAGGGGATCCCCCCTCCGTGGAAAAGGGATGGAGCAAGATGAGCTTCAAATTCCCTCCCATCCCAACCCATCCTGTGATCCCCTGATTCTGAGATTAAGGAGGTGTCATCTCATGTCACTCCTCCTTGATCCAGCACATCCTCGTGTCCTAATTAATTTGCATTAATTTCGCTCCCTCGTTTCATGCCCTGCTCCCTTCTCTCCTCAGGGCTGGTTTTGGGTGCTCTGCTGCATCACGTCCTGAAGACGTGCGCTTGGAGGAGCAAACACGGCAAGGAGGAGAAGAAATCTGAGCCTAAATTAAAGAGAAAACATAAAAATAATAAAATACAATCCCCTTGATCAGTATGCCTGTCATTTTAGCGGCACTAAATACATTAAAACGGGATCTGCACAGCAACTTAATTAAATGAGCCAATTGGAAGTTGCTGCCAAGTATTAGTTTAAGGTAGAAAATACACTTATTTTGGAGCTTATGCAGATTGAATTTGTAGGGCCTTGTGGGAAATGCTAAGCTTTTCTTTTTTTCCTTTTTTTCCTTTTTTTTTGAAGACTCACAGTTTGGAAATTTATTGCCGTGATCTAAATTTCGTTTCGTTATGAGCGTCAAGCACAATCACAGTTAGAAGAAGCCTCTTGGCTGCTTCCCAGGATACAACATCCCTTGGAAATTGATCTTTTCTTCCAAAGTGCTGCGGAAACGGATCCAGCTCTGCGTGCCCCCGGGGGCGGGGGATGTGTTTTTGGCCACCAAGGAGACAGTTCCAGGCTCTGGGAACATGAAATGGGAGCCGATGGTTGGTGTCCGGTGTCGCCGGGGGTGTCACCGCCAGCCGCAATGGGATTACTGGAATTCATCACGGATTCCGGGCTTTCCTGACGCCGCAATCGGGAACGAGCTGAGGAGCAGAACAATCGATTTGAAGTTATTTCCGTAAATCAAACCACCTATTTCAGCTCACCCAGGGCTGTGTCACCTCACTGGCACGGCACGAGCCAAGGAGGCTCCAAGCTGAGTTCAAAAAGGTGATTCCAGAGGCAAACCCATGGAGCTGGACTCAGATTTTCCCCCTAATAAAATTAAACCGCTTTGCCTCCGCGTTTTTTGAGGCATTTCTTTGACCCAGAATTAAATGAATTATTATTCAGTGATGTATTTCAAGATCTGAGTGTGGTTTTTTTTTTTTAATGGAAATCTAGCAGGCTTTTAAATAATTTGTTCCAAAATGATGATAGGAAATGTTTCACTTCTCAAATATCAGAGGCTTTGATTTTTTTTCCCCCCTGATGTTTATTTTCTACCCCACTTTGAAAAGAATAATTTGGGGAAATCAGCGTGGATTCAGAAAGTCTTCATCTGATATAATTTTCCTCAAATTTCAGTGTTTTGATAACATTTCAAAACTGGGAGGCTGCTAGGTCAAAATACAAGGAGGAAAAAAAAAAACTCTCTGTGGTGTTTTTTTCCCTGGTGTTCTTCATTATGTGGCTGTTTGTAATCTTCGCTCGGAGGAAGTTTTAAATTGAAAACCTCACTCTGAGCTGCCCGAGACGAGCCAGCAGCGATGCCCCTTTTAGACAGAGAGGAATTAGGGATGGCTCAGCCCCTCGGAGCAGTGCCCAGCCGCACGGGCAGCGCGCTGCTGACACCGATTTTGGCGGAGCTGCGGCGTCTGCAGCCGCAGGAACCAGGGAGACATCTCGGGAACAATCTCCCCAGAGCTGCCCAGCGCCTCGGCAGGCAGAGGGAATCACTGTGACGATTGTCGGGGAGGAGTAACTCTCACACTCGGGTCCTGCTCGGGCGGCGTCGCTCCCAGCGCGGCTCCGCTTTGCCCCGCAGGTTACAGAGCTCTGCTGCTGCTCAGCAATCCCGTCCTGAGCTCGGCCCTGCTGCCCTGCAGATGCTTTGAGGAGCACAGCTCACTCGGGCTGAGCCAGTGCCACTGCAGGGGCACAGTGACACGGGGTGACAGGGCGGGCTGAGGGTGCTGCAGACTCCAGCACAGGTAACACTGGTCGCACTGGTCACACTGGTCACACTGGTCACACTGGTGAGGATGGGCTGAGGGTGCTGCACCCACCAGCACAGGTAGCACTGGTCACACTGGTCACACTGGTGACACTGGTCACACTGGTCACACTGGTTGCACCAGTCACACTGGTCACACTGGTCACACTGGTGAGGATGGGCTGAGGATGCTGCAGACTCCAGCCCAGTTAGCACTGGTGACACTGGTGACACTGGTGACACTGGTCACGCTGGTGAGGATGGGCTGAGGATGCTGCAGACTCCAGCACAGGTAGCACTGGTCACACGGGTCACACTGGTCACACTGGTCACACTGGTCACACTGGTCACACTGGTCACACTGGTGAGGATGAGCTGAGGGTGCTGGAGACTCCAGCCCAGGTAGCACTGGTGACACTGGTGACACTGGTGACACTGGTCACACTGGTGACACTAGTCACACTGGTCACACTGGTGAGGATGGGCTGAGGGTGCTGCAGACTCCAGCCCAGGTAGCACTGGTCGCACTGGTCACACCGGTCACACCGGTCACACTGGTCACACTGGTCACTGGCTCAGGCCACTGCTGGGGAGCTCAGGAGTGATGCTGCTGCTGAGGGCTCAGAAGGGGCTGTTGGGATGAGGCTTCCAGCAGGGTCCAGGTGAATTTTTATAGGACTTGAAAGGCCAAAACTGAGCTCCAGACACCCCATAGCAAGTGCTGGAGTTTAGCTCATCTTCTTTCCGTGAGGCAGCTGAGTTATCCCACTGTGGCAAAGCCAGCTCTGAGATTTCTGCTGATCTCTGCTCAGGCCGAGCCTGCTCCTCACCTCACTGGCAGGAGTTCAACCCAGACTGACCCATCGTCCCCATACCTGCCAAAAATCCCTCAAAACAAGGAAATCTGGCCTCACAGGGATGTTGGGAAGGCCAGCAGCACGGCCAGGGAGAGCAGTCAGCAGCCAGGCTGGGCTGTTGGGCTGGACGTGCACCACACACAGAGCTGGCTCTGCCAGGGACAAGCCATCCCCGCACAGGGACACGGTGTCCAGCTGCCCTCCCACTGCTCACCACTGCCTGAGTGCTCTCCAGCTCTCTCCCAGAGTCTCACAGTGCTCTGTCACACCATCCATTTGTGCTGCAGGACTCAGTTTAGAGAGGAATAGAAGGAATTTCCATGTGTGACATCTTCTCGTCCCTTTGCTCCAATCCATCTCTCCTCCCAGGTGGATGGGAGTTATCAGGCTAAACACAGACCTCATGTTTACCCTGCTCAAGTCACCTTGGGAGCCTCAAAAGCACCTGCTAGGAGAGACAGGAGAGTGATGTCTCTCCTCTAAAGTGGCCACCAGCAGCTGGGCACATGAATCAAAGTGCCCACTCTTCTCTCCAGAGCATTTAGGGAGTGTGAGCAGATGGATATTTCTCCTCTCCTCTCCTCTCCTCTCCTCTCCTCT
>VZDJ01000038.1:1361339-1389827 GCA_008694505.1 Cyanoderma ruficeps | reverse complement strand
CTCCTCTCCTCTCCTCTCCTCTCCTCTCTCAGGTCTCTGCCAGTCCTCTCTTCCCCTCTTTGCTCCTCTTTTCCCTGACTGAGCCCCACTGGACACACACTCCCATCACTGAGATGTTGTGATCTTTATTCCATCTCCTGCTGACCCCTCCAGGAAAATCCAGCTTCAAACCAGGAGCAGCAGCTTTGAACCCACCTCTGCTGTCTGTGTTTAGTCCAAGCAGCTCGGAGGATTTGTTTGAACTGCTTGTGCTGATGAATGGTTTCTCTGCTTGCCACAGGGGAGTGAGCAGCACTGCTCACTCCAGCCCCCCGAAAAACGTGCGGAGGAGCTGTGAGATCGTGTACTGACCTTTCAGCAAACACGTGTGCCAGGAAACACCAGCCAGGCTGCCAATGTTCAACAAGCCACAGCCAGCCCTGCACTCCCTATTACCCCAAAGTCCTTCAGGCTGAATCCTGAGTCCAGCCCTGCATCTGCAAAACCATTTCAAGTTCTCCTGTTACGTAAAAATGTAGTTCTAAGCCTCATATGAAGTGCTAATAAGCTCTCTTCACAAATTAAGTAGACAAAACAAATCCCTTTTCTACTGAGAACCAAAGACAGCTTCCAAGCCCAAAGTATAAACAACGGTAGACCAGAAAAAAACCCAAGAAAAATGAAACCTCACAACTTAAAGCTGTAATTAGACAATTAAACCCCAATACGCAAATAGACCAAAACTAATAAAAATGTAAAACCTCGTGACGAGTCAGCTTTTTGTGTGTGGAGTTTCATAGTAAACTCAGAGTGCAGCCTTAGTCAGGCTCCTGTCTTGCCCAAAGTAAAACCCAGAAGCCTTTCAATGAATATTTTATTCTCTAGCCCTGTCCAATCTCTGTTTCACGTCAGCCTTCCAGGCATCACTGGTACTTTTCTTCCGTGCTGGACTTTGGGGGTTGTCCAGCCTGGGCACGGTGACTTTCTGACTGATGTCACAGCTGACAGCAGCTCCACCACAGAGGTGACCAGTGCAGAACAGCACAAAACCCCCAGGAAAGCCCATCCACGCTGTCCAGTGTCACTTGACATCCAAGTGTAGCTGTCCATGACCTGCTACAGCCAAGGACTCTGCTCCCTTTCCTGGACAACTTGCCCAAAATCTTCCTTGGATTTTCACATCACTGCCTCAGAGGATTAGGCTGATGTGGACCAGGAGGGGAACTGCCCATCAGACATCTTCCCAACACTTGGAGAGCTGGAGACATTCCCCCCATTAGTATGAGTATTATGGGATATACCTCACTGCAGAGTCCCAGGACATGTGCAGGTCTCTCTCAGACCTGTCTGTTATGCCAGGTGTCTCATCATAGCCATTCCATGCTGTATTCCAGTGTCAGGAATTCTATCCACATGGACTTAATGTAGCCAAGGAATGGCTTGACATGCACAAAAGAAACAAACCCACTCAGAGTAGAGCTGGCAGGGAATTGTGATGCAGCTTTTAAAACCTCTTGTCAGTCTTGTTTCTCACCTTTGTACACTTTGTGTGATCAGGTTGGCTGGAAAAAAAAATCAGGACCGAAGGTGAGGGTGAGATTTTGGAGATGGTTCGACCTCTTTGTGGAACCTGTTGTTGCTCCCTTTAATTTGTCACAGAGGATGTTTTATTGATGGCGTCTCCCCCTGGCTGGCCCTCGTTGGGATTCCAGGCACTCCTGGGCCCGGCTGAGATCTCAGTCCCAGCCTCCTTCTCATGGCTGGGCCTGACCTTCTCCGTGTGGGATGGAATAACAATCACACAGGGGATGGGAATTGCTCTCCACACAGAGTGGATGTGAACTTGGAGAGTTCCCTGCCTCCCCTTTCTGTTCCATCCGTGTGTGACTCCCAGGACATTCCCAGCAAGGACTGCAGAGCCAGGCCCAGCTCTGCTGACCACAGAACCTGCAGAAAGCCTCGGGTCTGGGGCACCCAACAAACTCCTGGGAAAACAGAACCAAATTCCCAGCACAGCTCCCAGCCCTGGATCTCCACTCCTCCATCAGATTTCCTCCCCCAGTTTGGAGAGGGAAAGGCAGAGAGGAAATGCCAGCTGCTGCTGGGCACGCTGAACAGACTCGGGGTGTGTGTTTGAAGCACTAATAACTCCCTTCCTGCTGAGGGAGGGAAAAGATTCCTCTTAATCCCTCCCTGCATCAGTAATCAGAGAGAGGAGCAGATGGTGCCAGAAATGCAGGAATATGCCCATTAAAATAACTTCAGAGGCGAGGACTTAACACCAGGAAACAAACACCTTCAGGAGAGCCCTGCTCCAGCAGGGAACGGGGGCTCCTGTGAGGAAATGAGAACTGCCTGGGAATGACCCAGACCCAAGGAATGATCCGGCCACAAGGAAGAACCCATCCTCAAGGCATAACTCAGCTCCAAGGAATGACCCAGCCCCAAGGAATGTCCCAGCCCCAAGGAATGTCCCAGCTCCAAGGAAGAACCCAGCCTCAAGGAATAACTCAGCTCCAAGGAATGACTCAGCTCTAAGGAATGACCCAGACTCAAGGAATGATCCAGCCCCAAGGAATGACCCAGCCTCAAGGAATGATCCCGCCCCAAGGAATATCCCAGCCCCAAGGAATGTCCCAGCTCCAAGGAACAACCCAGCCTCAAAGAACAACCCATCCTTAAGGAATGATCCAGCCCCAAGGAATGACCCAGCTCCAAGGAATGACCCAGCCTCAAGCAGTAATCCAGCCCCAAGGAAGAACCCAGCTCCAAGGAATGACCCAGTGCCAAGAAAGGACTCAGCCCCAAGGAATGACCCAGCTCCATCTCCACAGTGAGGCCAAAGCTGTGACCCAGGAGCTCCTTGGCCAGCAGATGTGCCCAGCAAGATTTGCCCTCCTCTGCACAAGGTGAGAGTCCTGTTGTGCCCCTCACGGTCACCAGAAGCTCTGGGTGTCTCCCAAGGAAGCATTGCCCAGCTCCAGCACTGCTGCTGCCCCTCCCAGAGTCCATTCAGCCCTCGAGAGGAATAAGCAGAAGGACAAAAACCTTTCCAGTGATGGATTTCTCTCCTACAATTCCCACGCTGAGGTCTGTACATCAGCAATTTCTCTCTCTTCCGATCAGACACAAGTCATACACTCATTTCTCAGCGGATTTACAAGTTTTTGCCCTACTTCATTTGTCCAGGAATTACATTCTCCTGCACAGTCTGGCTGAGCAGCTTCCTGCAGGTTCTCCATGGCATTCATAATGCAAAACAGGGGAGTCAGCAGTCACCATACTGCCGACCTTGCAACCTTGCATGGCCAACCCATCTGTTCCTGGACACGAGGCAGTGATGTTTAAATCACACCCCTTCCCCCAGCTGCGAAGGACAGAGGCACCAGCAGCTCCTCTGAGTGAAAACATTTTTTGCTATTCAAGGTCTTAATTTACAGTGGGAGTGCTGCCATCTCCTAGAGCAGCGTTGGAAAAGCAGAATATCCTGCAGCCCAGGTAACAGCCTTGCTGTTCTTCTTTCCCTTTCCCTGACCTCATAAATCTTCCAGGCAAAATTTCCATCCAAATAGCTGTGCTCCCACAAACATTTATGCCAAGTCACACTTTGCACCAAGCTGTGTTTCTCCACAGAGAAGCACTGCATCCCAAATATTGCATCAACTCCAGCTCGGGGCCTCCAGAAGGGTGAACGTTTCCTTTATTTTTAATTAACTCTTTATATGACATGGCATTTATTTCATTATCTCGCTGAATGTCCAATTAGCTCATCCCAAAGAACAGGACCTAATTAACCAAGACAAGCGAAGTGAACTTCCACAACCTCCCTCTCCTGTAAATAAGTTGCTAAGATGTAATTACTTAGCAATAAATACCTCGTTAAAGCTTGGATAAATATTCCTTCTCCCTCCCTTGGATTTATTTTCGAAGGAATCTCCAGTTAATCTCTTTGGATTTTGTTTGTTCCAATGTCTCAAATTGGAACATGTCTTGTTCCACTTTGGATTTTGCTTGTTCCAATGTCTCCAGGGTCAAACCATGTTGTTTTCCAGCATCCACAGGTTGGAAGTGGTTGTGCATAAAGGCACCTCTGTCTCCATGGATAACATTTCAGCCACTCATGGGGCAGTGGCTGAAAATAAAGGAGTTCCAGCCCACCTCTGTGGCTGTGACACCCTCTGGAGAATCTCACACCTGCCTCCCTTCCCCAGGGAGCTGAACTCAGCCCCCAGAGGCAGGAACTGCACAGAAAGCAGGAGGTTTCTTTCCGCTCACTTCCTGCCCCCTGAGGGCCTGATTTGGTTGAAACTTGAAAACATCCCTTCTTTCCTTTCATGATGGGTTTCCCAATTGCACGTTTTAGTTTTAGCAGCCAAGGGATCACCTTTGGAGCAGAGGAGGCGATGAGCAGAGCTGCATGTCTGTCAGCTGGGCCATCCCTGCTCTGGGATGGAACTCCAGACCACCCTGGCCTGACCACCCAGGGAGCTGCAGAGGACAGAGGGGACTGAGTGACTCTCCCTGAGCTGACAAACAGCTTCTTTTCTTTGATAGTTTTTCCACAGGTAGCGTGCTCAGAGCGATGTTTCACACGGTGCCTGATTCGAAACGCGGAGATGAAGGGTCACGGGATGAAAGGGGAGCATTAATCTCTCCTGTTGACTCAGCATCACAATAAACTCCATCCCTGGATTGCTTTTGCTCGTGGCTGGAGGTCAGCATTTTCAGGGAGGAATTCTCCAAAAGAAGACATCGTGCTGGGAGGGAGCAAGAGCACAGCTGGGAGTGCCAGGGTTTTTCTGTGCTGGTGCAGACACACCTGGGAGACATTCCATAAACATTCCTCACCCTCAGCTCCTGGGCAATGGGACTCAGAAGTGATCATCAAAGGCCTTAAAGATCACCTCTCTCTGTGTAGATGGGTCTCAAGGAGGCCAAAACCACAAGATCCATGGTTCTCTAAGTGCTCAGGAAATGACGTGCACTCACTGCTGTGGTTTAGTGGTGGTTGCTCAAAGGATGGACTCGATGGTCTTGGAGGGCTTTCCCAAACTTAAGAATCCCATGGTTTTATGATTCTTAGTGGATGTTGAGGAGAAACAAGAGGAAGACCTGTCTTAAACCCCTTTTGGGCTCATTGTTCCCCTGAGCTTTCTGTCTTTTTGTCTTTCTGTAGAACTTTCTCCCGCAGCTTCATGAAAACAATGTCTGTCCTTAGAATGTTGACATCCTTCTCCTGTGAGAGAAGAAATGATTGATGGTGATGTCCACCAGCCAGGCTGGAGAGGTGGCAACCTGTGCAGCCAATCCCTTGACCTCTGTACAAATGTATAAAAACTGGAGTCAGACTGAATTAAAGGAGGAATTTTCTAAACCAGCCATGGTGTGAGTTTCATGTCAGTGTTCCTGACATTGGGACACGCCCAGCTTCGGCCCACAACAGCTCATCTCATTCCTCAGGGACGTGCTGCTGACGTGCAGCTCCACTGAGCAGCCCCCAGGATGGAGCATTGCAGGCGGCAGGATCAGCCCCTCTTGGCACAGCTGGAGACGCAGATCCCTGTTTTCCTGGAGCACAGGAAGGTGATCTCAGAGCAGGATCCAGAGAAGACAGAAAGAAAAGGCCATTTGGATGACGCCCTTACCCAGCAATGACTGATGATGACCAAAAGCACTGGCTGTGAACTCAGGCAGAGGCGCGATGGGAGCAGGCACCAGCTCCCCTCACAAATCCATTGATTTATTATTATTTTGTTATCTATTTTGTCCTGGTGGGAAGCCCAGCCACCCATGGGGATGTAGAGCATGTGCCTGCCTGCTGCTGGCAGCGCTGGGATGGCAGGGTCAGAGCGATCAGATCTCTACATATGTTATTTCCTTGTTCTTCAGCTTAATGGGGCGTGCCACTTTATTATTGTATTTTTTTTTTTAAATTTTATAAGACATGTTTCATTAAATCTGAATTATGGCAATTCAGGGAAAGAAATTAGCCCATTAAAATTATAATGAAAACATCTTAGAAAAAAAAAGGCTGTCAACTGCCATTTCTGCTCTGCTGGGTGAGGAAATAAGGAGGAGAGAGAAATGCGTTGTCTCCAAGCAGGGACAGCACCTGGGAAAGCAGGACCTGCTCTGGAACGGAGTCAGTGTCAGGGAGAGCCAAAGGGCTCTGAGAGGATTTTCCATCCAAAAGGTTCGTTTCAGTTCTTCCAGAAGGGCTGTGAGAAAAGAAGAGCATTGTCCCATTCTCCTCGTTGGTCCCACTTCCTTCTGACCAGATGGACAGCAAAGCCAGGCAGGGAGTTTCCACTTGGATTTCAGTCCTGTGAAGCCCCAGAGAGGCTTGAAGTGATGGTGATGGGCACAGGAACTGCAGCTTCCTGGGGTTTTCTGGAAGGGAGAAAGTTTTGTGCTAGAGACCAAACCCAGGCCCTCCAGGCAAGGGGAGAAGGAATCTCCCCAGAGCCTCATTTGGGAAGGTTTTGCACTTTCCTTGGAAACAAATTTCTCTTGCTGTTTTCAGAGACAGCTCATACCACCAGAGCCAGGCTCAGGTGTTCCCATACACCTTTGTTCCTTCTGTGGCAATGACACCCCCAGAGGAGGAAAGAGATTTAGTCAGAAATAAAGTGGGAAGAAAAATGGACTCCCTTAAGCCTCCCATTGATGATTAGATGGGGATGGCAAAAGAAAAGCCAGCTCTGTTCTCCATTGCCGGGCGATTCCTGCTGCTGTCCTAAACTCTCCACACCCTTGAGCAAAATTGTGCTGCATTTCTGTTTTCAGCAAGGTTGTGAAGGTATTAGCTGGAGAAAAAAAAACCCCTCTGCCTGCAAGGGGATAAAGGTCAGCACTGCTGAAATGAAATAGAGTTTGAAACTGCACGTCAATTAGACACACACAAAAGAAACTAACAAAATTAATCCACTAAACTGCAAAGCTGAGGTAAAGAAACCCTGTAAGATGTATAGAAAAGGAGGTGGGGAGGGGCTGGTAAACAGCAAGAGCAGTGAGGAACGGAATAAAAGAAGGCACAGAAAAAGAAATAATGAGTAAAAGAGGAGATGGAGATAAATGGGATATTTATTCCTGAAAAGGTAGAAGCGAATGAAATGAGATTGGGATGAAAGGCAGAACCCAAATAGTCCAAAATACGCAGCTCTGCTGTGTCAGGCATAAGAAGGGGGAAGGTTTCTTCTTGCCAGGCAAGATAATTGTGATAAGAGCCCAGGAGAGCAGAGCTGGGTCTGTAGCAGAGCACAGAGGAGGGGCAGCAGCAGCAGCAGGAGGGGACACCTGTGTGGGGACAGTGCAGAGTGCTTTGCTCTGCCCGAGCTCGGAGTCACACCTGAGCTCAGCTCGGATGGATGTGAGCCCAGAACAAGCATGGATCCAGCATGGATCTGATTCCAGAACTTGAGGGAATGACTGCACAGTGTAGGACAAGGTTTCAGGTGCCACAGAAAAGCTGCTGTTGGTGGCACAGCCCTGCACAGCCCTCAGTCTGTATTATCCCAGAGTGAAACCACAGAGCTGTCTCCAACCTGGAGTTGACCTGACGTGGACCACAGACAGCGACCTAAGTAAATCCTTGGATCAACTTTCATTTATTCTGCCCATTTCATCTTTCAAAACCAGCTGTCTGGTCATGAAAAGCTCTCCATCATTTCCTTCGGAGGAGTCTGGAGCAGGATTTGAAGAGGCAAACATTTCACCTGTGGATTTTCCACCATCTAAAGCTTCCTTCCTCCCGGATCCTCCTTTGTTTTGGCAGCACTTCTGGACACCGGCCAGGCTGTCTGGAGGTACCTTTGCCAATGCCTGGATACCCGTCCTTGTGTCTCCACTTTAATTTTAGAGCTGGAATTGCTGCTGAGCTGCAGGGCATCCCCTGGGTTTAATGAACATCAGGGCCCTTCCGCCTGACGCTTCATTAGCGCTTCCCACGGCGCCAGCCCCACACTGGAGTCATTATGGATTTATTCCGTGCCTGGCTGGAGCAGTTCCATATGGAGAGGCAGGCAGAGGAGCTGACCCTGAAAACGTGGAGCCTGACATCAAATGCAGAGCAGAAGATGGATGAGAGAGCAGCAGGGAATTTGGTGCTGTCAGAGCCGGGTGGCTCTGCTGGGGCCGCAGGGATGGAGAGGAGGCCACGTGGCCCTGAGGTTTCACACCCCTCACTGAGGCTGGGGCACGAATCCATCGTGTTTCTCAAGGAGTTCCTACCCCTGGTATGGGTTTTACCCACACCACTGAGGGTCCAGCCTGGCAGAGACGTGGCAAAAATCAATTAGTGAGATGGCACGATCGAGTGTGTCTTGAAAAATCAAAATGGTTTTAATAAAGAAGGAAAATAATACAAAAAACAAAGGCAAAGCCGAGCACAGTATAGAGACAAGTCTCTCACTTGCTACAACACCTCGAAAAGCGTGGAGTTTCTTTGTTCTTTCTCTTTAGTACTTAACAGTTTAGGTGGGCTTTTTGGCCCTTGGCCCAATGAGACACACAACAGACTTTGAGTTACATCCTTGGAGCCCAGTCCATGCTTCTGTGCTGGCTGGAGCCAATTACAATGAGAAACTCACAGAACTTTCCAGCTAAACTTCCTAAAATGTCTAAAGGTCAACCGAAACTCTTTCCCTGTTTGGAAGCACCTGCTGGAGGTGTGGGGTGCATTGCCATACCCTGGCACATCCTCTGTGCTCAGCAAAAACCTTCCTGGGATTGGGGGATCCTCTCAGTGAGGCCCCAGGTGTGGGGACCCACAAAGGAAGACAAAGAGAACACACGACACTTCCCTGCAAGGGGAAAAAGCCTCATTGAGCGGCTCATTAGGAGGAGAGGAGGTCGATTAAAGCTGGAATCAAAGAACAGCAGTATTAATGCTGCCAATATATGTGCAGGATGTCCTGTGGCCTGGCTCTGGCAGTCTGGTGCCCCAGGTTCCTGCTCTCCCTTGCCTCTCGTAGCAGCAGAGACAGGAACAGGCTGATTAATCAGGCTGCAGGAAAGCAGAGAAACATCTCCAGAGGAAGACACGCATTTACTTTTAACTCATTTCCATATTTTTCTTTCCTCCCCTCCAATGAATTTTGACACTAATCTTTTTCCCTTTTTCCTGTTTATCATCTTGGAATAGAAAGCTTCTGCTTTCAGAACAACTTCTCTCCAATTCCCCTTTCCTTTTTATTAATCTCCAGACAAGGGAGCGAGCAGGTTCTCAGCTCCTCTAGTGAGGGACAGGTTCAGTTCACATTTTCTGATCAAAAGCTGGGAGGTGTTTATCTGATTTCTGTCACACACAGTACCCAGGCCAAGGCATGTCTGGGGAGGTGTATTCATGATGTGTATCAATGTCTGTTTATTGCAATGGCTTCTTCAACCATTTTTAATTTTGATTTTTTTTTTTTTAAATGGAAGAATTTTATTCAGTTTTACCCATGGATCAAGCCCTGGGTCAGCCCCAGGTTCCAATCAGAGCAGGATGGATTTGTAAAAGGAATTGGCTACAACTGGGTGAGGTGTAGGGAAACCCTGACATCCCTTTCCCAGGAAACCTGACTCGTGATGGATGCTCTGGCCAGGCAGCATCTCGCAGCAAATCAAAACCTGCAGTTCAGCCTGAATCCACGATGTTTAACACCCCAAACGCAAAAGCATGACCCATTATTTACTAACTTGGGCTGTGTTAATAAAGATAATACATAATTATCCCTGAAATAGTTCAATGCAGAGGTTCCCTCAGCTATAAACATCTCACATTTCTCCTCTGTTTGATGGCCTAATTACAAGTATCACCGTCCATCCGAGTTAGAACTAGATTAAGGCTCTGCTTGCATTTAAAGTAGCTGTTAGCATTGCTCAGTAGTTAGAGATGACTAATTGGCCATCACACTGGTGATGAATGAAGCTGAGGCACGAGGCAGTGCATGAAAATTACCCACGGTTATTGCCAAAAATCACATTGAGGGACAAAACCCCATGTCCCCATCCTGTGTAAACCCCAAGGCTGAGCTGAAACCTCCCCCCAGCACTGGGAACAAGTGGAGATGAATCCATTCTGCAGCCAAGGCTTGGATTTGTGCTCTCCCCGCTGTTCCCACCTGCTGGGGTGTCACTGCAGGTGTGGCAGGAGCTGCTTGTCACTCTGCAGCTGGTCCCTTTCCTCAGCAGCAGCCTCAGGTACAATCTGGTCACACCCCTCAAGTTAAAGCTGGTTCATCCAACTCCACGTGGGGCCCGTCCCTGCTCCCTTCCAGGCCCCGGGGAAGCAGCTGTGTGTGGTTCCAGGTGCTGCTTTTCCATAGAAATGGGAAAAACAAGGCCTTGGCTCCATCAGCTCAGTGCTGGGGGTGTCCTGGTGTCCCCCAGGGCAGAGTTAAATTCTCCCCAGCAGCTCTTGCAGTGCTGTGCTTTGAGTGGTGTTGTTAACACACTGAGGGTTTGGGCTTTTCCAAAGTTGTGTTTATCCTGAATCAAAGACTTTTTTCTTGTCTCATGATCTGCCAGTGAGGAGGATTTGGAGGAAGAAACCTGGAGGAGACACAAGTAAGACAGGTGACCCAAAGTGGCCAAAGGGATACTCCACTGCCCAGTATAAAAGGTGGGGAGAGTTACCCAGGAGGGCCAATCTGACATTGGTCAGTGGGTGGTGACCAGTTGCATTGATTTTTCTCTTATTGTTATCATTATAATTATAAATTACCACTATTACTGCACTTTGACTTTATTTTTGATTATTAAACTGTTCTTATCTCAACCTAAATGTTTGACTTGGATTCTCCTCCCCATCCCACTGGGTTGCAGAGGGAGACAGGGAGTCTGTCTCCCTCTTAATTTCTGCTTAATTTCTAGCTGGGCTCAAACCCTGACAGGGGTCTGAGGGTACCAGTGAGGCAGGGACTGGTGAGAGAAGGAATCTCTTCCTTAACCCCGTGAGGAAAGAAATGGGCTGGAAAAACCAGCCTACTGCTCCTCACAGCCGTGGGAATCTCCTCTGAGGGAATCTGGGGTGCTGGAGGGGCTTCTGAGGTGGTTTTGTGTAGAAGATCCTTCCCCTCAGTCACTCCTGGTGTTTCTGAGGGTGCAGGGAGCTCTCTGAGGGTCAGGGCTCAGCCCACACAGCCCCTTTGTGCTCAACCCTGGAGGTGGCTCGGGCTGAGCTCACTCCTGGGCAGCTCTGAAGGCTTTTTTACCATGCCATGTTCACAAGGAGCGCAAGGAGAGCTCAGCAAAGTGCTTCAACAAAGCTTCGTTTCTTTCCTGGAGCCCACGCCAGGGGTTGGGAACAATAAAACACTTTTCTGCCTGACCTACTTTCTCCCCCCCAGCTCCCAAACAAGCTCCTTCCCCATCTCTCTCCACTCCCTGATACAAATCTTTCAGATTAAACTTAAAGAACGTCCTAGTGAGGCTAAAGGAAGGCTTTGCTCTACCCTGGCCTCATTTTGAGGACGCTGATGATTGCAGAAATCCCCGATTAAGGTGGGAAGCTGGGATTGGCCCACTCCAAGCGAAATGTGAGATAAAGTTTGATATCTGCTCAGAACACGAGAACAACAAAATCTGCTCAGAAGATTTCTGAGCTGACTCTTAGTCTGGGTGTTGGTCCAGGCAAATCTGGGACGTGTGATAAGGGTCTGTAGTCGGAGTTTTGCCTGCATGAAGAGGAGTTACCCAAATGCATCACAGGAGGTAAAGTTTGCATGGCAGGGACTTAACTCCCTCAATATGACCAGCCAGTGGACACTGATTGATCCCAAACGAGGTTATGGAAACTTAGGGGGGGTTTAAAGTTAATTTTTGGGGAAAAAAAATCAACTTTTGCTGTGGGACGTCCTCACTGTTGGGTTTTGGTACCTTTTCACAGCAAAGCCCAGGTTCATAAAGGGATGAGAGAAGAGGTCTGTTTATCCCTGTAAACACTTCCCACAGGAGAGGTGGGTTAAAGAGGATCCTGAGCCACATCCAAGCCCTCACATCTCTGTGGAGAGCCTTTTTCTGGTGTGTGCCAGTGAAAGAAAAGAAAATGGGCATGACCCCAGTATCCCCCAGGGCTGTCACAGCCCATGGAAGGTGCCAGTCCACGGGAGATGCTCCAAACAGTCCCCAGTCGCCTGAAACTTCATAAATCTGAAAAATTACCCTAATGGCAAATTTAAATTTTAAAAATCCCTTGCTTCTCACAGTCGTGTCATGCACTGCTTGGCAGTCAGCTTGTCCCCAGGATATGAGGAAGCATCTGTGTTTGTAGGGTGGATGTGGGAGGGAACTGGCTTACCCATGAAAATATTGCCCATTTCACCTTTTATTTCACGCATTTAGCCACTGAGATGAAACAAAACTGTGCAGAAAAACTAATTTCATCTGCTGCACAATACCATTATTACCATAATCTGGTATAAAAGGGGGAACTTCACAGCACTGGTAAATAGATTATGAGAGTCATTTAAGATCCCAGAACACGCCGAGAGCCTCAAATTTTGCAAACAAGGGATTACAAAACTAATGCCTCCTACCTGCTAAACCCAGACACTCCAGCTCAGGGTCACCTGAGGAATAATGAAATACCTGAGTGCTCTGTTGGGGTTGGGTTTTGGTTTTTTTTCCCATTTCTATTTTTTAAATATTTCTATCTCTCCACCCCACCTATAGCCTGGAACTGCTTCTTCAATTTAGCAGCAGAACTGCAGGAGGGAACTGTTGGAACCCTGGAGGCTGAAAATTTTCAGGTTTTCTGTGCTAAAAGGCACTGACCCTCAAGCAGGCACTACATTTGACCTGAGGCCGTGTGACAGGCTTCCAAAATTGAGTGACAGCACTGGGGTTGTGGGTGTGTGGTTTGAATAGAAGCGTGTGATATCACAGTGTGCAAAAGTTAGGATTTAAGGTTTTGGTATATAATAATCCATATGGGGCAATATGGAGGATTTGGGGTGTTGGCAAAGTTCTTCTTCACTTTCTTCTCCTTGGGTTTGGGTGGTTTTTTTTCTAATTGAGTGGTCAGTTATGGGGTTAAAAATAAAAATAATATAGGTGCCATCTTGTTATTGGGCAGTTTATGCTTAAGAAGACCTTGAAAAGAGTTTGAAAAAGACGACTTTGCCTGTTCCTGCCTCCGCCACCAGCTGCCTTTGAGAAAAGCACTTTGCTGTCCCTGCCTGGCTGTGCAGACCCCGGGGCTCTGCTCTGTCTGTGCAGCACCCAGAGCAGGGGTGCAGCCCTGTCAGAAGGTGCCTGCAGCCCAAAGCTGGCAGTAATTAGCACCAGCTAATTACTCCTCACATCAGCTGTCAGCCCCACGGCCAGGATCCAGTGCCCTGGCCACACAGCCCCTCCCAGGAGAACAACCAGGGCTGCAGAACAGGGGGTTCTGTCAAGTCGTGACAACCAGATGGAGATGGGTAAACACAGAAACACCACTTCATCCAGGAGCTACAGTTTTCCTCATTCCCTCCAACGGAACAGTCCATTTTTAGCAAAAGCCTTTCCGCAGGCACGTTTCTCACCTCCCCTCCAGTCCCAGGCTTTATTTTCCTTTTTCCCTGTGCTGTGGCCAGGGGATGTTTTGCACATGTCCTTCACTGCACACCCCGCAGGCTGCTACCTTGGACCTCACACTGAGCTCGTGCTTTCCCTCCAGCTCTCTTCATCTTTTCCCCAGCTCCACGGGGAATTCTTATCAATCATATTTGGTGCAAGGGTCACTTCCTGACCCAGCTGCCCACGGCCACTCACTGCGTGACGAGGCATTAACGCTTCTGTTCAGGGCTGGTGCCCCCAAGGGCTCCTGAGATGAAAAGAAAACTCCTGTGCGCGCCAGGGTAACTGTTGGATTAAAAGGAGAAATCAAAATATCCAGATTTGGGCTTGTTTACAGACACTGCTGGCTGCTGCAGGCTGTAATGATGGCATGGCTGCCTGATGAAGTTAAAACCTTTTGCCTCCAGCTCCGAATCCTCCAGGAGGGGTGTGACCTCCTCTGGAAAATGTCACCTGGAGGTTGCAGAGCAGCACGGGTGAGCTCGCTGATGAGGCAGAGGTGCAGAGCCCTTCCTGGGGACCTCAGCACAGGGAGCCACGGGGTCCCAGTCATTCGCCTTCCCCGAGTGCTGCTCCCAGTTCATCATGTGCTGGAGATGAGCTCTGAAGTACCAATCATGCAAAAAATCGACTTTATGTTTGAAGGACAAATGCAAAGTCTCTCTTAATGTCCTTTTATAACCCACACTCCATCACACCTGACACAACCACTCCTGTCAAATATTGCAGTTTAAATAGTGCTGTTGGTAAATGATAAATACATTTGGATAACCTTGCACCCTGGAGATGAGAGGATGCCCTGAATTTATTACTACGGTGTTTAATACTGCTTTATTTTGACCAAAGAGAAATACTGGAGATGTTCATAAAGCTGAACCCTGTAAATCAATAAAGACATTCTTGGCGAATCTGATTTTTTAGCTGGGAAAGGTTTTAGCTGCATTGCTAAGAGGTGCAGGGGAGTGGAAGCTGTTTTATCCAAAAATGAAAAAAGCAAGGCATGAAGTGCTTCCTGCTCCAGGCTGCCGGCCTGGAACATCTCCCACAGGTTGTGGAACCCCCCTGGTGTTCAGAGGCTGCAGAGAAAAGCACCTGAAGCAGGGGAATCCTTCCAGAACACACCTCTGAGCTGGCCTGAATTCCTCTGCAGGCAGCTCTGGGATTATCTCCCCTTGCAGGGCAGAACTCGGCTGTGCAGTTCAGGGGGTGAAAACAAGATTGTAAATGTGATTGACCCAGAGCTGTGCATCTGATGACCCAGGAAGCAGAGGCTTTGGCAAATCCATCCCAGAAAGTAGCAGGAAAGTTTCTGACTGTGCGCCTGCAGCTTGTTTATGTCGGACTCCGCTGCTCCCTTCTTTGAACCGCCTCGGTTGTGAAGGGTTTTGATGAGGTTTTTTTTTGTTGTTGTTTCCCTAATAAGCTGTGTGCTGCAATTTATCCTGTATCACAGAAACGTCTCTGAGAGAAAGACAACTCATGCACAGAATTACTCAGACGTACATCCCATCCTGCAGAGAGGAACAATGATCGTGCCAGCGCAGCAGAGCCTGCAAAAAAGCTGTAACGAGGCTGCTGGAAACAACAAGGAGGAGGTTGGACCAGCTATAGAAACAAAAAGCCAGAGCCTCTGATCAAAGAATCGAATTAGAGACAAGAAAGCAAGAGAGAGCTGGCTGACAGTCAAGCAGCCACCCCGTGGGATTCAGAACACGATTTAATCTGTCTTTGCTTCAGCCGTCCAGCCGTAAAATGGTTGCTGGCCACCTTGCCCAGTCAGCCCACGGGAGGCTGGGGTCAGACAGCCTCTCGTGAGATGTCTGCACTCCTTCCAGCCAGCTGGAGCCTGTGTTGCTGGGAAGGTAAATAAAGATGAAATTCTTGAACGCAGGCACGGTTAAATCAAATTGCTAAACTATTTTGTGTTTCACTCTTCACTGCCTGGGAGCTCTTGCCGAGGCTTTTTCGACTCTGGCAAGGTTCTGGACCTTTTCCTTCAGCTGAAGAAGTTGGAACTGGGGCCTTTGAGCCTTAGAAAGTCCCTTTCCTCTTCCTCGCTGCTGCTTCTGTGAGCTTTGTCTGGATATCATCCCTTTTACAGCCATTACTCATCTGCCAAACAAGGCTGGAATTGGTTGAGATGTGCAGAAGTTGGGGTGTCAAAGCACCCGCAGCTGCACAAAGCCATTTCCAGGGAAAACAAGCCCAAAATCAAGCTGGCTGGAGCAAAGCCAAAGCAACTGTCTCATCTCAATCAGCAGATCAGTTTATGTCTGAGCAGTCCTGTCTCCTTTCCCTCACAGTTTAAGTCCAAGGGAAATTACATCAAATGAGAGACAATCTGATTTTGATTTTTCGTTCTGTCTCTGTCACCTTTGCTGTCTTAATACCCCAAGGGCCCAGCGGCTGCAAAACTGAGACTGAAATATTTGAATGGCATTTGAAACACAAATATTAACAGGGAGAGGAACTATTCCCTGCAAGAGCTGACCAAAGAGCAGGGTTAATTCTCCATCACTTAGATCCAAACCAGGAGAGCATGGGAGGAACCACAGCTTGTTAAACTCAGTGCAGAGGTCAGTGTCTGTGCTTTTCTGAGCTTGTGAAGTGCAAGAGGCCAGAGCAGAGCAGCCCACAGGTTCTCTCTGAGCAGAGAACCCCCAGGACTGACTCTGGCTCACACAAAGTCTCTGCTGTACCTGGCACCAGCCCTGGGGAGAGGAACCTGTGCCACTCTTGGGAGTTGTTTAAGAAATACACACTAAAAAAGCACGAGAGCCAAGACTAGAATTTTAAACCAAACCTGCATCATTTACAGCAACACCTCCAGTTTGACCACAGGGATTTCCAGAGAACAGAACAGAAGCCTTTATCATCCCATGCTCTTAAAAAATTCACCTGCAAGTGAATCCCTCCTGGCTGCCCAGCTTTCCAGGGACACAGAACCTTGTTNCAGCCCTGGGGAGAGGAACCTGTGCCACTCTTGGGAGTTGTTTAAGAAATACACACTAAAAAAGCACGAGAGCCAAGACTAGAATTTTAAACCAAACCTGCATCATTTACAGCAACACCTCCAGTCTGACCACAGGGGTTTCCAGAGAACAAAACAGAAGCCTTTATCATCCCATGCTCTTAAAAAATTCACCTGGAAGTGAATCCCTCCTGGCTGCCCAGCTTTCCAGGGACACAGAACCTTGTTCCCCATGATCTCAGGATGATGGCTCTGCCTGTGACACAGGGACAGGCACAGCTGCCATTTCCCCCCTTTCCAGGGACACAGAACCTTGTTCCCCACGATCTCAGGGTGATGGCTCTGCCTGTGACACGGGGACAACTGCCCGGACACAGCTGCCATTTCCCCCCTTTCCAGGGACACAGAACCTTGTTCCCCATGATCTCATGGCGATGGCTCTGCCTGTGACATGGGGACAGGCACAGCTGCCATTGCCCGGCTTTCCAGGGACACAGAACCTCGTTCCCCATGATCTCAGGGTGATGGCTCTGCCCCGTGTGGTGTGACACGGGGACATTTGGCCAGGCACAGCTGCCATTGCCCGGCTTTCCAGGGACACAGAACCCCGTTCCTCATGATCTTAGGGTGATGGCTCTGCCTGTGACAAGGGGACATTCGGCCAGGCACAGCTGCCACTCCCAGCCAGGGGCCTGGCGCTGCATGTGTTAATGCAGATCCTCTGGAGCCCGTTCATCGATGCTGATGGGAGTCCAGGAGCTCCTTAACCCCTGTCCAAGGCTGTCAGGCTGAATAGATGGCTCGGCCTCGTGTTTGCAGCTTTCACTGCCTTGTCACAGAATATCTCTGGGGGCCAGAGGCCACGGCACAGCTCCCATCAATCCAGCTGCGTGCCCTGCCGGGCTGCATTAGCCCTTTCTGTCTCTGTCAGGCTCGGGGAGGCAGGCAGGGATGTTTACTGATATCCCCAGCACAGTCAATCTCGGCTCTGTGACCCCTCTCTTCACAAATCACATTGGTTGACGGCTGTAATTAGGGGTTATAATTAGAAGTGGAGTTTCATTGAATGGAGGCAGCAATGTGTCAGGTGCCCCCAGAGTCCACCAAGCTGCGAGCTGCGATTCCCCCTCCCTGCCCTCGGCTGCTGCTGCTGGTTTGGAGGGCATCAAATGCCTGCTGAACTTGAGGGTGACCTAGAGGATGATCTTGCTTCAGATGTTGTACCTCCAGCTAAGAAGTCAAACTTCCAAACATGATTTTAGCCCATCATTGCACCTCCCAGATCTTGGAAGACAACAACAGATCTTACAGGACAATGGATTGGATCCACTGGTTCTCAATGATTCCCACAGGAGGATCCTTCCCTTGTCTTAGCAAACCTGTCCAACTCCAAAGAACACCCAGTGCATGCGCTTTTACTCCCTTCCCAGATGACAGATTCAAGCAGAAATGAACATGTTGCAGAGAAAAGTCCCATCTATGTGATGGGCTGAAAGATGATCCAGTCTTTGTTATATTTATGGTCCTGAGAGAGGTTTGTTCTACCTCTCAATAACCAATAAAGCTCTGGGGAAGATTCAGGGGACTCTTCATCTCTTGGTCAACCTTTTAAGTCCTGGTAGATTCCAAAGCCAACCTTTTCTGGACTATCAGCTACAAAAAGATGGTATTGCCAAGGAGCAGGATTAAAATCCAACGCAGAGGAGCACAAAAAACACCTGTGAGGAAGAAGACAACGCACAGACCTTGTCAGGAGATGTTCCTGCTGCTCTGCACCACCCAAGTGGCCAGCCCTGTGTCACCAGGGTGCAATGACAGGCCTTGGCAGCCTTTGGGTGCAGGAAATCCTTGGCCTTTCTGCAGACTGTGGAGAAAGCCAGCAGGGTCTTTGTTGTGAGATGGCTGCAGGACACGAGGAGTCAGGATCATTTCTCATCAAGCCAAGGAAGTGAAGAGCACATTCCCAATTCAATTGGTGTCAACAGGAATTCAGCTCCTATTCAGGCACTCGAAGAACTGAAACTGCACCAGAAATTGGCTCTGTAGCCTGGGCAAGGAGCTGACAAAGGTGACATATTCAATCTCAAGTGCAGCAACAAGGGGATGAAAATACCACTTCCTATTTGGAAATCTTTGTGGTGTCTTCGGAGAAACACAATGAGAGAAATTCAAAAGAGCACTCACTGCGCCTTGGAGTTGCTTTTGCTTTTTGTGCTTCTGAGAAGGAACCACCAAGGGAAGAAATAGAGCCACGACTGCCAGAGTGAGGTTCCCAGGGCCTCTCTCACAAGGCACTTGAGTGGTGCAACCTGAAAACGAGAAGGACACGCTGGGGAGAGCCAAACCCAGCGAAGGTTTCACCAGAGACCCGTCCTGCTCTGATGAAATCATTCCAGCCATTCTGGCCTCCAATCAAAGGGCAATTTTGGAGGCAGCTTCCCAAGCATTTTGTGTGATAGTCTGGCTCTCTTTTCCTCACCCTGACAGAGCAGAGCCTGGAGAAAATGATGAGGATTTTATAGCTCTCTGCGGTAGGCAGTTAATAACTCTCTGAGGCGATAGATCTGGGCTCCACTGCAGGGCTGGAATAATTCACAATAAAATATGACTTTTCATTTATCACTTTGACACTTAATAAATACTTCCTGGTGAAGCCCAGGGAAGAGGGAGAGAAGGGAGAGGGGGGACAGCCCACACTTGTGGTCACCAGGTGCTTTCAGTGAACATGGCACGTGGGGAAGGACGGTGAGACACCAACAGTAAACACAAGCCTGGTGGGGGAAATAGGGCGATGAAGTTTCAGTTTAAACAGATTTTTCTTGTTCGTGACCACTGTTGCCTTTTTCTCAGCTTGGAAATGAAATCTGAGATCAGTTTAGTAAGGAGGTAATATAAAAGTGGATTTTTATTTGAAGGCTTTCAGGAACAGTTATGGAAAGATCCCTACAAAAGCCCACGCCCCAGGGGTGAGTACATTTTTATTGGTTTTAGGAAATTAGCATCATTGGTAAAAAGCACTAATTAGGAGGACAAGTGGTGATGCAATTTCTCTTCAGGTCAAGCCTTTTTTTCTGGAGTTCTTCCCAATGAAAATGTATCTGGAAGAGTTGTTTTTGCCCTGGGTTCCCTGGAAAAACCAAGATAGCACTGGAGCCTTGTACCCCCTGGGCCTTGGAGCTCTGGATCTTGTTTTGTCTTTTTGCCTAAGGAAAGGCCGTGGGAAATTATTGGGAAAATTAGCCACTTGTACAACTGGCTACAGAGTTACAAATATATGTGTGAAGGATACAGAGAACAAATAAAAGGAAATAAAGCAAAGCCCAAAATGGCATCACCATGGTAAGAGGCCCCTTCTGAGCCAGGCTGGGTCTCTGTGGACACTGATGTTTCCTGATAGTGATAACAGTGGATGAAAGGTGCAAATCTGAGGCAAAATGGTTGTGTGGCCCTTTCTCCTCTCTTGTGCTGTCACAGTGATGGCAGCACACAGCGGGGACCCCACTGTCCCCACACAGGGAGGGCTGGAGCATCCCAAAATCTCCCTGCTGCTGGCCCTGTGTGCCAAGATGGTTGTGCAGCTGCCTTTGCTTGGGAACGGAGGTGCCTCACGGATATACATCCTCCTGTCACAGCAGAGAGGCAGGAAAACATTGTCTGTGTACTTCGGAAAAAGAAATAAACCCGAGGCAGAAACTTGTCTGGAGAGAGCCAACATCAGTTTGCCTGGGGCAGTCTCTGAGTTCCGTGGCAGAAGGATGAGCCTTGCCAAGAACATGCCTGCAGGCCTGAGGGATTCCCACTGAGGGGCCACCTGAGAGCTGGGACAGGGCCTCCGAAGCTCACCTGGTCCCAAAGGAAGGACAGCTCACCCTCAGGGAATGTAAAACCAGCGAGCACCTCTGGCAGGAGCTGCTGTTTGCTCCCAGTCCCCCACAGAAACCCCTGTGGTCTCCCAGGTGAGCGGCACTGCCCAGCTTTGCTCCCAGGGCATGGGAGAAAGCTGCACCCCTTGGAGTTTCCCTCTGCTGGATTCCCTCTGCCTTGGGCTGCCAGGGGAGGCACAGACACCAGGCTCAGTGAGGAAACCCAGCTCCCTGGGATGCACAGAACCAGGTTTGCCCTTGGCTCCTTTGCAGTGTCTTTCCAGTGCCTCCCATCTTCTTGAACAGCTTTTTATCTCCACAGACGCCACTTCCTTCTCAGTCCTTTGCATTTGCACGCTCATCACCATCAGTGGAAGAGGCTTTTGGCTTCACACAAACCTTCACACAAACCCCTGATGGACACAGAGCCCTGGAGGCCCCCAGTTCCCTTTTCCCTGCGTGGCTGTTCCTCTCAGAGAACGCTGGCTTGGATGGAGAGCTCATCCCCCCAGCAGGGAGGTGACGATGTTGCCGTATTGCTCCGAAGCCTGGAAGTGTTTTAGCAACACAGGCAAACAACAAACATTATCCTGTGCACAATATCGACTCAGCTAATTGGCAAGTGAGGTGTTGGGCTGGCCTCCTGCTTGGCTTCAATTGCAGATGCACCGAGCTCTGTCTCCGCTCATCACGCTGTCAGTGGGAAAGGCTCCACACAGGGTAATCACAGCCTGCTGCAGACTCGGCGCTCGGGAAAGCTGCAAATCAAAAGAAAATAGCAGACAAGCACCGAGGGGAGATGGAAGGAGGGGTGGAGGGGGCCAAACGTGGGCAAACTCGCAGCCTGCAATTGTGCTGCTCCTCCTGGGAGATGGTGGGTTCCCGAGAAACTTCGCCGGGTTGGTTTCAGGCTGGTGTTTGGTGGCTGCAGGCAGACCCAGACGAAATGCACAGGAAAGGGGGAGCTGAGAGCTACAGGAGGGAGTTTCCTCGTTGTTCAGCTAAGGGGAAAGGGGACAGCTGGTGCTGGAGAGTAACAAACTGGAAGCAAGGGGATATTCTGCCCCTGCCTTCTCACATAACCTCAGGCAAGTCCCAGGTACTCCCTTTGCCACAGCTCCCACGTGGCAAATGAGCACTGTGGTCTCTCCTGCTGCTACTGCTTAAGGACCAGGTTTTCTAAGGCAATTTGCACCCCTGAGGATGCTTGTGTGTGCCCAGAAGTATTTAAAATTGTTCTGAGCAATTATGTGCCCAACTCACTTGGGTCTTGTCCCATTTCAGTGCAGCCTCAGGCATCCAAATGCCTCTGCAATTCTGGCCCTTGGACTCTTTGAAGCAGCAAATTGTCTCTTGCTATGAGTGTCTGTATAATTGTGGGTGTCTGTGCATGCACGTACACACATCGCTGTCTTGTGCTATGGCACAAGGAGCCAAGGAGCTACAGAGGTCCAAAAGTAAAATCTGTCCCCCAGGAGGTCCCACTTTGCAGGTTCTTACTGCAGGTGCAATATCAGCTCAGCTACAAAACTGTGTATCTGACTCTCTTCCCACTCTGCACCCCGGCCACGCCAGGCTGGGCCTGTTCCTTCCTCAGCAGCTGGGCAGAGCTGATGGGTGACCCTGGTGGTTGTTCACCCTCTGGAAGGGGTTCTCAGAGTCACACAGAAGCACGAGAGGAGGCAAATAAACTGGTAACCTGTTCATGAAGTCACCATGAACAGGAAGAAACAAAAAAGCTGTAAGAACTGTAGCTGGCAGAGGGGTTTAATGCACCAGCTCCTGGCTTCCCCTGCAGACAGGCACTGAACTGAGAGCGGCCAGGAAATCCCACACTTTTGGAGGTCACGTCCTTGGTGGAAGTGGTGTCACAGCAGAGAAGCACAGGGCAGTCTGGGGACAAGGCTTCTCTCCATCACATCGATTCCATTAAACAACCCTTCCCCAGCTCCATGCCAGGAGGTGTGGAGGGCTCAGGGCACTGCAGACTCACCCGCTCAGCTCCGACACCTGCCTGGGCCCGGCTCTGTTTGCTAGGCAGGCTCTTGGGCAGAGTGTCAGCCTTTCTGTTAAAACCTTGTTCAGAGAGGACGACAGAGAAGGGGGAAAGGCACGTGAGTGAGAACAATCCTTAGTGCTGGAGCCAGGCCACGGGGCTGGCAGGTGCATTTCATGTTCACATCACTGCTGCAAACTGAATTTGTTAGTGCAGGGCTGGCTGTGCTGTGTGTAACCCCAGCTCGCAGGTTCGGCTGGGAAGCAGACATTTCCATTAGCAGTGCTCGGCTCTGTCAGCACTGCCACCGCACTTGTGGAGGAGTTAACACCCCGTAAAGCACCCGCTCCCAGCTGGAACACAGCACACAAGAGGGGGAGATTGATCTGCATAAGTCCCATTAGCGCTGAACCTTCTTATCTCTGGGGCCGTTGGAAAACACCTCCCCAGCTCCGTGCAGGAGCCAGCATCCTTCCCAGGTTTATCCTGCAGACATTTGGCTGGGGATTTTACTTAAGGTTTAACTCGACTGGCAGACGTTGTTTTTCTGGGTGGCTTCTGTTCCAGCTCTAAGTTTCGGTAAAGCAGCTCTGAGATGCATTGGCAGAGTGTGCTGAGCGTTAATTACCAGCTACAAGCACAGCCTCAAATGCAGAAGGATTTTTTTTTCATTCACAATCTGGCACGGAATAACAAGAAGAGCAACAGGTTGTGGAGAAGAGGGTTATCTTCTTACCTGCCTCCAAATTGGATGAGGGTTTGGGAGCCAGGTAGGAAAAGCAGAGTCTGCTTAGTGCCAGGGCAGCAAGGAGGGATGGATTTAGAAGAACACTTCAGTTTAGTCAAACTAAACACAGTTTCCTCTGTGTGATCATCTGCTTACAGGATGAGCTGAACACTGCAACACTGTGAAAACCCATCCAGGGAATCGGGGGTGCTACAAATCCATGCAGATGTTCCAAGCTCCTGGATCCCCGGCAGCCCTGCTGCTGCTCAGAGCCCTGTATTTATAGTGCACACATTCCCCAGACCCACTGCCTGCAGGCCAGGAAAATTTGGGAAGGCAGTACCTTAGATGAACTTCTGTCTGAAGGAACAGAGGATCCATCCACACAGCCGAGGTGTGAAAGCTCAGCCTGGCTCGCAGCAGAGCGGGAGCTGCTCCAATTCCAGGCACAGAGAGGAAAGCCAGGAACAACCACAGTACTTTATCTACCAATATTTCTGTGTCTCACATGAAATTGGATTTTCTCAGAGCCTGCATCTCCCTCCCCAGGAGTCAAGGCTGGAAACATTCTTCTGAGAAACACCGATGAAGGCAAAGGGAAACGCAGAGATATTTCAGCATCACTGAGGGGGTTTCAAGGCTGCAGCAGGATTTCTCTCTCCTCTCACTCCTGCCCTTATCTCTAAAGCTCTTCATGTTGTGCAGAGCCCAGCACCTTGTGAATCCTGGGGCAGAAAACAAACAGGGAGCAGCGCCAGCAACAAGATCCTTATTAGAGATCCATGTCCACGTCTTGGAGCAGGCAGACACAAATCTGGGAGCCTGCCAGCACACGGGGAAGGCTTTCCTCGAGATTCCTGGCGGGATGTTGAACTTCCCTTCCCTTTTCCAGGTTGATTATTGCCTAGGAGCAGAGAACACACTACTTCTGCCTTGCTTTGGGGAGGTCTCTTCCCGAGGGCAGCAGGGGAGAGAGAGAGGGAGAATTAGGTTTTTACGTTGGTTTGTGGGAAGCCTCACAAAACCTTTGCTCAGGCCGTGGGGAATGAGCTTTCCATGGTCCTGCTGAGAACTCAGAGCTCTTTGAAAGCTCGGTTCTTAAGGCAGGATTGAGGTGAATAAAACAATGGGTAAAGAACAGGAACCCCAGAAGGAAATATGGTTTGTGCCTTAAAGAAGTGCTTTAGAAATAACCAGGCTGGAGGGAACTTGCAGTGGGTGAGGAGCTGCCCAAGGGACAGGCTCTGCTCCAAGGAGCCTCCAATCCAACCAGCTGAGCCAGGGCAGGGGGACAGGCAAAAGGAAACCCCAGAAATCCAGCAGTGCAAGGAATATGGAGAGTCCTGAATGATCCACTCCAACCTGCACACTCCAGCCCAAGCAGGATTCAAGCCCAGGCATTACCAGGAAGAGAAACCTTTAAGAAGAAACTTATCAATTGCTATTAATTAATTAAATGACTCTCTTTGAGACACAGGAGTTAGAAGATGCAAAGTATCTTTTTTTTTTTGAGAAAAAATACACTCAGTCCCTGTCTTCAGTGTCTGTTTCTGTGCTGGATTTTTCTCCCTGAAGCTCCAGGTCTCCTGAACTTTGCTGGGGTTGCTGCCTATTTTTAACCTGCCTTGGCACTTGTGTTATCGTTCATGTCAGAATGAGGCCAGGTAATAAATATATCTTCCCACCAAAACTTCCCAGATTTCGTTAATTCAGACACTCCAGTGTGAAGCCTACCACACTCAGGGAATGCTCCAGAAGGAATGTCTCGGTCCTGCTCCGAGACCTGGCTCCCAGACAGGGGGAAGTTTGTGCAGGCACATGGCCACACCACATGCCACTGCCAAGGCAGCTCCTGCTCCTGAGCAGGACTATTTTTGTCACCTGCATGGCTCTCATTCCAGAACCGTGCTCCAGGAGCCTCAATATTTACGTGTCACCGATTTGTCAGCTGCCTGGGGAACATCTGCTACAGGTAGGAAATCAATCCACGGCATCAGCACAACCTCAGCTTTTCATACTAAAACTGCTCTAGATTTCGGGGCTAAGAGACCTTCCAAAGAAATTCCCGGGCTCTTGTGTAACGCTTCCCAGCCTGACAAACTAATTGCCCTGTAATTGAAACACAATTGCAATCTATACTGGAGGGGATTATATGCAGATGGCAGGGGTGACTCTCATTTCCTCTCTTACTTATTCCGAGCCTTTTTTTCTGGTATCAATTCCATTGAAAAGCAAATTATTAACGCACAACCCCCCGTTTTTTTCAAGCTGATTTTTGGAGGCTCGTGTTAAACCCACGCATGGACACAAAGGCTCCTGAGGACTCTCTCCTCCTGTTGAAGTTCTCCACACAAAAGCCTCCCTGGGCTGCCTGCCGGGAATCCTGCCAGGCCTGAGCCTGGGAACCGCTGTAGTAATAAAAATGTAACATGATGTAGCCTAAATTATACACGGGCAGGGAGGGGCTGGAATTGTCACTGTCCTGCCCCTCTCTACCACAGAGAGCTGGTGCAGATGTGAAGAGATAACCCAGGGCTAAAGGGCAGCAAGGGGTCAACTCTGGCACCAAAAGGGCTCAGGCCTCAGCTAAGAATCAACATCTCAGTCTGGAGAGCAGATGTGGGAAGAGAGAAAAGGAATATCCTTGACTGAGAGACACTGTTTTACAAACTAGAAAAGACACACAGTTATCACAGGGGCAGAAACCTTCTACACACACACACACTCTGAAAGTGTTCAAACCCTTTCCCCAAAGTTTGGACACAAATTCACGGTTCCTTCCCTGGGGATTGAGGGAAAGGATCTCTATGTGTGCCCCACCAACAATCGGATGGTAAGATGTTGGATCTAATTTCTAAATAATGGGATGGGACTGCCAGGAGACAGCTGTTCCTCGAGCTTTATTGCAGCATCAGCCCCAGTACAGGGTGAGAAAATAAAGACGGCAACAGCTCTCGTCATGCCAACAGCAGCCAAAATTCTCTGTGTTACAAGGCCTTCGAAAAGTTTTCTAACCCACAGCAAATTGTTAAGATAGCAAATTGTTAAGAGCTTACAGGCGTCTGCATAAACCAATCATTAAAACTACATGTACACCTTATATCTAACAATAGGTGCTTGTTTCATTTATTTATTTTTTTTGCTGTTCAGGAACTTTTTATACTCTTCTATAAACAAAGCACAAAGCCTCATTATTACCCTTTTCTATTATCTTGCTTAACATATTTTTTCTACTTGCTAAGGCTTAACTCTACAGAGCACAAAAACAGAGTCTTATTGTTCTCTGTCCTCATTCTGGTATCTTTTTTGACTCTAGGCCTTACACCTGCACTGCCATGCAAACTTTCTGCTCTTTCTATTTCCCACAGTAAGACACATTGAATCCTAAATTATATTGTGTCTTTCCCAGCTAAAATTAATAGGTACCTTTAACCTCAAGCTGTATATATCTACTAGTAGTCTCTTTTTGTCTTTATTCCTGTGTAGGATATTAGTTTGCTTTAAGCCTTATGTCTGTCAGTTTTGTGTCTATTAAACAAATCATTCATTCTACAATAAACTGTGAAGGTTCTGGCTTCTTTTTCCCTGCCAGGATCGGGATTAATACGCAGGAAACGGAGGTTTCGTGTTTGGACTTGGATATTTATTATTTCTTATCTATTTACAGACTCACAAGCTGTGAGCTCTAACTAGCAAGTTAGAGAAACCAGGTGAAATGGAGCACCTCTAACGCTTTCCAAGGTTATTTAAGTGCTAATTACCCAATAACGAGGTGACACCTGTATTATTTATATTTCTGACCCAATAATGACCACCCAATGCGGAACCTTTTTCACCCAATTACAGAAAACCACCCAAACCCATGAAGAAGAAAGTGAAGAAGAAGGATTTAGACAACATCCAGAATCCTCCATCTTATCTCACATGCATTGCTATATACCAAAATCCCCAAATCCAAATTTCCAGAATCCCCACAAGAGACCGAATCAGCCACTATTAAAGAATTTATGAATGAGGGTGTGTTTTGGGGTGCTGGCCACCTCAATACAGCTCCTGCCTGCTGCCAGAGAGGGGCAAAAGGCTTTATCCAAACCCCCACATCCACTGGGAACAAGGAGAAGGCTCTGTGTGCTCTGCCAGGCTGAGCCTTCCCCACTCAGAGTGTGAAACCCCAGCAGGGCAGGGGCTGCCTCGTGCTGCCTCCCATGGAATTGTTCCCTTGGGAAAAGGGTGGCAGGAGCCCCTGGCTGCACACCCCCCCAGCTGGGAGCACAGGGCAGACAGTCGGCAGTGCCCAGCACAAAGGATGGGGCTCTGAGTTGTTGTTTCCCAGAGATGTCAACCCCTCACAGCTTCATTTGCTCCTTCCGTTTGTTCTGCAGGAAAGAGGAGGCTCCAGCACAGTCAGCAATCCCGGAATGAGGACAATTCCCTGCTCCCAGACAGGCAGAAAAGGAGCTAAGGAGGGATTTCAGTCCCCCTTCCCTCTCCTCCATGCCACAGCTTCTCTCCCCCAGGCTCCCTCAGGCTGGCTGTCTCGCATTTTTAGGAAAAAATGCAACAACATCATACTTACAGCCACATGGAGAGCAAATTTTAAAAATTCCATAAGAATCTCAGCTGTTTTGTGGGATAGAAATAAGAATTTCCCTCCTTCAGCCTTCCAGACTGTCCCAGCTCTCTGTGCCAAACATGCCTTTTTGCTTCTCTTGTGACTCCAAGGAGCCTTCCCTAGATTTATATCCCAGATTTCTTCGGCATTCCCCTCCTGCGGGATACCTGGGAGCAGTTTGTTGCCAGCACTACCCACACGTGCCTGGAGGTCACAGCTGGCAGACACCAGCCAGGAGAAACAGGAATGAGCTCAGCAGGGAGGAGAGGAGAGGAGAGATCCTGGCACCTGGAGATTTGTAACAGGACACGAGCAGCTCATTCCAGCCTGGAATTGTGCATTTTAGTGCCCTGAGAACAGGAGGATTCACAAATTTCACAAAGCTCAGTCCAGTGCTGAGGGAACACCAGGTCTCCCTGAGGGATGTTAATGGCCTTTAACCAGATCCCAGCTAGCAAAAGCCAAAACAGAATATCATACAATATAATTTTGGGAAAAAGACAGCGTTTTGGGGATACTTTTCTTCCCCCAAATGTATGAAAGTTCTTTTCTTTTTGTTTCAAAAATGCCAAACCTTTTCATTGCCCCAGTTCCTAAGAAAAGATCAACACCTCGTTTCAAGGCTGCTATTTTCAGTCTTCCTGAACAGTCTATGGAAAGCCACATGGAGTAAAAGGTTCTTCTAATTTTCATTTTTTTCCTCAAAGAATTTTTGGTTTGCAGCTGAAAGAAAAAAAGCTTTACTCAGTTTGGCACTAACAAGAGCCTGTTCCTTGGGGTTTTTTTTGAGGGAGG
>VZDJ01000038.1:1121116-1361322 GCA_008694505.1 Cyanoderma ruficeps | reverse complement strand
ACTTTTCCCAGGACAAAAGCCATGAAAGCATCCACACAAACCAGGAGATGAGAACCAGCCCTGCCAGTTTGGATGGAGACCTTTCCTCACGAGTTGGGTTCTGGCCATGCCAGTTAAAGGCAGTTCCTCTCTACAGGTGAGGCTTTGGGCCCTGCCCAGGTGTGCCAGCATGGCAGGGCAGCACAGAGACCCTGCACACCCACAGGGCCACTGTCACCCTTTGCATCCACCCCAGGAATTCCTGCAGCGGGCAGGAATCTGCTCTGAGAGGAAAAAGTGCAGCTGCTCAAGGCAGAACCTCAACACATCCCAGCCTGGGCCAGCAGTGAGGAGAGGAACCATCTCCTGCTGCAGCAGCAGTAAAAATCCTTCACAACTGTTCAAGCCCCAGGGAAACTAATGTTTTTCTTTTTCTTTTTTACAGCCTCTCATCCTCTCCCCTCCTTCCCTGACTGGCACGAGGCTGTGGAAAGCCAATTGCAATTAAACGTTTCGCTCCTCTATGAGTGAACGAGCGAACGGCTGCGTTTGTAAATAACAATAGCCACACAAAAAAAACCCCCAAAACCCTGCAGGTCTCAGCAAAAGCAGCCCAGCTTCCCTCACAAAATCTCCAGCAGGAAATGGCTCCTCCGCACATCATCCCGCGGCACTCCCTGGCCCCTCCAACCCCTCTTTGCCCCGGATTTAGAGGCTGTCACAGCTAATCTGAAGCAGGGGATGCGGGCACGGAGACACCCCGGCCTGGAAGCCGTTCTGCTGGGAAAGCGCCGCGAACCTGCTCCTTTAGATAAATAAACAGCCCGTCCCCCTGCGAGACATCGCCTGCAAAAGCACCGGCGTGCCGAGCCCCCGCTGCCGTAATTCCCCGTGTCCTTAGTGCCCGACAGCCTCCATAAAGGGCTGGCAGCTTTATGCGCCACTTAAACCCAGCCTGTCGCCGCGGAAAACCTCCCTCCGAAGGCTCCAGAGCAAAAGGATCGGGGTGAACACCCAGCGCCGCCTCACAGCGGTGCCAAGGCAGAGCCTGGTCCTCGCTGCTGGTTCTGGAGCTCCTCACAAAGCCCGGGAGGGCTGGGAGAGTGCCAAACCCAGCAGAATTTATAAATTCAGGCACCGGGGATGCTCCCCGTGGGCTGAGTGTGGAGGGAAGCAGGTTTTCCATGGATAGACAGACACTGGTACCAGAGCAGCGAGTCTTGCCTCGCTCCACAGGGCTTGATTCGGCTCAGGCTGCTGTGCCTGGGGGGACAGGAAGGCTGCAGCCCTAAAGAGAAAGGGTTTGACCCTCATTCGGGGTGAAACTGGATGAGCTGCCTGCATTTAACAGCTTGCAAACACAGGCAGATCCTGCCACGTGCAGACATCTCTGAACAGCAAGGGGAAAGGTACCTCGAATCTCCCGAACCTTTCCAACTTCCCTCTACATCGATCTGTGCTTAAACACAATAATTTTTATTTTAGCATACTGGGAAGTGGGGTTTTCCCCCCAAGATTAAAACACAGGGCCAAGAAAATGGCCCCAAACTGCCCCATCTGTTGCACGGATCAGAGTTTCTGTGACAAAGGCCACAGGGATTGTTTTATTTTCAAACAGCATATGTTTGATTTTTAAAAGCTCAGCCACTCAGGACCAGCCTTCCAGAAAAGCCTGGAGCACAGCAGCTCCTCTGGATCTTCATGGGAGGTTCTGGAAGAGCCCAAGCATTTGAAGTCCTTGGAAAAGTTGCCCTTGTTTGGGACAGAACAGCAGCAAAGCACCTGCTGGTGCTTTGTAATCCATCTGCCCCAAAAGCAAGGAAAGCTTTAAATCAGAGGGAAAAAAAAACCCCCTCAGAAATATAATAAAACAGAGAGGGAAAAGAAAGGCAGGAGAGGGTTGAATAAATTCCACTTTTGGTTTTAGACTTGTAACACCATAAATGCTACTGAATAAATCACCAGCAGACCAGAGAGCTGAAATAATACAGGGGAAAACCTGGAGTTGCCATCCATCACCCTCCCCCTGACACATAATAAATGCTTCTCCTCCAGCCAACACGCATTAGCATAGCCGGCACAGCACGCCCAGCACTCTGACATCCCCCTGCCCACGGATTATCCTGCTCCTGCCTCTCCAAAGCCTCTGTTCCTGCCACCTGGGGCCCTTGCTGCCACCCAGCACACGGGGCTCTCTCTGCTGTCACCGCAGCCAGTGTGAACTGCAGATCCTGCTAGGAAAATAAAGGCCACGAGAGCTGCTGCTCCCCGCGTCTCCCTGAGGGAGGTTGCTGGCAGGTGAGCAGCAGAACTGGAAATGGCATTTCTGGGTCCCTCTGCAGCCTTTCAGAGCCCAGACAGTGATGTCTCGCTTGGCAAGATCCAGGAATCCAAGGATGAGCCTAATTCGGCAGCACGAGGGAGCCCAGAGAGGGGTGAAGGTGCAGTCATGGAGCGAGGCCACCCTCACACAGCTCCACACCAACCACGGTCCTGACGAGGACACCCAACATCCTGGGACACAGCAGGAGCGGGGCAAGCCAGGTTTACCCCAGGAAACCCAAGCCAGCAGCTGCCATGGGTGTTCTCATGTTCTCAAACACTGGGATGGAAACTGGCCCCAGCCAACACAAACACACCTGTGGCTGCAGTGGGACACGTGGGACACCTGGGCCAGGATGTGACAGGACATCTCCATCAGCCAGGGCTCTGTCCTGACACCACCCTTGGATGACAAATCCATTTCCCACAAGGGTGTGCTGGGAAGCATTCCCTCTGCTCCCTGCATGGCTGGAGCTGGGAATGAGCCCAGTGAGCCACGAGGGGCAGGGACAGGGCAGTGACAGCTTAAGGGACATCTTAAATCCGACTGGAGACAACCTTAACGGATGTTCTAAAGGCCTGCAACCATCCTGGGTGGATTAAAGCCATTTCAGGAGGAAATACCTTGCCAGGCCTGAGTGATTGCCCAGGGTAAAGATGGAAAGATGGGAAAATGGGTGATAAATATTAAGAGAGGGAGATGAGAGACATATAATGGAATATCTGACACAGCCTTAATTACAGCCTTGTATATACTCTGAGAAAATATATTTAGCTGATAGCAGCACTGGGGGTTTGAGGCTTTCTACAACAAGCCTAGGTTAAAATAAACATTTATTTTAAGCGTGAGCAAGTCATTCAACTAGTTAGTTTAAAGCTGAGCTAGGTGAATAGCTTACAGTAAATAATCTGCTATGTGCATTTATTCAAGTTTCTTTTTAGCCTAAATTTCTTAGGAGAACAAAAAGAAAAAAAAAAAAAGACCTGTTATTGCTCTGCAGCAGTCATCTCCTCCTAAGAACTCTCAAATTTCCTGCCCAATTTTTGTGAGATTTGCCCATAAAGGGCTTGGAAGTGCTATGGTCCTCCAAAGTGCTGATGATCCCCACTCCTGGAACAGCTTCCAGAAAACCCAGATTGGATGGCTTCGAGTTTCTTGAAGTCATCTTTGCTTGTTTAAAACTGTCCTGACTCCTAAGACAAATAACTGCTCCTTCAGATAGCCCAGCACCAATCTGAGATGGATTTTGGTCAGGACATCATTTTTGTGATAGTGTCTCATGGCTCCTTTTCCCTCTTGCCTGTGGCTGTTTAAAAGCAGGAAGTTTTCAGAGTGATCCTGCCCAAATATCCAATTACTTCTCCCCCAAATACTCTGCTGTTAATTATCCCTCCTGCCAGCTCTGCCCATCACACCCCTGTGGAGAAAAGGTGATCTCTGAACCAGAACTTCCAAACAGCTCCTGGAACAGCTCCTGGAACAGCTCCTCACCTCCCTCTACCTCAGGAAGAGCCTGTGGAGCAGCTCACATCCCCTCAGAGGATGTGGGATCACCCTCAGCCCGACACCAGGACAACAAAATGGGCTCCACTCTCAGTGCAGACAAATTCTCTGAATAATTCATGGCCTGGACAGATCCTGCTCTGTGGCAGGATGAGGAAGAGCCTGGCTGTGTAAGTGCCCACTCCAGCAGTGTCCATCACAGGGAAGGACTTGTGGCCATCCTGTCCGTTCCACTTGCTGCAAGGCAGGAATGTGACCCCTCAGCCTTTGTCAGAGCTGTCGCGTTTGTTCTGAAACACCTCGGTGACAAAGCTGCCACGCTGCCCTTCCGTGCCCTCCTCCTGTCCTTCCTGTTGTCATCTGCTGCCCCAGTCCTCCAGGACTAATGGTGTTTCTCCTGGGGAATGAGTCAATCCATGACGGGCTTTTCAATCCTCTGCCGTGTCAGGAAAGGCCATGCTCAATTCAGCTGCAAATGCTGCTCTCTGTGATCTCCTCCGGGCTAGGAGCTCTCACAGCCCTGTGTGCACCAGGAGGCACCACAGACTGGGTCCCAAATAGCCACTTTTGCCAGAACTTCAAGGCTTTTAGAGATCTGGTGAGACCCTTTTACCCCTCAGAGCAGCAAAGGCAGGGGAATCCCTTCCTGAGGTCTCACACCCAGCCCCCGGATGCAACAGGAATTACAGGAGGTTCATGCTTTACCAGCACGCTCATTTTTACACCGATTTTTGCAACCCAAAGAGCTCAAGAGGATGGGATCCCAGTGGCAGATCCAGCTTCCAAGATGAGCCCAGAGCCTGAGGAATCAGCTCATGGGCTCAGCCCAGCCTTCAGCAGGGCCAGTGCCAGCCCAGGCAGCTCTGGAGCTCCCAGAGATGGATTGTGCTGTCACCTGTGCCTCCCTCTCCTGGGTGCCACCCAGCAGAACCTGCTTTGCATAACGCTTGGGCTGGCAATATTATTGACCTCACAGATCAGTGGGAATGCACACAGCTCCCCTCCACAGAGCTGCCCTGTTCAATCTGCTGCTATAAACAGAACCAAGGAGCAGTGAAGAAGCAGGAGGCAGCAGAGTGTCGTTGGAGGTCAGGGGTTTGTGTGAATGTTTTTCTCCTTTACAAAAGATAAGTGCATCCCATGTTCTGCTATGGATTTTCATCTTGTTGGCCTCTCATAAACTCAGCGGGGTCAGGTGTTGGTCAGTGCTTGGACTGGAGATCTCACGGGAAACAAAATCCACAGTAGAGGAAGAGAAATATTTGTGACTTGGCTGTTCAGGGAGTAACACTCCTGTCTCTGAGCCAGCCCTGAATCCCCATTGCAGGCAGGGTTAATCAGGAAATCACAGCTGCAGAACTTCCCTGCTCCCTGTGGAATGTGAAACCAGGGTGAGTTGATTCAAAGGAATCAAAGGGAGTTAGGAACAGGAACTAAATGGCAGTCAAGCATTTGAGCTCCTTTAAGAAAATGCCAGCCTTGATCATTAAATCTGATATCTGTCTCACTCCAACAGGTATTAGCCAGGGGGCAGCTGTTTAATGCTCCACATAAAAGGCATTCTAGCCTACTTCTTCCCCTAAATTTAGGCAGCAATTTTGTTTGAATCCAGTGTGTCTGCTCCCCCTCCTGAACCATCCCACGTGCTCAATGTGTGTTTTCCAACAGTTCCCCACACGGCGCTCCCGAGCTGCCTTGAATTTCCCCAGCGAGCGAAACGATTTCCGTGCTCAGTAGCCTGCAAAGCACCTCGGAATCTTTCAGATGAAAGGCCCTCATCAAAAAGTGTACATAATAAGATTCCATTCTTGTGTCATTTATTCTCATTATGGCTAATAGCAGTGGTTGCGTAAAATGTTCTCCCCGTGATCAGAACCGACTCTCCGGCAAACAGCCCGGCCCTGGGAAGCTGAGGACAAAGGAGGCATCAGGGAAGAGGTGCCCAGAGTTCACTCAGCTCTTCTCAGCTTCCCCCACGTCTCCTGCTTTGAAGATTTTAATTAGAAGCCCATGGAACAGCGTCCCTGGAACAGCTCCAGAGGGATAAAGGACAACAGAGCAGCTGGGACACTCCGCTCACGGCGGGCACGAGGCTTTCCAGAGGTGAAATGAGGAAGGAACTCACAAAGGAAGCAGGAGAGGAGGCAGAGTGGAGCTGTGGGCACAAACAGCAAGGAGAGGGGGGTGGTTGGGATCCTTCAGGCCCTGGGTTTGGGGTTACCCACCAGCAAACAGGGTAGGGAACAGCCAAGGTGTGCTGGGGGGTGAGGCAGCGCTTCCATGAGAGATGCAGAGGAAAAAGAGGAGCCTGAATTTAGCAGCAGTAAAAATAGGGCAGAGAAAATTGGGCAAAATAGCATGGAGAGGGAATGCCAGGAGAAAAGAAGGGGAAGGAGGATGAAAAGCACTGCTAACTCACACTGACCTCTGGGCAGAGCTGCAGAACTAACTGCCCCAAACAAATACAAAGGGCTAAAGTTGGGGAGATTTATAAGCAGGAGAGCTCCAAGAAGCAGCTGGTGCAGTGGGGTTTGGATGGGTAATGGGAAGTATTTACAGCATTGGCAAAGCAGGCTGACAGGCAGGAGAGGCCTAGGCATCATTTAGGGCCAGAAATAAAAGAAATGGCAGCTGGGAGATCTCTCACCACCGAGAGAGACCCGGAATGAGGGATTTCTGCACTGTTCCTGCTCTTCCCTGTGTGTTCCAGAAGCCGTAACTCCAGTGATTTGTGTTCCACTCAGACACTTGTGGCCCCACAAATGTCAAACAGTGCAGGGACAAAGAAAAGAACTTCATCCAGGAGCTGGAGAAAACAGATGGGCAGGAAGGCATTTCTGACCTCTGTCAGTGCGGGCTGATGAAGAGCAGGGGGAAGGATTCACTCTGTGATTCTGTGAGAGCAATTAGAGCTGGATTCGATGCCGGAGCCTGGGGACTCTTCGGGCAGTAGCAAGGTTTGGAGACAGTCCAGTAGGAACAGAAGTCATTTTTCAGATGGAAGGGGATGAAAGATATGGGACAGCTGAGATTTGGCTGCAGATGCAAGGGAACAGAGGAGATAAAGAGAACGGAGTGGTTCTGTGGCGCCCTGCACTCAGTGAGAACAAGAAAACCAATATCCAGTTTCACTGCTGGAAGTTCATTTTCCTTGAGCATTAATCGATAGCAAAGAGCAGGAGTTGTGTTCTCATTCCAGATCATGGTTTGTCTCCAAATGGAAGGGGGAACCATCAGGTTTATCCCTGGGGGATGCAGGAATTCCTTGCCCATTTCTCTTCGCCAGAATCATTCAAGGGTGACCCAGTTCCCAAGGCTTTGCTCCAGTTCCAGTAACCAGCAAAAGGCCCAGTTTTTGTGGCATCCCCACTGCCAGGCCAGGTGAGCTCCGATCTCTGGGGACAGCCAGAGAGAGGAGGATGCTCTGCTCAGCTTGACAGGTGTCCTCTTTCCAGGGTGACACATCTGAGCACCCCTATGGAAATTAAAATTATCCTTTCAAGATCTTGTCAGAGCTGCTCGCCAGAGCTGCTCTGATTAACAAGCAGCACTCAACAGCAGCTCCTTTGTCCGTTTGATCAGGGCCAGTCCTCAGTGATGGATGAATTAAATATTTAATAGCCTGGGTGACAGCTCAGGACAGCTCAGCTGCTCTGGCAAAATGCTCCTGGAAGGTGCCACGTACCTTGGAGCAGTCACAGGCTCAGGAGGGAGCAGTGGGAGGGTTGGCAGCACCCCTGGCTGCTCTCCAGCCTCTGTGGCTGGAGGACTCATGACTTGCCAGCCAAAAGGATGGATCTGAGCAGGGCGGGAAGATTTTAACCAGGATTTATGCTTTTACAGAATGGACATTATTTCCTGGGCTGCCACCAAACTGACAAAGGGGGTTTTCTTTGCAACTTCCCCGGTATTTATTGCACAGTGTGTGCCTCCATATAATCCTGGACCAGGAGAAACAATTCACACAGACGAGCTGGGATGGCAATTCCCAACTCCCACATGGAGAAATGCAGCCTGGCACAGGCAAGGAAACACACTCTGGAATGGTCTTGGTGAATCCCACTGAATCCCAGCTCCACGTGTTGGTTGTGTCTGGTGGTGAACTTTAGACACTGAACATTAGAGAAGTCCAAGGAAAGGACTTGCACAGGTGGAGCTGGGGAGGATTTGTGGCTGTGCAGATTCCTGAAATCCCTTTGGTTCCTGTTATTTGACTGCTGGGATCCTGGATATGGTCTTTTGGCTCTCCCCCAAAAATCAAACAAGCCGCAGTGACAGTGGTTACAAACAGGAGCACTTTAATTGCGACAATTTAATTTCTGCTAATTTAGCAGAAACCCTTTCTACTCAGATAACTGCTCTGCTAATGAAAGCAGAGCCATCCCCACTCCTGGCTCCCCATGCTAAAACCTTTCCAGGGAGTGAACCTCACCATAGCTTCAGACAGAAGCTTTAATGGCCTTTAGCAGCCTTCAAGAGAAAGTGCTTGAAGGACAAAATAAATCATCTCTCTTACTGTGCTGTCATGGAATCCTCCTGCCCTTAATATTCTTCTTGCATCACCTTCTAGTTCTGCCACTTCCCTCTTTCAATGCTCAGACTTCAACTTGAAAGAGCAGATTCCAAGGGGATTGCCTTTTATTCCAAGGGGAATAAAACAAGACCCCCCCCCAAAGTTTCCATTCCTCAGGCCCAGGATTCGGGAGAGCAGAATTGCAACACAACTCTCAACAACAAACTCCCCTTTCCTAATGCAATGGGGAAACCACTGGGACAGCTCTCCATGGGGAACACTTAGGGAAAACAACTTTCTCCTCCTCTCTATGCTCTCTGCTGCCTTGGTGGGACACTGACAGTTGTTTTTAATCAGCTTTGACAAAGGTTTTAGTCTTGTAGGAGCTGGGGACATGGGGCAGCAGAGATGGCTCCATAACTCTGCTCTGCAGGGTTCTTCTCCAGCATAAATCCTTGGAAGGATCTGGCTGGCCTGTTCTTAGACCTCAAGTACTGCAAAGCATAAGAAAAGCTGTTGATATCCAGAGCAATCTATGCCAGACTGTAAAAAAGACAAAAATAAGGCAGCAAAGCCACCTCTGCATCCCAGCTTTTCTTAGAGCAATAACAACAGAGCTAAACTGGGTCCCAAGTGTTGGCTCATATTTCCAAACACTTACTAACTATTGCAAGGAACAAGTGCCTCGGGGCTTGGCTGTATTTATGCTTTTGCTTTTCTTTAATAAAAGCTGCATTTATAATGCATGATTAATTGTTTTGCACAAGCCTCCCTTTTATGGCAACCTGTGAAATGTAAGTGATTTTTAATACCACCTCACAGACATCACTCCTTCTTTCCACCCCCATTACCATTAATCCACTTGGAGAGAGATGTAACATTTGTCACTGCTTTATTATGAAGTGCAATGTTGCAAGTTATTTATGAGCTTGCTATTTATTGAAGTATTTGCTGGTAGTTTTAGCACTTCAACTTAGGGTGAGAATCAGCCACGTTTTCCCCACTGCCTGGCAGAACCTTCTGCTGTTTAACCACTTCACTCCCTGCCTCTGGCTGTGCCCCCACAGCAGTCACCCAGGGAGGTGTTTTAGGGCACATTCTCCCCCCTGTCACCCTCCAAGGGGCTGGACAAGGAAGTTCATTTCCCTCTTGTTCTCTGCTGGAGGAAGGTGATGTTTGGAAAGGACCCAGAGGCAACGGGCAGGAAAAATATTGTTGTGATAAGAGCAAAGAGAGAACAGGAGCCAGTGCTCAGTGCTCCAGCTGTCCAGGGAGGAAGAGAAATCATCTCCATTGAAAGGTGTGGAATGATGAGATCCAGTGAAGTGTTGCCCTGTGGGGTTTGGACGTGCAAGGTGTGGAGACTGAACAATCTGTTGCCCTGCTCTGTCCAACCACATAAACCACATGTGGCCATTGGCAGACGCGGAATGAACTCACATTATCCCACGATGAACAGAAGAAATTCATCAGACTGATGAGACACCCCCAAGCCTAGAAACGAGGCTCAAAGAGGGTTTTTTAACTCAGTGACACAACTCCCAGCAGCTCCTGAGCTGCAGCCACCACTCCCACAGTGACCGTGGGCAGCCAGAGGGATCCGAGCCGAAAACTCCCCAGAAAGCACAACCTCGCCTTGGCTGAGCTCAGCTGCTTTTACATTTGCTTTTTATCAACTGCAGCTACCTAAGCAGTCAGTTTTCAGCTCCTGAAATGTCTTGCTGCAAAGTGTTTACAGCACTTAGCACTTTGTGCTGTGATCCCTTGCTGAAGTGAAAGCCCATATTTTATTGAGAGGAGCAGCCACTTTGCAGGCACAGTTTCACTCCAGTCTAACACAGCTCCTGGCACAGGCAGGATGCAGGGATGCTCTCCTGGGCTGGGGTTTGCTGCAGGTACAGGTTGTGAAGGGTGTCAGTCAGAAGGACACAAATTCTGTTCAAAAGTTTTAATAGCCATGGGCAGAAATGTTTGAATGTGTTTCCTCTCTTTCTACACGTTTTTGTTCTAATCCTGCTGCGCCTGTGAGTTCTCCTGTTGTATTTCCTGCAACACCTTTGCTGACAGAAAATACTGTTCTTTCTAAACAAAGCAATTCGATTTTCATGAAAATTCCACGTTTTAAGAGAAGCCTGCTGATTGGAGGCATTTTGTAAAAAAATCAAAACAAATCTGGGAACTTTGAGGTTTGGCTTCAAACTACCTTTTGGTGTGAATAATTCAGGAGGGGAGGCCCCACGCTCCCACTGCATTTGTCAGAGCAAGGCAGAGTCACCTGTAATTTCTGAGCACTAAAGACTCTGAAATGCTCTTAATAGAGCATTTGGATATTTCCAGGGATTGTTCCAAAGAGAAAGCAAGACAGAAAACCACTCAAAGTCTTTTAACTCCCTTTTAGCGGACTTGTTCCCAGCTGATCCAGCTGACTCCTGGACCACCTCCAGAGGGTAAAATGATATAAATCCTCCACTCAGTAGCATTTTATCCTGCACCTCACACGAGGCTGGGTTCTGCCCGTGGGAAGTCAGAGTAATTTCAAAAAATTTGGAACTGGTACAGATCTACTGAGGCCTGAGTGAAGAAAGGGGGTGTTTGATTGAGCCTCAGTGGTGGCCTGGCCTCCAGCTGTAGCTCAGGAAAGGCAGTTCTCCACGATGGAAGCAAAGAGCAGCTTCTGTGCACCACAGTGGGTGTCAGCCCTGCCCTGCTCTTCCAACCCAGCACCTCCTCCTTTCCTCCGTGCCTCAGTTTCCCTCTCTGCCATCACATCTGAACCATCACTTCAGCATCAGAAGCATCCCCCAGGTGTGGCAGAGCTCCAGAGTGGAGGCAGAAGCTCCAGGGCCTCTCTCCCCATCCCTCCTGAGAGCCCGAGGGGGGAGGCAGGGCAGGACGCTGCCCCTTGGAGTTTCCATCGGGCTGGCAGGAGCTGTGGGGTGGAGATGGGGTGAGCAGCTCTGCTAAGAACGAGCAGGGTAATAAACCCGCCTTAATGACTGCAGGGAACCCGATGTGACCTCATTTATATGCAAATTGTGGTGTCTTCCTCCTCCCCTTTCGGGGCAGGTGAGCTGAGCACGGTGACGCGTGGCTGACAGCGGCACATTTGCATTCCACCGGGGCCGGCAGGAACTTCTCTCTGCTTTGTTCGGGGACTTGGGCTGTGTTTAAAACACCAAATCCCTTCTGAACGGAAAGCGGCTCCATTTGGCTGCCACCCGGTAAGGAATCACCAGAGCCTCGGGAAATTTGCAGCCAGCGGCTCGCACACCCTTTGTCAGCGGAGTTTGACTCCTTGTTCTCTGTCATCAGGCTCCATTGGCATGGAAACCAGGCTCTGGTGCTGAGGAATCCATCTGTTCCTGCTGTTCCCTCCTCACCTGAAGTCAGGCACTCCTACTTTCAGTGGATTGGGTGCCTGGGAGTTGAAAGGACCTAAGAAGTTAGAGACTGGGAGGAAAAAGATAAAATAAAAGTCAACAGCAGATGTTCTTCCATCTCAAGATGGTTTTCCCTGCAGAAGCAGATTTCAAGTATCCCAAAAGTTGGGTATCAGGCTTTTTTTTTCTTTCCAAAATTAGAGGTGAAATAACTCTAATTCAGCAGGAGCTGAGCTGGATCTGCCCACACAGATAAATAACTGCATTCTCCAAGGTTTTGCAGCTCTGTGTTCCCATAGGCATTTTCTTACCAACCACGGCAAAATCCACATCCTCCATAAATCTGCACAGCTCCCTTGTCCATCATCTTTCCCAATGTTTTGGCAGCTAATCCAACTCCTTCTGAGGACCAGTTACCTTGTCCCAGATTCCCCCAGCTTGCTGCTGTCTCAACCACTCTGCAGCTGGAGGAAGTTTGGATGAACTTCCAAGTTTGGAGGCATTCTGCTCCTCCACAGCCTGGCATTAAGCTTGCACAGTGACCCACAGCTTGCAGGGGAAGAGAGTAAAGAGGATGCGAGTTGTGTTTTTAAAGGGGAACCAAAAAATGAACATCATATTTTTATGCAAATGGCTTTCAACTCTGAGTAGGGCCAAGAGAGAAAATAGGGGAAGAAATCCATTTAAAAAAAATCTTTCTGCTTCTATTATTTTCTCCTTTATGTTTTCACTGTGGCTTTAGTGGCTCTTTAAAGATGTACTACAAAGCTTTTAATAAAAGGCGGAATGAAAGGCAGAATCCTCTTTAAGATCCTAAATCAGTTCTTGCAGTACGTGTCTAGACTCACACGTCCCTAATACATTAACTTTTTAGAAGTGAGATATTGTAACACCCCCTAATCCCTTCAGCTCCTGCTAAAAACTCCCTGTCAAGGAGGGCTCTGTGTTCCTGTTTAGATGGGAAGCAGCAACATTAACAATGACCCCATCCAGAGAACATTTAATAGGCAAGCTGATCACTGCAAGTACTTTTCCTTTGTGCCTCTCATTTATCTGGAGTTCTTTCCGCCACTCTGTGAGCACTGAAGGAAGGATTGCTTTGAACCCACGGAGCAAAACATGCAGGAGTTTGGTCCTAGTGCTGATGTGACGCTGATTCCACCAAATTCAGGTTGCAGCAACAGCCACTCCATCCTCAGCAAGCAGCAGCAATTTCCTCTGGTCACAGCTCTGCAGATTCTCTTGCCCAGGAATTCAATTTTCAGTGCTGCTGGCTTTCCAAGCTGTGAGTCCTTGGCAGCTTTTATCAGCCCCAGCAATGTGTTCTGCTGTAATTTGCAGTTTGGAGACTTAGCAAGGTTTCTACTTTGCTTCCAGGCCCAAGTGTAGCATCTACAAATTGTCTCTTGAGAAAAGGTAACAAGCAGTGTCTAAAGGAAGTGTGGATTTGATTTTTTTTTTTTTCCTTGAAAAGACTCAACGTTGTCAGTCCCAAGCAGGAGCTGTACTGATTTGTTTCCAGTGGAGATGCCAACCTGCTGATTCTTCTGCTGGGGAATGCCAAGGGCAAAACAACAGGTCACTGAGAAATCGCGGGGTTTGTCTGGAGCTACAGAAAGAAACTGGTTGTGAACTCGGATCCCCTGAGATCCCAGCTCCGTTCCCGGCCCCCCCACTCCCCACACAACCACAGGCAAATCACTTCATCTCACACAACTCAGTCACCCAGCTGTGAAGGGAGGATAAGAAGAGCTTTGTTCCTCCAGGCCCTTGTTTGACGCTGCTGTGCAGACTGCAACCCCTGTGAGGCACAAACTCTTGCTCTTCCCTTGTATGTACAACTGCTTATTTTTTATTTTTTTTTTAACAATGAATCCACGATCCCAAAGACTCAAGAGAGGTACCTGGAAGTACAACAGAGTGTGTTGCTCTCCTGCATTGCCTGCAGCATTTGGAGGCAGGCTCAACTCCTGAGCAACTGCCCCAGCAGCCACAAACCTCAGGAGCCCCAGGCAGGCTGCAGCTAAATTTACATCCTCTCTTCCGTGCTTCAGCTGGGATTTCCACACATTGATTTGTCTCCCTGGTGCAGGCAGGCTGCTCAGAGGGATCCCATGTTTCCCTGGTTGGTTATTACCCTCCTGCAGGGAGAAAGGGCCCTGTTTGTACTGCGAGCACCTGACAAGCTGCCCTGAGCAGAGCAGAGTCTTCCATCAAAGCATCAAGGCCTGAGCCCCTCCTGTGTGTGCCAGGAACCACAGGAAACCATCCCTGGTGCTGCTAAGCCTTTGTGGAGAGCCAGGGGAAGGCCAAGAAGAGCAGAATTCCTGACCCAGCTCCTCTGGGGTGCCAAGGCCAGGTGTGTCCTTTGCCCAGGGTCACACGAGCCATGGGGAGCTCTCTCAGATGAGTGACCCCATCCCCTGCAGCATCGCTTTCTGGAGGACTCAGATTATCAAAACCCAAGACTCAGCCCTCGCCAGATCAAAAAGAAAAGCTCAATGAAACTGAAATATCCTTGCCCTGGGGCCACTTGATGCTTGCTTAACTGCATCACTCCATTAAGGATGATACAATTTAAGGCTGAATGTCTGGTTTGCATTAAGATTGATGGCAGCTGGTTAGCCATATTCCTTGGATATTAACAGCACAGCTTTATCCCGGTGATTTCTCACTGCTCCTAACAAGGTGAAGGATTTCAGACTCAGCCAGCAGGAAACCAAGTTTGACCATTACCAGCAATTAAAGAGTCAAAAAGAAGCCAAGATGACTCTGCCTCAGTAGCCAGACAGCCATGAGATGCAATGATTTCCAGGATCCCATGCACGCTTTACCCAGGTTCCAACCTCAGCTGTGAAACAACATTTCAAAGACAATTAAAACATCATAAGCAGTCATGTGTGAATATTCCTGAATGAAGCTACTAAATAAGAAACAATGACAGATCAGCAAAGGAAGGAATCATAGTTTAATCTGATCTTTAATGGGTATTTATTAACGAAATGATTATCCCGATTTAGAATGAGCCACTTGTTACAGACTGGGCTGTATCACAGCTTTTGCCATATTAGACCCAAGGCTCAGCATTCAACAGGTTCATGGGCAGTGAAAATGAGATTTGTGTGCAGAGTGAACATGCCTGATCCTGCTGGAACATCCTGTGTTGACTAAATTATCTGCACAGAGGCCACTGGCACGGATTGGGAAATGGGGCAGCAAAGCAAGGAGTCACTTAAAAATAGGGGTAATGTAAGAGCACAGAAGAAGTGGGAAAAAAAATTCACCCAGCCCCATGATTGCTGCAGAACAGAAAGAAATATTTAGAAAAGCACTCCCTGGAGGAAGGGGAATGGTTGTGTCTGAGAGAAGACCAAAGGAACCAAGGCCTGGTGGGTTGCTCAGGCTGAGGAGGCAGAGTGAGGCAGGAACTTGTGGGTGCAGTTGGGTATATTCACTGTGAGAGATGGTGGGAAATGCTGCCTGTCAAGAACTTCTGCTGTTCCCTGCAGCCATTAAAGCAAGGCTGAACACCCTGGTGAAAGAGAGACCAGCTCAGCAGGTCTCCCAGGGGGACACAACACCAGGGAAGCCTCTCCTGCCCACCAAATTCCCAGCTGGAAGAGCTGCATTAAACAGCAGCAGACAGACAGCTCTGACCACACTTTTACAGCCCACGAGATGACCAGGCTGACCTTGTTTTCAGGACTACAAGCCCAAGCTGCTGCCCAGTGATTCAGCTGATCAGCTTCAGTTTATCTGCACAAAAGCCCAGCAGAGGAGCTCAGGGGCTGGGGCAGGGCTGCCCAGCTCGGGGCGCTGCTCTCCAGTCGTGGCCATGAGCACAGGCCTGGCAGAGGATAGATGGCAGTGCTTAACTCTGCATTAGGGAGGGTAAGTGCTGAATAGTAAAAGGGGCTGATCTTCCATCCAAAGCCTGCAGGGATAGGGCAGGAATTTAACTGAAGAGAAAGAGCAGCGTTCACCCACCTTTCATCCTCCTCTAATACGCTCTGTCTTTCCAGACAACTAATTCTGTTCTCTTAGGGATAAGCCAACATCTTGCTGAGCTATTTTTAATCCTCCTCAGCTACCCAGGTGGACAACTGTATTTGTGGAGAGCTCCCCAGGCGGGCTCAAACACACTCAATTACTGAATCCTCAGGTCTTGGACTCCAGCTCCTGCTTCTCCAGAGGAAAATGTGTCAGTGCCTCCTCGGGGCCTCTGGCCTGACACACATTGCTCCTCACTGGAGCTCACTTCATTAACCACCAGTGCCTACCTCTCACTTTTATTGCTTCTTTGGCTTTAAGGGTGTCTGAGCTAAGGGTTTATCAAAGCAGATCATCCACAGCTGGCTCAGTGCTGCAGCAAAAGGCCCCCTAATGGCCCAGCTGGAATTCGGCTTTTGCTCTCTCACCTGCCCAGGTGTCCCTGCATGGACTCAGTGCCTTTGTGTCATCGCCTTGACTTTGGCCCCGGGTCTGAGATGGGGGCTCAGCTCTGTCCTCTGTGGATGGAACAAAGGTACTCATTTGCATGAGTAACCACCCACCGTGCCAGGCCAAATATTGTCCCTGTTTTCAGCACAAGATTAATTAGTGCTTGGAAAGAACAGATTAAAGCGAGTTGTCTTCACTGCCCAGATGGAGGAGGAAGAAAATTGCTTTTGCTGTGTCTTCAGCAGTGGAGTCACCCCCTCCACAGGCAGAGCTGTACCAGTAACTCATGGTGCTTGGACACAAACAGGACACCCTGGGATAACAAACAGTCCCAGATGGTTTGTGTCTGCAATATAGCTCATGTCACACCTCGATGGATTGTCTTACACTCAGATTTATCTCCCCAAAGCAAAATGGCTAAAAGGTAATATTCTGGGGCATTTTCTTTCTTTTTCTTTTTTTTTTTTTAAAGGTGATTTATGTTAGGGGGACAAGCCTGGAAGGACACCAGTTTCTTTTGGCAGTTGTACATCCAAAGACCTGAGCAAGAGCTGGTGTTGCTTCAGGCATTGTGGCATCTCATGCAGCACTACAAAAATTGTTAAGCCTCTACATCTTTTCCTAGTGGGAAAAAAAAAAACAAAACCAGGTGATCTGTGCATTTATTTTAAGACAAAGATATTTTTTGAGATCCAAGAGACACTCCCACCATCAGCCAAGGCGGAGAGGTTTGCATCAATCTTTTGGTCATGGGGGAGTTCATCATAATCCCAACTCCTGGCATGAGCTACAAGAAGTTTCACCCCAAGGCCAGCAGTGTGTGTGATGCTGTGACCCTTGGCTTTGATGTGCATATTAACACATCCCACATGTCTTTGGAAAAGGCTGCAGAGCAGCAAAGGACGTTTGGAGCTGCTGTACAGCAAGACACAGACATTTGCTGCTGTGTGACTCGCAGTGCATTCTAATAATCACACAATTAGAGCTGCAGTCCGCTCACCCTGCCAAAAGGGAGAGGTGAAATTAATTGAGAATTCTCTCTGATGATCCTCACAGATCCCATAAGGTGACTCCACAAGAAAAGCCAGCAGAGGAGGGTGGGATACTCGGGAATGGCTGTTTCTGTTTGCTAATAAACAATGGAGAAGCACAGGACAGATACCCAGGGATGGCACCCTCTCCAATGGCCCTCTGCTGCCAGGGAACCACACTCTGAACTCAGTCCTCAGCCTGGACACCTCCTAGGAAAAGAGAAGGAAAAGAGAAGGAAAATAAGAGTTTCCTGTGAGCTTCTAGGAAACAGATTTGTTGCCAGTGAACAGTGAATGCCTGACAGCTTTGGGGATTGCTGCAGGAGATTCCAGGAGGAAACAGAGAGGTGGAATCGGGCTAAGCTGTTTCCCCGTTCATGCAGNGGACAACACCCCCAGGCTCTGTGGTGCCTGTCAGGACACTCCCAGTGACACCACACACCAAAGCTCAGCCCCTCAGGCTGGAGTCAGTCTGCTCTGGGATGAGAAGAGCTCTGCAGGACAGTGCTGTTGTGTGGAACAAAGGAACCTTGAGGAAATGCAGCCGTGTGTCCTGCCTGTCCCTCAGGGAGGGGGGTCTGGGCTTTCACAGGGGTTTGGGTTGTGGGTCTGGGACAGGGCCCAGCCATGGGTGGGGGTTGGGCCCCTCCTGGAGCTCTACAAACACAACAAACAGGCAGCTGTTGCCTGTCAAACACAGATTTAGGGCTTCCAGTGGGAAATTTGACTTTAGTCAGCTTTTCCCAGGCTTGGTTGGGATTGATGCTGCCGATCCCAGTTCTCACTCCACCTCAAACTGAGGAGCTGCTTCAGTGCAAAGGCCCTGCCAGCCACAGGGCACGAGGACTTCACCCCACCAGTCCTGTCCCTCTCCCCTGTGCCTCAGAACCACTGACCTGCACAGGCAAAGAGAACTCAGCAAAGCCTCGAGCCACAGGTGGCTGCAAAGTGCTCTGGAGATTGCCACTGCTGGGGCAGGGAGCTCCCTGTAAATGTCTCTTCAAAAATTGGTTTAATGAGGGGAAGCTCACTCAGCATTCACAAACTCTGGCAGTTTTGTGTTATTGGTTCCTATTTCATCTATTATTTACAGAAAAAATCTATTTGGGAAAAAAAAGAGAAGCCCTCTCTTCTGAACTCTTTCCAGGACTGACTCAGCAACTTCATTTTTATGCTGGCTACTTTCTTGCTTCTCTTCTCTTTCTTGGTAATTTTTTTAATTTTCCACTTAAAATCCTTATTTGCATGATAGGTCTGTCCAGCCTTGAGGAGATTTTTTTCTTGTCTTTCACTTTTATCTCATTTTCTCTTCTTTTTTTCTTTTTTAATTAAAAACCATCTTTGAATTAGTTCACTGAAGCATTCCCTTCCCCATCTTCCTCTTCCCCCAGAGAGCTCCTCCCACTCTACTCCTGCTGGATCCTTCTGCCATCTCAGCACATTGGCATCGCAGGAGAAAAACCTCTAGCTGGGAAAAGTGAAGATTCACCCCTGGAAGTCAAATGCTGACAAATTCCCAAGCACATCCCAGCGCTGGTATCCTGAAAAAACCCAGCTTTGGATCTGGATGTGACCGAGGGGAATTGCACAGCTCAGTAAATCCCTTCAGGATGGAATAAACCAAAAAACCCCATTCCCAATATCAACCTTAACACAACCCAAACTCTAACCACAATCCTAAACCCAAGCCTAACCCTAATTCAAAACCTAACCCCAACCCTAACCCTAAAAACCCCTCACCGTTCATCAAACAATAAACCCTAAAGCCTAACCCTAAGTAAAGCCAAACCTAAACACAACGCTCACCCTAACCCCAAGGCTAGACTGAACCCCAACATTAACCCCAATTCTAAACTGAATGAAACCCCACTCAGCCCTTACCCGACCCTAACACTAAACCTAACCACAACCCCAACCAAAACCAAACCACTAAGCCTAAACCTAAACCCAACCCTAATCCCAAACTTAACCCTAACCCTAACTCAACCCAAACCTAAAACCAACCCTAACCCAACCCAGCCAAACTCATCCATTACCCAACCCTAATTTTTATTTTGGGTGGTTTTGGTGTCACTGACCACGCTTTTAAGGCATTTTCCTCTGTGTAGGATCAGTCAGGATCACCTCCTCTCTGCTGTGTGGAGAAACAAGTGTCACAGAAGGAATGAGCCTCCCTTCCCACTGCTCACCCTGCCCTGGCACAGCCTTTTAGGAAAGGGAAGAAATCCCTGTCAGTGAAAGGAATAAGAAGAAGTTTATGAACTAACTGTGGGCCTGCTGGCAGATAAGGCCAGGTACTGAGAGGTGAAAGAAGCAGTGAAGGGAACTATAAATTCCAGAGGAATTCCACAAATTGACACAGACTGTTACTCACCCAAGACTGTGCTAAATCCCTGGATTTAGACTAAAAGAACAGAGACACAAGGAAAAAGGAATAAAGAGGAGGGTACATATTAGAAGGAGGTCTGTATAAGGGGATTCGGGAAGTCTATACCTCTCAAGGCAATGGGGAAAGAGAGAGGGAAATGTGGCTGGGAAATGAGGATAAAAAGGAGGCAGTGTCCTCTAACAGCCTGAGAGACCCCAGGGGAAATACCCCACGGCCTCTCCCTTTATTTGAATCAAGTTACAGGACTCCTCTGTCTCAGTTTTGGACAATCTCTGGTGCTCGTGGACTGATTTTCCTGACACCAGGATAGCTCACCTGGCATTTGGTAGGATCCTGAGGAGTCCCAGTGTCACACCTGGGGAAACAGACACCTCAGGGAAACGTCAGAGAGCCAAGACTCTGGGAGCCACAAACCAAACCGGCACCGATCTGTGTGAGGCTGCTGATCTGGAGTGAGTGCCTCCCTGCTCACATCAGAGTCAGGCAGCTCACAATACGACTTTAAATTTGTCAGGTAGTCACCGAGAAATACGGGGGGCTGATTGCTTTCTTTGCTAGTTGTGGAATGCTGGAGAGACCCGCCGGGCCTTGGGGAAGGAGGGAACAAAGGGTTACATGGCTCATGTGCCAGCTGAAGCATCAGTGGTGTTCCTTCCCTTGTTCCTACTCTGGAAATAGCTGCTGCTGAGCAGTAATACTGATATTTTTCAGCTCCATTTAATGCTAGCAGGATCATGCCTGCATTGAGGTCACCCAAATGACTGCAGTGTTTTGGAGAGGGAGATCAGGGTTGGCTTTCATTGTCTGTCAGGCGTACCTGGATCATCCCAGCTGCTGCAGCAGGGAGAGCCACACAGGCTAAAATTGAGCTGGTTTTTCCAAAAGAGCTCTGTAATCCCACTGCTGCCCCAGGGAGGCTGTTACCAGCAGAACACAGCACCAGGAAAACATACAAGGATAAGGAGCAGCCCAAACATCTGGGTAGCTCTCTCTGACAGCAGCCAAAAAGAGATATCGGGGAAAAGCACGAGAATTAATAGCAAACATACCATTTTCCCCCAAACAGCCTCTCAGATTCCAACTTCTGTGTCTCATTCAGAGTTAGGCAGTGCTTTCATGTATTTAGTATCTCTAAGCAGATTTCTGTGCCATTAATCAGTGTGACATTCCCTGATACTGTATAAACCATCCTGCAGCGAGGAGTTCCTCAGCTGAGCTATCAGTGCCAGCACCAACCTTCTTTCATTTCTTTTGATGCTGTCACCTACAAGGGGAAGCTTCCCCTGGTGCTGGAAGTGCACATCTAATGCCTGCCCACTCTCCACAGGCTTTTCCTGGTTCCACAGCCCTTCCTCACACACCCCTGCCGTCAGAACTCTCTCACAGGGAGCAGGCAGAGCTGCCTGCTCACTCCTTGCACAGGGGACAGCAGAGAATTCTGAAATTCTCCCAGTTATCCTGGATCCTTTTTGAACTGGGAAGCCCAGAACTGCACGGTGCAGGTGGCCTGTGGGAATGAACTGACCTGGCAGCAGTTCCCACATCCCTGCTCCACACTGGGATCACTCCTGACACACCTTTGCTGGGAAGAGAAGGGATCGGAGTGGGAGATGTAGCTGAGCTCTGCCAGTTGCTGCTGTTCAGAAAATAGGGCTGGACCAGATCTCCCTAAACAAAGGCTAAAAAATCAGCGTCCCAGACACAAAACAAGTCCCCACAATCCTGGGCCAAGCCCCAGCCTCCGTTATTTTGGGGCAGGGGAGGAGGAGAGAGACAGAAAAGAATTAGCTACGCTCAGCTGAATAACTGGCATGATCCAATTAGAGGCCTGTTCTAGGAACATGGACACAGCTAAGGAGAGGTGAAGCCAACTGAATCCTGTCCCTGCCCTCCTTTCACAGTGGATGCCAAGTCTGGGCTCCTCAGCACAGCTGCCCATCACTCAGCTCCCCACCAGGCACATCCAAGCGTGGAATCCTGGCCGGTGGAACGGGGAGCACAAGCACCCACCAGGGACCACGGGCAGGAAGAAGCAGATGGAGAAGCCAGACCTTTCCCCCAGCCCCTTTTCCACGGGAAGCAGTGGCACACAGGCAGCCTGGCAGTGCCAGCACAGAATGGAGCTGGCGCTTCATTCCTCATCTCCTGCCCAGCCCTTTGCCATCATTCCCTGCTCCTGCCCTGCCTCTCCTTGGAAGCTGCTGCTTGGCCAAGCACCAGAGGCTCTCTGAAGAGGATCAGCCACGTGCCATTATCAGCTGGCATCTGCAGCCTTATCGGGTGTCTTTGGAAAGCTCCTCAGCTCAGGGCAACCTCCACCTTTTTTAATTTCTAAAAGGCTGATGCTAAGTAATTGTTTAATATCTCCCCAGCATTTGCTCCCCTTTATCTCGGGATCCCTGCTGCAATTCATTGACAGAGCTGTCTTTTCTCTTTCTCTATTCCACCGTGGATGTATTAGAAAATGCTTTCATTGTAGGCAGAGATACTTGCTGCTAATTGATGCTTATTATTCCTTTTAAGCCTGTAATTGCTTTCTCTTGTCTAAATTTACTCCTTTCTCCTCCCCCCCAGCTCTTCTTCAAATTGCTTTGGTTTTCTCTTCTAATCAGCCCAAATCCTGGTGTTCCAAAGATTATCTGAACGGGTGCCAAAGGTTTTGCTGTTGCTTTGACACGCCGGCTTTTCACATCTGTGGAGTTTACCTCAGCTCCTTGAATATTTACAGGCAAATTGGGTGGCCTGCAACTGGTAATCTCTCAACTGCCTTAATGAGGGCAGATTTGAGGTGTCAGCTTCCATGCAGACTTTTGATTAGAAGGCTACAAAGGGTCCTCGGAATTATCTCTTACACAACACAGGATTTCTGAGTCAATTCTCTCAGCGGATAATGAAACAAATGGAACAAGTGGAAGGAAATGCAATTTTGTTTGGAACTGAGAGAGAAGCTGTTTTTTTCTGATAAGCTCCGTTATTTTTTCCCCAAACCTTTGCTGGACTGACCCAAAGGAGTTTCCAGCCCATCACTCCCTGGAAGACCAGACTGCTCCTCACTGAAGTTTCTCAGCCATACTTATCCTGATTTACTTTTTTTAAAGTTTTCCAAAGCCTGTGGAGGTCTCTAACTCTGTCCCTTATCTTAATTTTCATGCTGTATCCACCTGATCCTTAAGGCTGAGCTCAGCAGCTGCTTTGAGCCACACGAGTTCTTCCCAGGCTGTTGCATTTCCCACAGGGAGCACAGGAGCTGTCCAAGCTGCCTGGACGGGACACAAAGCAGAGCTTTCCCTGCAGAGTCTCTGCTTTTCATCCAGGATTATCTCCAGAAACTGCAATGAGGGGATGCAGAAGGAACAGCGAGGATGATGAGCACAGGAAATCTTCCCGCTGGGTGGACAGGAATGTGTGAGCCCTCAATGGGAAGCAGGGACGTGGCTGAGCTCAGAGCCATCCAGCAGCACTCCCAGCTGCACCAGGTGTGCTCCCAGAACGGCTTCTGGGAGTGCTTTAAATCCTTCCATCCTCACCCATTATCCATCTGCACTGCAATCTGAGAGTCAGGGCAGCACACCCAGGTCCCTGTAGGGGAGGGGCCCCAGACTGTCGCCCTGAATTTTCTGCCTTCTGTCTTCGTGCTGCAGATTCTCACGCAGCTTCATCTAAACAAAGTGTATTTTTAGAATGTTTACATCCTTCTCCTCTGAGGGAAGAGATGATTGATGGTCATGTCCACCATCCAGGTTGGAGAGCTGGGGACCTGTGTAGCCAATCTCTTGACCTTTGTAAAAATGTCTATAAATGGAGTCAGATTTTTGAATTAAAGTTTGTTCCCTTGAACTGCTGCTGGTGGCCTCATCTTTTTGTCCCTGAAGTTGGGACAGTCCCAGCCTCGGCGATCACACCAGACTCCTGGTGATCAGCTGAGCCTGAGCCCCGAGCAGACACCACAGAAATATCAGAATATAATAGAATATGCACCCCTGCATCCCGAAGCACCACGATGGAACACGGAGAGGAACAAGAACAATTACTATCACACAGCAACGTTTACTGTTGGGAGTTCGCTGCATTTCATTTTAAACAAGTTGCTTTTGCAGCTCTAGTGACCTCAGGAGCCAGAAATATGAACATTAACAAAGGAAACAAATAAATAACGCATTCCAATTACAGCTTTAATAAGATGCAATGTGCTGGAAGTCCATGCGGATGCAACAGTAATTTCTAATTAAAAACACGCAATTAATTATTAACCTAAAAAAGTTCTAGTATTATTCCAGCGTGCTCAAATCAGAGTGTGCTCTCTGAGTGAATTCAGGATTATGATTGTTAATGCTGGGGGTGTTCTTCTCTTGGCTTGTTTCTCATCTTATCTAGGGAAAAGGTAATTTTCAGCCAGCAGAGCTGCACAGCTGATTGGAGCCCATTAGGAGCTGCTGAGCTCCATCCCCCTCTCCCAGCTCTAAAGGACTACACCTCTGTTTCCTTCTTTAATCCCTCTCAGGCACCTTTGGGAGCTGCTCAACAGATCCAAATCCTGCTGGTGGAGGGAGTTCCTTCAGTCTGAAGCATCCATTGAGCATTTCAGGACACAAAGTGCTGCTTGGGAGCACGAGCTCTTCCACGCAGGAGAGTGGAACTGGAGAGATTATCCAGCCTACAACTCCACAGGACTGGGAGTGCATGAGAAGGGAGATTGCTCACGGGTTTGCTGTGCATCTCTAAAAGGTTCTTTTCTTCAGGAATTAGTAAGGAAATTTGTGGGAATTCACCACTGGGCCCAGTGTGGTTGATGCCAAGTGAGAACTTGCTACCCATCCGCTGCCTTTCCGTGGAACAGAACGATGCCAACAAATTTAAACCGACCCCAACCCAGTAAGATACAAACAGTTCAGATGAGGAAGATGATTTGGCATGAAATTGGCAAATAAATCTGTGGTTGAGGCACTTCCATGAAGCCCTATCCTTCCATGGAGCCCAAAAGTAATTAGGATGTTTGCCCTTGAAGCAAAAAGCTGATAGCAGAGTGGATTCCTCTGACTGGTAATAAATGTGTGAAAAAAATCACAAACCAGTGGCTGCTGGAATAGAGGCACCCTCAGGAGAGGCCTGAGGCACTGAAAGTTTGGAGTCAGACATCAATAGCCTCACACTTTAGAGCAGGAGGGAAGCTTCAGCCCTCGTGGAAGTGAGCAATTTCAAACTACCAGGCAGCATAGCCTGATGGATCAAAGATTGGATTGAGGCTTAGGAAACCAAAGCTGATTTTTCAGCTCTCCCAAGTAATCTGGCTTCTCTCTGTGCCTTTGCTTCAAGCTCAGTGGAGCAATAGAGTCCCTCCCCGAGCACAAAGCAGAGCACCTGGCAGCGTGGTCCTACCACGGCACAGAGATATTAATAGAGGAGCTGCACTTCTGGATTTAGTTCCCTGCTTTGGATGAAGATGAAAACGAGCTGAGCTGTGGATCCAGCTAACAATGGCCAAAAGCTGCCTGGCTGGAACACAGAGTGATGACAATCCTCAGAATGCCTGGAGAGATCTCCTGCCAGCTGAACGGCTTTTCTGCAAGACAAAGGACAGCTTTAGGGGGGAAAGAGGAGCCTGAACAGGAAGGATGGATGTAAAAAAGCTGGAGAACCAGCTGAGGGGCTCTGTCCTCCCCTGTGAAACCTGCTAAAGGCAAGCACACAGCCATCCAGCAGCCACACACAAACCCAACACTGCGGCTGCTTGTCTGGGCAAGGTTGTTGGCAGATTAATCCTTGGAAGCTCCCAAGGAGCCTGTCAGCACTAACACCATGAGGGAAAGAGGGAGCTCAGTGAGCCCCAAAATTCCTTGATTACAGTCTCCATCTTTGGAGATTTTGGCCAAGTGGTCACACGGTCTGGAGAGCTCTTGGAAATGCTTTGTGATGAGCATGTTTGAGTTTAGGAAGCTCACACAAGGCATTCCCAGCATTTCCCAAGTCCTGAGCTGTTTTCCATGCATGTGCAGTCCCAGGAGAGTCAGCCTGGAAGAGCTGTGGCTTGTTCAGCCTCTTTCTCTGGTGAAGACCTTCACAATGGGTTGCACCATCTTCTGCCCAGATTTAGCAGCTTTTCAATTGTCTGGAGACCATGCACTGCGTATGTAGGATGCGATGTGTTTTGCATTTCTTTGGGATGGAAACTTTCTATGGATTTGGGATAGAAAGTTGGTTTGGATTTAGGAAGACAAGTTTAGAGTTCTGCTACCAATAATGGCTCTTGTACACCTGCCCACTTGAGAACCTTTCTGAGTCCTCCTGTGCAGGAAATTAATTCCACACTCAATGGAAACAGACACACTTCTAGAGGTAAAGTTACATGAAAAAGCTGCCTTTTTGAGTCTTTAAGAGTGTGCAGAAACCTGCCACTTTCCACAACACAATAACCAGCAGAGCAGCACAAAACTTTGCAGCATCTCTAAAGCATTCTCCCTCTCCACCCAGCGCTTTCCATTATGACCCATTTTCTGGCTTTTTTTATCCCCCCCTTCTCTTATTTCAAGTCAAAAGCATTTTGACACCCTGCCCTTTGTGAACGTTGTGTGTCAGAAGATCTACAGGGATGGCAAATCGTGTTTGCTTCTGTCTAATCTGTGCAGGCAGCTGGGCCACTTCCATCTATAATTGGGTGCCTCTGGGGGAGTGTCACTGTCACAGCTGCAGTGGTGGGCACCACTGGACTGCAGCAAAGCCAGCACAAGGCTGAGGCAGAGGAGCTGACCTGGACCTCAGTGTTCTTGCACTTAAAAACAGGAAAAGATCGACCTGCAGTTGAAATGAGGAGGAGGAGAGTAAAAAAAAAAGTCACTTTTTTTGGAAGGTGGTGAGTAAAACTCCGACTGTGTCACGGCTGATGCTCAGACAGCACAGGAGAGCAAAGCCAGGCTCACTCCAGGAGACAGCTGGTGACGGTGTCTGCACCACAGTAATCTGTGTTTACAGCAGGGCCACCTTTGGCTTGGAAATGGCACTTAAATAGCAACTGGTTTGTTCTCCTTGTTTGCTTTAAACCTGTGTGTAATCACCTCCACGGCTGCTGCCTGCCATTCTCATCTGGTAAATGAGACAAATCCAGATGTCTCAGCTTGTAAAAGAAGGGAACACGTAAAGCAAACCAGCTTCAATAAATACCTCTCTTAGATGTCTCAGATTTACTCCTGTTTTGGGCTTTTTGTTTTCCTTCTTCAAAAAAAAAAAAACAAAAAAACCCAAGGTTCCTCCTCCCTATTTTCTCTTGCCACGTGTGGCAACTACTCAAAAACATGAGGGGAAAAGAAGGCGGCTTTGTTGAACACAAAACAAACAAGCATTTGCATTTGGCAGCTCCCTTTGTAGGAAGCCAGGCCTGTGTGGGATTTCAGAGGGAAGGGGGGATTTGTCAGGTAGGCAGGAGCTGGGAGCAGCACTAATGCGTTCTGACACCCTCGCTTCTGTTTCCCGTACGACAGCCCTTGTTCTACACCGAGCTTTGAAACGCTCAGGCCTGGCCTGCACGAAGGGACTGAAGTATCCATGGCTCCGGGGCTTTTCTGGGAGAGCTGAGCTCCTGTGGGGAGGCAGCTCAGCACAAGCAGGACGTTCGGGATCGCCCTCCTCAGCCCACGGGAGGTGACCCACCAGGAGAGGTGGCCCAAGGAGAAAAGGACGAGAAGAAAGGCAAAAAGGGTAAATTTTCACGTGGCCTTTAGCCCCCAATATCTGCCCGTTCTCTTTGGATTTGTTCCTAAGACTGGCCGCCTTTGAAGGAAGAAGAAAGTGACCACAGCCCAGAGGCATTAGAGCGAGAGCAACACCCAAGTCCAGGATAAGTTCTTTATAATAACCCATCTCACACACCAGAGTTTCTTATTGCAAGTGCTGCAAATACATGAAATAAAACCTTTCTTCCTACCTGCAGGCTTCTCCACGCCAACAATCCCTCTTTTCCTGAGCACAGTGTTCTTAAGACACTTTAAACCCTTGTTATTTGTTACGCAGCCTTATAATCCTCTCCTATCTCTGCGTTATTGGCAGGGATTTGGAGTCTGAACACGCAGCACAGACTTTGATGCCTTGCTGAGACATCTTGTTACTCACTGTGTAAAGAGAGAGGAGCAGCCCTGGCTGTGAGGAGAGCCAGGACAGGACATGGGAAAGCTGGGATCACACACAGTCCAAAGGAGCAGCAGCTCCACGTAGATGGAGCTAGCTTGGAAGACAGTGTGGGTCCACCTCTTCAAAATAACAAAAAAAAAATCCTGTTTAGTTATTTCTGAAGATGATAAATATTTACTGAGGAAAGAAGGAAAAGTCGCAGGCAGAAAACTGTTGTTCTTTACCAAAAAAAAAAAACAAACCACCAAATAAAATAACAACAACTTAGCTAAACCCAAGAAAAATATAGCAGTAAAAAGAAAAAGAAACGTAGCTTGTGAAATCCCAAAAATGAAGAGACAGATGTGAAAGGACAGAAATTCTTCAACAAGGATATTTTTACAGAAATCTGTGAGGCTCCTGAAGACGAGAGCCTGTTCCTTTTCAGTCACCCAATATAAGCAAAAAACCACTGAAGGGCAAAACTCCCACTGTTGGGGCCAAAGAGGAGGAGATGGGCCAATTTCTCACTGCAGTGAGCAGCACAGGGAAAGAGAAGGAAGGGAGGGATCTGCTCTGTGCTCAGCAGACCACAGCCCTCACAATTTGAAACACTCCTGAGATAGCCACTAAACAAAAAAAAACAAAAAAAAAAGGAAGGTGAAAGCTCTCAGAGGAGATAAATTACAGCCCTGCTTCAGCCTCTTCCAGCTGCTGAGCAAATCTGGGAGTAAAAGTGGGACTCATTCCATGGAGAATCCTGCTGCATCCCAGGAAGTAAAGGCAGGAATCAGCTTTAAAGCTGCAGAGGAACCTGGTTGGGCAGTGCTGACCCCCTGGACACTGCTCCAGCCAGGGGCTGCTGGCCAGGGATCTCGGCTGCTTCATTTTTGTTTTGCTGAGGAAGGAGCAGGTGTTGAGGAAAGTTTTTTTAAGGCCAAATGCTCAGAGTCCAAGCTCCTTCCCTGGCCACAAAATTATTAATTTCTTTCCATCTCTTGAAGAGGCCAGGCAAAGCCCCAGCTGTAGCCCATGACCAGGGGAGCTGTGCAGTCCTGCAGAGTTGGGGTCACCCCACACTTCTGCAGAGAAATGACCCACAGCAGCCTCAGGGGAGAAATGAAGGGCTGGGGGCACCTCCAAGGGACTTTCTTGACCTTCCCTCCTGATGATTTGGGGCCAGATCCTTCTTTTTGCTGGCCAGTGAATTGCAGGCTCTGATTGTAGAGATGGTCAAAGAGTGGAGAGTGTGGGAGAAAGGGCTGCAGGTTCCCTGTCCCCTGTCACTGCAGCATTGCTTGGGGCTGTACAGGGGGCTCTGAACTGTCAAAATGAAGCAGTAAAGGGTCAGTTGTTGCTCTGAGTTTTCTGCCTTCTGTCTTGGTGCAGAAGTTTCTCTCGCATCTTCATGTAAACAATGTCTATTTTCAGAATGTTTGCATACTTCTCCTCTGAGAGAAGAAATGATTGATGGTGATGTCCACCATCCAGGTTGAGAGGTGGCGACCTGAAGTAGCCAATCTCTTGACCTCTGTAAAAATGTATATAATGGAGTCACATTTTTGAATAAAATGGAGAAGAGTTGTTCCCTCTGTTGTCGTGTGCCTGCTCATCTTTCTGTCCCTGAAGTGGGACACTCCCAGCCTTGACAAAACACAGTCAGTCAGCTCCCCCGAGCCAGCAGCTGCACCAGGGTTTGGCTTTTCCCTCAGCAGGGAAAAGACACAGGTGATGGATGTGCAATNTCTCTGCGGGTTCCTGCCCGTCCTGCTTTGATTTGAAAATTCATCAAAGCCACGAAGGGACAAAGAGCAGCCCTGAGCCTACCTGTGCAATCAGATAGGCACCCGCCAGAGTTAGGAGAACAACGTGTTGCTTCGTTTAATTGCCTGCTTTTATTCTTTTAATGGAAGGGAATTGTCAGCAGTTCCCTTTGCAAACAGCTGAACTGCTGGGCTCTGTGGGCCCTCAGAGGCTCGTGTGTACAGTGAGACTCATGTGTTGACAAAGATGTTGCAGAAGTCGTTTCCCCAAGAAGCTGCACGAGCTGGGATTTGATTTTGCATGCATGAGCTGTGCCCAGATCATCTCCGCGCTTTGTTAGGAAGGAGGAATTCAACCAACATGGCACTGATCGCTCCTCGTTACCCCAACCCTGTGATATGAACGGATCTGACTTGGTAATCTCAGCACTGTTAATACTGATTAAAACCAAATTATTACATATTTGTATCAACCCTGGCAGCAGAGTCTCCCCTTGTCCTTCAGCATTAGCGAGTGAGGCCGTGAAGCAGCTGATGCCCAGGAAAGCAGATGATGTCCTGGGGAAGGGGAAGGGAAGCAGCCCCCTGAGAAAGGAGGTGACAACAGCTCCTGGAGCCTGTGGTGCTGCAGGGTGGCAGTGTCAGGACTTGTGCTGAGCTTTTCTGTGCCTGTTCCTTGCTCCTCTCCGGATATTTTCCCCATGCAGGATCCAGCACACACAGAGGATTGCAGCCATCAAACCACTGCCACACTCCTTGCTGGGGAAGGTAGCAAAGCCCAGGGATGCTGTCACGGCCAGCTCAGGGTGGAATGAAGTGATTTCTGTCTACAGGACTCACACAACCAGCTAAAGGTGTTGTACAGGCTGGGGATTATCTCCTGCTACCCAAATCCAGCACAATTTGTTCAAATCCCTACACCTTCCCTTCTTAGAAGATCCTGGGCTATTTACATTATGTGTAGGAAAAGAAAATGTCCCAGGGAAAGGCAAATAAAAATCCAGACTCTGCTGTAATTCCAGACTAGGTTAGAAACACGGTGAGGAGTTTTACAGTGGTGTCAGAGTGCCCTGGCCTTGATCACAGCCCTGTTGGTGCAATGAAAACGTGGAGTGAGACACCCCTTGCCTCAACAACACAGATGTCTCTCAAGCCTTTTAATCCCCCTTTGATGAGACACCACACAGCTCAACAGGAAGTCCTACAAAGTAAATTATATCTGAGGGAACACCGCTAAATTGTTTTGCTCAACCGATGTAAGATATTTCAAGTTTACAAAAGAAAACCAATTTTCAAAGGGTAAAACTGTTGGGATGTGATTTAATTGTTATTTTTCCAACACAAAAGAGCCCAGCAAGACCTCCAGTGAAATGGATTCCTACAGTAAAGGGTCATTTTTGATAAACTGTCATTTTTCTCCATTGTGAAATTCAATATTCCTTGAGAATCACTATCTCCATTCTTCATGACTGAGATAAGAAGACTCAGAGTTAACTGAAAGGTAAGAACTGTGTTTCCAAAAGAGTTCCCCTTTCTTCCACTGAAATTTTCGATTTTAAAAGATTTCACACATATCAAAGGCTGGAACAGCTCTAATAACTTTTCCCCTACTCTGTTTTTTAAGTAGGTAAATCTTCAGGTCTGTGACTCTTATAGTCTACATATGGACTTCAACTCAACAGAATCCCAATTTCCAGCGGTGAATTAATGTTCTGGGAGTAATTAGAAAAAGCCTTGTTTTTCTTAAAAGTCTGATTTAAGCCTGGATGATGCTAGAGATGTTTGAACTCCATCCACCAAGAAGAAACTCTGCATATTGTTCCTCAAAAAAAAAAAACCCCAAAATTCCACTCCTTTTTTTTTCCCCAGCAGGCAGCACTTGGAGCCATTCACAGCCTCAGAAGGCAGAAGGAAGTGGAGCTCAAAGCAAGGGAAAGGACAGAGAAATGGAGTAGAAATGAAGAGAGGACTGAGGAGGGGCAGCACTATTAACTCCCAGCGTTCCCTCTCCAGACAGAGCAGCCTTTGACATCTGATCTCCGGGCACCTCGCTGGGCTCAGCTGACAAATGGCTCTCTCTGATTCTTGGGAAGGAAGAAAAATAACAAACCCCCCTGTTCCATCCCCTTTGGGTCATGCTACCCCATCCAACTCGGAGAAACCATTTATCATTTATCTGATGGCTTAAGCACATCTGCATAGTAAGTGGCACACACCCAGAGAAGCTCTCTCTCTATTTCACAAATCCTTAGCAGTGCATTTTTTAATAGGAAACATCAATCCCGAGTAGCCTGAAGGAAAGAACCCTCTTTAATCATCCACCACGCTGAGGACTAATTTCAGACAAAGGCTCAATGCTCCCAGTCACCTATAGCATGGAATAACTCAGATGATTCCTAAATTCACAGGGAAAGGTTCAATCGTCTTTTCAAAGCTGGATTGCAGATCCTGTGTTAATTACTACGGGAAATTACATCTCCAGTAATACTCAGCAAGGCTTTACAATAAATGCTGTCTGATCTATTCCTGCTCAGCCTTGAACTCTTTGTGGAATATTTGTAAATGTAATGGGTACTTCATTTTCACCACTGCTCCTGAATAATTCATACAGTGGAAGATCCTTGCATGGTTCCGTGAATTGAGAGACTTGGGGTGTTTTGTTCTCTATAGTTAATGGATTAAAACAGGGTTTTTTTTCAGCTATGAAACCAGGTAATTTATCACCACAAGCCCAAGTGTGGTTCATACATCATTGGCTCAACTGAGAAACACATCTGTGAGTCTGGATATCAGAACAGAACAACCAACAATTTTAAATCATCCCATGTTGTCCGAAAAGCCAACAGAGTTGCAAAATAAAATGCTGAGAAACTGCCTCAGACCAGTCAAAATATTTTATTTCCTTTTTTTTCCCAGACCTTTAATTCAACCATTTTGTTCCTCCACAAAACAGTACATTTTGAAACATCACTTTGAGAAGAGGAAAAGAAATAAATCAAAACTCCTTTCCATTCAGAAAATGTCATAACTGGGAGCTCCAGCACTTTCAAGATATTCCTACCCAGCTCTCTTCCAAGCAGAATTGTCAAAATTGGTAAGATTTCTTCAGCAATTTCTGTTTCATCAAAATGACATTTTTCCAGACAAAACTGTTGTGACAAAAAAAAAAAAAAAGAGTCAAAACCAAAACTCAACAAAACTGAACATCTCTGATCCAATTGTCTTTGACAAAAAGAGAATGTCTCAAAGATGTAAAACCTCTCCCTGGGTGAGTCCCAGAACATCGGTCTGACACATCCAGGTTGAACATGCAAGTTCCTCTTAGGTAACAACGAAAGAAAAATGAATCAACCTGAACCTCAGGGGCCAGAGATACCTTCAAATATGTTCAGAGCCACGTGGAGACTTTCTAAACTGCAATTCTTACCATTTGAATGAGGAAATCCCACGTTCCAGCCTTAAAACATGAGGACAAGAACACAGGGGCTTTGTCAGCGTCCATCTCTGGAGGCGAGCACTGACCTCTGGCTTCTGCACCAGTGCAGGATTTGGTGTTGGAGCTCCTTCCGTGGTTTTGGTGCAATTTGCACTTTAATCTCTCTTTTCCTGTCTGCCCCCACCAGGCACCAACTCTCAGTTCCCGTCTGATCTCTTCAGCTGGATGTGAGATGTGCCCAGCCAAGAGCCAGCAGCTGCCCCATCCCTATCAAAGTTAGATCATCACAGAAAACTCCATGTGTCACACAGTGCTGGAGTTTCCAAAAGCTGTTTACAGAGCTCTCTTGTGGGGCACCACCTCCATTTTCTCCGTGTCAGCAACAAATCTGCTCAATTCACCTGTCAAAATGACTCCTCCAACCCCTCTGCCAGGAGGAAATGCCCAGGAACGCGCTTGGAGAGAACAAATCATTTTGGCTTTTGCTCAGTCATCATCACCAGCTGTAATAAGATTCCCAGGACCTCATGCTGCTCATGTCAGACATATCCACAACCCCTTTTCTGTGGAAAGATTGCACAGCTGGAGCTCAAGGCACAGACAGGAGGTCGAGGAGGATTTGCAGAGGGAAGTTCATCATTCCATTGCTTTTCCAGGCAGAGAAGATGGAATTGCTCTCCAGAGCTGAGCTGATCCTGCAGAGTGCTGGTGAAAACACTGGAAATCACCTTTATTTTTTCTCCTCCAACAGAACAAACATAACTCAGGTGTCAGGGAAGAAAGGTTCACTCCACACAGTCACCCCACTGACCTTCATGAGCAGGGTTTGGGTTCCAAAGCTCTGCAGTGTGTGGGGCAGGAGGGGCCTGAGCACTGACCTCTGTGCAGGGACGGAGATGTGAAATGGCACAGCACAGCTCAGGGCTGGATTTTCACAGGACAGCAAATTTTCCATGTTGAGCAGAAGAGATCAGTGGTGCTGCAGGTGCCTGTGATGGAGCAGGACAGACGCTTCTTTCCTTAATTCACAGGGTTGGAATTATCCTTTTAACCAAATTCCAAGCCCTTATCTCGGCCAGAAAAAAACCAATCTGCACAGATTTGCAGAATTCAGGAGCAGAGAGGGCCTAATGTGGTGTCAAACCTCATTTCTTTCCACCACAAACACCATATTTTTCTCCCTAAGTCCCCTGCAAAAACCCTCCCTGGAGGGATGCAGCACATCCTCAGCCCACAGCAGCCAGCCTGAGCAACCTTGGTGTGAGCAGCTCTCTGCCCTACCACAGGGAAATTTCCCTGCAAATCACAAAGCCTGAGGAAGAGCCACCAAATTTTGCCAGTGATGATTAGGAGAATGCCTGCCCAGCAGAAATAAGAAACTTGCTGAGATGGGTAGCTCAACAAAGTGGAGTGTTGTGCTCCAATTTAATTAAAAAGGTATTTGGGAAAATGGCAAATGCACCACGGAGCTCAGCCCTGTCTGGGATAGACCTGGAGCTCCGCGTGCTTTAAAAAGCAATTAAGACAAGACAAGAATCACCATTAGCCTTGGGGAAAGAAAACCCACAAGACATTTTTAGCCCAAGGCAAGAAAAACAGAGAGGAAACGCTGCCTCCAACCCCGAGCAGCCCCTTTGAAGCCCAGGCTGAGCACAGGAACATGAACAAAGTTTGGCTCTGTCTGACCAAGCTCAGCCAGGCTCTGATCTGTGAGGGCAGCTCAGTTCAGTGGGAGACAGGACCATGATTTATTCACACAGTTTTGAAGTTCTAGGGCCTGAAACGACTGAATGCAGAGAACAGGTTGCAAGAAACAAGCAAGCAGCAGAGCAACCTTCCTCTGCCAGCCTCATTGGATGGCTCCAATTCCTGATTCTTCCACCTGAAGACGTGTTCTGCCCTGTCCCTGTTGGTAGTTCTGGCTGAGCATCCACATCTGCTTCCATAATCAACAAGAAATTGAAAATCTCGGAATAGGAATGCCAAGAATTCACTTTGGAAGCATGTGGTTCCTCATTTCTGATAATTATCCAAAAAAGCAAAGATCTAAATAAAAATATGGGAAATGTGTTGTTTCCTTATTGCAAGATAAAAAAATTATAAACGTCTCACTCAAATCAAACTGAAAGCATTTGTTTTGACACATTCCAGTTTAAAATGCTGCTGGAAGAGACATGTTTCCATTCAATGTTTTGATTTTGACAAAAATGTTTCCAAAAAAAAAAAAAAAANTACAAAAAAAAAAAAAAAAAGGGAAGAAAAAGGAAAAAAAAAAGTTTTGCTGCAGTTTTTCTGCCAGCTCCCGGAGGGATCAGTCAAAGCTTCCTGAAGCTCAGAGTCATTAGCAAGCTGTCACAGAACTGAGACCCTAAAATGCATTTGACACATCAGATCACAGTTCCATCAGACCTGGAAAGCATGCCAGTGCTGGATCCTCACATCTAACTCTTGGATCCGACTCCTTTAGGATTCACTCTCTTCTCTGGTAGAGCAAGAGAAAAGCAATTAGCCTCGCTCATCCCTTGGGAATGAATCCTCCCTAGCCAAAACCCCAGGTCCAGCTGCTGTGCAGAAAGAGGAGCTCATGGATGATGTGCTGACATTCCCAGTGCCCACGAAGCACAGCCACAGGCAGACATTCATTCCTTCCAGGGCAGGGAAGAGCAGCAGCACCAAGATTTCATGAAAAGAGCAGTAGAAAACATGTCCTGTTGTAACTGTAAGCAGGAGGCCCCTGAAGAGACAGGCCCTGGGTATGTGGTGGGCACACACCTCAAGGGGCTCTGCCCAGGAATGCCACAGCCTGAAGATCCCATGGAAAAGCTGCAAAGTGTAAAACGTGCCGGTCACAGCAGAGCAAAAGGTTGGAGTTGCCCCATCTGGAGCTGAGCTCACTTTCCCTGCCGAGCTGAGCTGCTCTGGCTGCTCAGATCACAAAGCTCTCCGGCTGCTCTCTCTGCCTTTGAGCATCACACACCGACTTTCCGGGAAAGAGATTGTTCCTGCTCCAGTGAACAAACCCAAGGCCTCCACAGCACCGTCCCACACTCGGGTTTCTTGCTGCAGTTAAAACAAACATATGTTCAAGCAGCCCTGACTGGGGCCCGTGTCCAGGTGGCTGCACAGAGCTGTTGGAGCAGGCAGATGTCCCCATGTAGACACTGGCAGTTCTAGGGCACGGCTCCTTCCCCTTTTCCACGCAGCCAATCCCACCAGAGCTTCGTGGGGATTTCTTGCAGGCACAACTCCTGTGGCACATTTCCAGGCTCAGGAGCGCTGAGAGTCCAGTTGAATCCCAAGTGAAATCTTTTATTGTCGCCACTGTGTTCCTCCCAGAAAGGAGATCAGGTTCTCCTCGGACAGGAAAAGCATCACAAGGGACACAATGTCCTGTACCTGGGACATCAGGCTGAGAGATCAGAGCTCCAGCTGACCCTGCCCTCAATGAACTGCAGAAATTTTAGGGTTTAGGGTGTGGATTTCTGCATCTTCTCTGGGAATGTCTCACCTTCTTGCGTCCCACACTCAACTGAGATGTTCTATTAATAAATGCAATTATTTCCCGCCAGATCTGGCTAAAGCTCTCTTTTTCCATGCAAGGACATTCACTGCTTCCTTTGCTTGTTCTCTAAGGAAGGAGAAGATGGAGTAAAACAGAAATGAGGAGCTGACATTCATCAGCTTACGCAGCAATGCTAAACCATCCGCTTGGATCACCCGGACCCTCTGGATGATCATTAGCTCTCAGGGTGTTTCAGTCAAGCTTGCAAGATGCTTTATATCAGTCAGGAGAGACTTTCTAATCAACTGACACAGTTTAAAGCATTTTGGATGAGGAGGCACGTACGTAGGAACGTGAGCCCGAGCACAGATGTATAAAATTGTAGGTGATCAAAGGTAGTGCATCCAAGGCAGGATTAAAAGACGTTTAATACAGCTTTTCCCAATAAGCCTGAGAGATGAAAGAACTGCCACAAGGCCTTGCTGGAGGCTTAGAAATTGCTCTGTGAAATCAGCTGCAATTGGTAATTAAATGGAAACCTTGGGGGTGTTCTGAAGACTTTTTTCATAGCCTGGCAGAAGGGAACTCATCTTTAAATTACGTAGACTTTTACCTTCCACGGAGGTGAAAGTAAAACACCGTCCTGCTGCTCCTGCATGTCCTGCCTCAGAGCAGCTGGCTCTGTGCAGGAGCTCCTCAGCCTCTCTGTGCCAGGATCAGGGCACACAGTCCTGAATCTGAGCCCCTCAGAAGGTCCCTGTTTGCCCAGTGCCTGCTGTAAACCAGGGAACTCACCAGGGAATTGTGCCCCTGCCTCACGCAACACAAAACCAGCCGAAAGTGCTCTAAAGTCTCCCAGCAGCTCCCAGAGCATCTTCTCCTTCCTGGAAGTGCACACAGCTCCTCCACAGCTGCTTCCAGCCTAAGCCTTTGATCTGCTCCAGAGAGAGCCCAAGGCAGGCAGGAGATCTCTTGGTTGACTGGGATGTGGCGGGGGGGAAAAAGGAAAATCCTGGTCCTGATAAAAGACAGGAGAACGGCGGTGAGTTTTTTAACCGATCGTGATGGACTGGAAATTCTGAGTGTGCACATTTGGAAGGGGAACCAGAGCAGAGCAGAAAGCTCAGCCTCGTGGGTAGAGCATCCAAACAGCCCTCAGGAGATTTTGGTTGGGCTCTCAGCTCTGCTCCCACTTTGCTCAGTGCAGCTGAGGCTGAGCCCTTGTCATGGCCCATTTCCCTTCTCTTTGCAATAAAAGGGGTCGGTCCTTTTTGATCTACTTGCAAGAACGGGTTACTCAGTGTTTGCTTGAAGAGTTCCTAGGATAACAAGGGCTATAAACAAAGCAGACCTGCTACCCTGGATTGCAGTTCAACAGCGTTTAGAATCCTGTTTGATGCAAAGTGCTTCGGTTCCTGTTGTAGCCTTTCATTTCTAGATGGCACAACACTCTCACTCTGAGGCAAAGTACTCCTTCAGACAAAGCTGAATCTGCTGAAAGTAGCACTGGAAATCCTTTTTTTTTTCAGTAGAACAACAGCAGGTGAGGGCAGCTCAGCTGCAGACAGCTCAACAGCTGCTGAAAAAACAAACTAAGACAAAAAACGTTTGAAAAAAGAATTAAAAGCAGGTTCGGTAAAAGAAATAAAAATTTTAAAAAAGGTGCTAAATCTCCCCTGAACACAATGCAGGTAGCCAAAAATAGCTGCCAGAGAGAGAGATCGACAGCTGATATAAATAGTAGTGACTCATGGTGTAATGGGGATCCAGTTCAGGGGAACAAATCCCTATCAGTGCCTCAGACAAAGCCTCCCACAGCAAACACCTCCGAAGGAGCAGGCCTAAATACCTCCAGGATTTGGAAACACAGAGCTCAGGATAATACCTCTCAGGCAGAAAGCCCTTTGTGCCAGTCCCCTGTCCAGGAAGCATCCAGTGCTGTGGATAGCTTTGGGTTGTGGCCCAGGAGAGATGGATTTATGCAGAGCATAAGGAGACTCTCTCAGACAGATGTCAGAAAAAATCTCCCTGCATCAACTCTGCTGCTGCTGCTGCTGCTGAAACCTGGCTGCCAAGAGTCCCTCCTTGAGGGCCTGGGAAACAGATAAATGTGCTTTAATTTCCTGAGGATTCTGTGCTTTCCTAGCAGAGCCCTGGGCCTTTCCACCCTTGGTTAGCAGAAGGTGCCTGTCCTACACCTGCTGGCAATGGCACACAACCAGTTCACCTCTGGCACGCAGCCTCTACAGGATTCTTGCCAGTTCTAGTTGGCTCTGCAAGCTCATATAAAGTTCTCCAGCACGTCCTACAGAGCCACCAGTGTCCAAACCAAATATTCCCAGAGGAAACAGCCCCTCAGAGTCATGACCATGGCTGTGGGCAGAGCCAAAGGAAGCGGGGTGAGATGAGGGAGAGATGGAGTTTACCCTGAGCAGAAGCCAGTTCACATCCCAGGTGCAATGGTGACTATCCTTTACTTCCCTTTTTCTCTCAGGGTCCCTGGAGCTGTCACTGGAGGAGATGCTCTTTGCATCCAGAATTTCCAGCCTCTGAAATTGCTTCCTGCCCTGTGCTGATGGGGAAGTCAATCCCAGAGGCAGAGCGAGCCTGAGAAATAAAGAAGTCTGACCCAGAACAGGCAGGTCAGCAGCTGGTTATTGCACAGAAATGGCAGTCTCTCCAACACAGGGATGCTTTTCTTTCAACTGCTTTTAATTTTTTTTTTTTGCCCCTCCATATAATTCTCTAATAATCACCCTATTAACAATGTTCCATTTGCCACACAACTTGGGATATTAATCCTATTAGTTGGTACTAATCCTCCGCAAAACAAAATGGAAATGTTCACTCTCTCATTTTCTCAGGGTAACAAAATAATAGGAGAGGAAGAGGTGGGGAGAAGAGAAGACAAAGATGCTTTCAGAGGTTTGCTGGTTTGTGAGTTAATTGAATGGAACTGGGTCTCCTGTGGTCCCCATATAGAATTCCATTATCACGTAATGGGGACTCACATCCAGCCTGTTGATAAGAGGCAGCCTGTCAGATTAAGCATTAACTATCATATTTGGAAACCATGCACTTTTTTACCCATTGGGGCATCCAGGCACAATATCCCATTCCCCCTTCCTTCCCCCCAACTCCTTTTCCTTTCCTGCACACTAATTAAAGAACAAAGGGAGAGGGAGACTGGTCCATGCTGCTGAGCCCAAGATAAACTTTGCTGAGTAGGGAGGAAGAAATGAAGTGAGCATCCCAGAGAGCAGAGATCTTTCCTATAGGCTTCCATGTCTCCACCCACCCCCTCTCATGCTGTGTTTTTTCATATTTCTGTGCAGAATTACTGGCAGTTTCCATCCTCCCCTGCTCCACAAGGTGAGACTGGCACCTACTGGAACGATCCTGGAAAGGCTGAGACTGAAAAGAAAAAAAAAAATAAACCTTTTCTCAGCTTAGTTTCATCTCCAGCTTCACATTATTTTTCCCCTCCATCAGGCAAACAAACAGCTCTGCAGACACAGCGACAGCACACGCTGGATTGGACACAGCTCCATTTTTAAGATGTTTTGTGGTAATTGGGGGAACTATCACAAGTCACTTGAATTCAGTCAGCCCATGGGGAGGGAAGGACAGACACAGGTCCTGACAGAGCTCCCGTGGGTCTGTGAGGCTGCTCCCTCTTCCCTCATGTCTCAGCACCTAAAGGAAGCAGGAGCAAACATCCCTGCAGGTTCATTCTCCATCTCCAGTAGTTTCATCTCCCCATCCCTCACATGCTTTTTGCTAAGGAGGATTTCCTTACAGGATCTGTCCACCCTCTGGGATTTACATTTAGACCCCCAAACGCTGTTCTTCCATGATTATCCCCTAGTAATTAAACTTATTCTTTGATGTCCCCCTCCAAAGTCCCCCTGGCCATACTCAATCGAGCAGCACCTTGGCTTTGCCCTGCCTCTCTCCCTGCTCCATCTGTCCTTGCTGGGCCCACTCTCCAGCCTTGTCCCCACTCCAGACCTCCAAGCTGGCTCATACAGACCTCCAGCAAACCCCAGCCACCACTGCTGGTCTCCTGTGAGCCCTGGAGAACACATCCTGAATCCTTCACTGTCTGATGGCCCACGAGAGCTGCTCTGTCTCAGTGCTTCCTTCCTAGTTTTGCTCTGTGTGTTTTACCATTAACTTCTCTGCCTGGGGCGAAGAGCCTCCCAGCTCAGAGACTGTCACACCGAAAGTCCCAAAATAGGCACCACAGGTTAAGCAAAGGCACATAAAACAGGGAATTGAAATGGCTGCATGGCACAGCATGATTTGGAGAGAACAAGGGAGAATCAGAGGAGAGAAGCTGGAGGACAGAGCCAATCCTGCAGACATGGAGCTGAACAAAGTGCAGCTGGAGGCTGGGAACATCTCTTGCACTGGAGCTGCCTCCATGAGGGGGATGAAGCATTAATAGGAGCGAGTCCTGTCTGTTTGCACGGCCTGCCCCCAAGGCTGCTAACCTGAGCAGGAATGACTCACACCAGCACTGAGCCACCCCAACACGGGCAGCAGACACCTCCTGATTAGCAAATCTAATCCTCCCTCTCCAAACCTCTCCATCAGGGAGCTCTGGGCTTAAGAAGCAGCAGCTTCTCAGCACCAAGAGCCGGGGCTGCCAGACCCAGCTGACCCCGGCTGTGGCTGAGGAGGATTCAAGCAGCTCTCTGTCCTCGGGAGCTGCCTGACAAACACAGACTTCAGCACGTCCTAATTGCTCCGGGCTGCACAGGCAAACAAACAGCCCTTTGTTTGCACAACAGCTCTCAGGAGAGGCCTCGGGGATGAGGTGGGTCGGGATGTTCCTCTCCAGCTCCCAGATTGATGGGCTCCCAGCTGGAAGGAACAAGGGGAGTGTGGTGTGGAGGTGCTCAGCAGGCTGCCCTCAGCGTGCGTGTCTGGGGCTGGCTGAAGGACATAGAGATTCCTCCTTCCAGCAGAGCTCCAAGATACCCTGCTGCTCTCAGGAACATTCTGAATAATGACCAGGAGTGGCAGAGAAAAAGGAGCTCCTGAGGCAAGCTTGGAAGGGCTGTTAGAGTGAAATTCCTCTGGATTTAGGCCGGGCTAAAACGGAGTTGATTCCCCACTCAGCTGGACTGACTGATGGCAGCCACAGCCTCTGATGGGAACTGGGACAATGAGAGGGATCGGGTCCAGGGGAGGACATAAGGGTTCAGCCACCAGCCAGCTCATTGCCTGGCAGCAATTCATAGCCTGGTTCTGAAATCAATGCAGCCTGGGAGCACTCAGCAGCCAGACTACGCCAGGCCTGTCATTTACTGTAATTCTGAGCTGCTAGATTACTTTCTCTGAGTTAGTCACAGTGGTGAGTTACTCCCCTTTGTAGGCTCTGCTTTCTGTTTTTCCCCTTCCTAATTGTCACTCCAACTTCCTTTCCACTCCTGGAGAGCAGAGAGTGCTGTTCCAGCCTCCCATCAGAGCCTCTGCTACCTCAGTGCTGTCAGTCTGGGAGAAGAGAGAAGGTTTTGCTGGGTTTTAGGGTATAACTTCCTCTCCAGCTTCATGGATGTCCTTCCCTAACCCCTTTCTGAAGAGGAGCCAACTTACCTGATGCTTCCAGGAAGAACAACTATATCCCAATCACCACCTTTTGCAAGACCCACAGCCCATGGATCCAGCCAAAGAGGATCAAATGCTTTGAGCATTCAGCGTCTTGGATTATCTCCTTGCCTGTGTTGGACAGCACACACAGGAGACACCTGTGGGAGAGCACAAAGGGCTGCTCTGGAGAGGTCTAAGATAGACTGGGTGGGACAGTGACATTCCCTTTCCTGGGACAGTGACCTTCCCTTTTCTGGGACAGTGACATTCCCTTTCCTGGGGCAGTGACCTTCCCTTTCCTGGGGCAGTGACATTCCCTTTCCTGGGGCAGTGACATTCCCTTTCCTGGGACAGTGACATTCCCTTTCATGGGACAGTGACATTCCCTTTCCTGGGACAGTGACATTCTCTTTCCTGGGACAGTGACATTCCCTTTCCTGGGACAGTGGCCTTCCTTTTCATGGGACACTGACATACCCTTTCCTGGTCCACATTAGGGATTTATGTCTCCAAATACCAACACGAGGCAGAAGATGATATTTTATTCTCCTGAGAATAAAAGAGCTTTCAACCAACCACAAGTGCTGAGTTGTGGCTCTCGTTACTCTGAAGATACCACTTCGTGTAGCTGGTTCTTTTAGAAAGGAGAATCACCCTCCCAGCAAAGTCTCACTGGGTTCCTCACTGCAACAAATGGCTGGGGAAAGAAAAATGTTGACCTCTTTCATCCTGACTGGGTCAAGGAACAGTGGCCTGGGTGATGGATGGTTGACTGTAATTCCTGCCTGCTCATTTAATCAGTGAGAACAGGCAGCAGCACGAGCATGCTCAAAAGAGAGAGAGCAGCGGGCAGGGGTGGAAATCCCAGCGGCTCTGCAGAGCAGGGAGGTGTGAAGGGGACAGGGGAGTGAGAGTTCTCATACCAGGCAAGGAACCTGGGGCTTTTCCTTGGGTGAAAAGCTAAAATCCAGCCTGCTGGCTGTGCCATTGCAGAGACTGCAGCCCCCAGAGCCACATCAAGCACAGCATGTGCTGCATCCTGCCTGCCACGGGTTTTGCCTGCTGCAAATGGAGAGGGGCACTCAGGCATGGAGGGGAAAGGAGGGGTCCAGCAGTACCTAAAAAAGCTGCTTTGGCAGCCTCTCAACATGAAAGCCAAATAAATCTGCTCTTAAGGGAGCCTCCCATCCATCAACAGCTACAGGCACACAGAGTTCAAGGCCAGAACAGACCACAGGGTTTGATCTCCTGCCTAAAAGAAGGTGGCCAGGAAAATGTCTCTGTTTCCTCACCCCAACGAAAGCACCCAAACTCTACCCCTCAGCTCAGCCTCATGTAGCCACGGGGGCATTTCCAAATCAAAACGTTGTGCTGTGGTGTGTGGGGTTCTCCACAACATCCCTGGAGCTGGCACCATCCTCAGCTCCCTAGTGAGTCAAATTCCTCAAATGACACATTACGGAATGTCGTGTAGCCAAGGAGGTGAAAGCAGGAGAGGCCCAAACGGCCCTCCAGCATTCCTGGGCCCTAAAAGCAAGGCAGCTGGGCGGCTGCTGGAGCAGGGCAGCGGCGGGACTGAGCTGTGCTGACAGTGAACAGCCCGCTCCGAGAGGCGAGGACGCATTGCGATCCCCGGTCCAGCCCGGAGTGCCCACGGTCGGTGTAACAGGAGTACCCTCTAGTGGGAGAACAGCCCGGAGAAATCCTTTCAAACCATTGCACACACACACACACACACACAAATGCAGGGGTTTTAGAGCTAAAGAAAAACTGCATCGAGAGTAACCATAAAAACGGGCTTGAAAACAGAGGGAAATGGAATATCTCGGGGAAATAAAGTCATAAAGTCTGATTATCACTTGCGGTACTATTTTTTTACTTTTCCAAGAAAGCCATTTAAGACCTGCTTTTTCAAGTCTATCCGTGCGGGGAGAGCGCTGGGCTGAAAGCAGACAGGAGTCTGCTCATATTCATGAAGCCAGGCCAAGACTGTTTAAATACCCAAAGGTCACAGCAAAGCCTAGGGCTGCGTGTCTTAATCCTGCTCACTGCCTGAAAGCTTCTGGGTGTGGAAGGAGGCTCTGTACTCATGGCAGAGGCCCAACACATTTCCCCAGGACATCAGAGCTGGTGAAGTCGTTTTGCTTTGGCTCATGGATGAAAGATTTCGCTGTTGGAGGAGGGAGGGGGAAGCTGGGCAAGCACTGCTGTGTTGGACATAAAGGATGCAGAGGATGCTGTGCTCTGTATCCAGATGGGATCAATACGCTCTCCCCAGTGCCCTGCTCTGAGATCACACTGACACTGCCTTGACAGGTGCAGCATTAGAACCTCAATAGAGTGGAATTATGTGGTTCCTTGGGGGTTCTTCCCATGCAGAAGCCTATCTAACCTGAATGTTTTATAAATCTATCCATATATATATATCCCTTCATCCACTATTGAAATGCACATACCCTTAGGGAACTCTTTGAGGTGTCTAAGGCTCCAACCCTTCTGATTTGGGCAGAGAAAAATACAGTAGGGCAGCCTAAGCCCTTTTATTTTTTTTATTTTTTTTTTCAGATTAAAGATCCAAGCATTGTTTCCTGCAAAGCAGCAGTTGTAAAGGAGTGAGTGGATTTAAAGAAACACAGTCCACTTTTACAGCCAGGGGTAGGAAAGGAATTAAAAACATCCATGCCAGCCTCGAGGTGGTTCTTCCTACAGAGATGATCCAAATCCGGCATCTCCCAGGAATCTGTGCTGGTGTTCACACAAGGAGGGTGAGCCAGGAGGGAGAGCTGGCACGGGGAAAGTGTCACAGATGAGGTCAGAAGTGGTGGGAGGGGTGACAGGCACAGGGAAGGGCTGGGTTAAGCCCAGCACCCTCCTGGGAGATGGCACAGCCGTCCCTCTGTATGATGTGTCATGTACAACCCACAAGTTCCCTCCTTTCTTCAAGCTCCAGTTACTGCCAGCAGGTTTGGCTGGGGACTCAGAGTCCTGATTTCTGGTTTTGAGTTATCAAATTGCCCTTTGATCCCACCTTCCTCTCACAGTGACTCCTCCCAAAGAGGGAAAGCCCCTCAGCAGAGCTCAGCATCCCCTGGGCTGCTCCAGTCCCCAGGGACTGCCCCAGCAAGGCACAGCATGAAAATCAGAGCAGCCCAAAAAGATTCCAGTCCCGGGTACTGATCCCACCCTGGATCCTGCTCATTTCACTGGGAAAAGATATTTCCTCACCCTAGAGAAGGGAGGAGGCTGGCCCAAGGTGACTGGGCTGCAGGACTGGAGCAGAGCCCAGAGCTCTCCCAGAGGTTTTCTGAGAGGCAGAGGGAGGGAGGGAGGGTTTGGCTCTTTGGAGGGTTACTGTGCCTTCCAGAGCAGAAGGCTGTGAATTCCCATGCCCACACTGCATGCTCAGTTAAAGTGACAGATGACTGGATGTGTGCACGAGCCTCCATCACTGGAGAAAGGGTAGTGCAGATGATTTCTTGGAGAGAAAGGATAAAAAAAAAAAAGAGTAATTTGGAGTAAATGAGGAGAAAAAGGGGAAGAGATTCTCTAGATACATAATGTGCCACTGCAGAACCAGGGACATGCCTAGGGAAATTTTTAAAAAGTTTTTAGAAAAAAGCAAAGCTAAAAAAGAAAAAGGATCCTATTAAGATTAATGCTTTCTGGCTTTCCATCTCCCTCCAGCATGGCTCTTCCATTTCCATAAACCCATTATCCTCACTGCTGTTTCACTTAATTGGAAAATGTCTATTGCAACCTAGCATGTTCCAAGACAAACCTTGGATGTGTATATATAACAGGCACTTAAAAGCTTTCAAATATTTCAAATTTGCTTAACACAATTACGTGAACAAAAACCCTGTGGGACTTTTTCTTTCTAGAAAACAAAAAACCACCAAAAAAAAAAAAAGAAAGAAAAAAACCAAACCCCACAATAGTCATAAAGCATGTGTTCACAGGGCTGGAAACACCATTACATTTATCCTGATCAGCATTCCCTAAGCTTTTATGTGCACACAGTTATTGGCAGCGTAGGGAAGAGGGGAGAGGAGGAAATGCCAGTCGATGATTTGGCTGCTGAAGGTCAGGGAACCGAAACAAGGAGATTTTTTTTTTTTCATCAAACAGGGACAGCGTGTGCCAGGTGCCTTTGTTTCCTCTTGGGGAAAACCCTGGGATGAGCTTGGGGAGGGCAGGAGGAAACAGGGCACTGAGCAGTGCTCCCAGGTGGAGCTACCTTAGAGGAATTGGGATTTCCTGGTGGTTTCTGGCAGTTCTCCAACTGTTAAAAAGCAGATGAGCTCCTTTCTTCCACTCCTCCTGCTGTCCTTTCCCTGTCCCCAGGGACCTGTCCCACAGCACTGCTTTGGGGGGCATCAGGACACAAGATTTGGATTCAGATGTGGGAGCTGGCAGACCAGGAGCTGGAATTTATCAGCAGCTGGCCACAGGACAGCAGCTGTGGAAAGCAGGACAGGAACAAGATAAAGTTTTCTCCCCTGATAAGCGGTGGCTCTAGTGATTTTTAGCCGGAAAGGATCTGAGCCCTTGTGTGTGCCTAAGCACGTAACAAGTTTACAGGCTCCTTTAGAAAATAATGGTTGATTTTTCCATTTTCACAGATCCCAGTTCCTCTCCTCATGGCTGGATTAGCTCGACAATGAATAAACTTGAACCCTGCAGTACTCAAGGTAAGTGCCAGCCCTGGCCCTGAGAGGCTGTGTTAGAGAACAAGTCTCTCAAATATTTGCTCTGCTCTCCTTTCCAGCATGTCTTGGCTGCTCTCCACACACATATTATTGTCCCTCTGACCTGCCCACTGTGTAATGACATCACACCACTCCAAAAGAGGAGATTTCCTCTTGCTGTCTGTGCAGCTGCCTTTGCCCGGCCGTGCCTGTGAGGAGAATGCCAGAAACATCTTCCATCTGCAAGAAATGCAGGAAATCCCTTGATGGGGCCTCTGAATGCATCAAGAGACCTGCCAGGGGTACTCCTGGCCCCGCACCTTCATCCTGCCTGTTATGGGAAAAGCTGAACATGCCAGGATTTTATCAAGTCCAACCTTCTCCTTCCTCATCCTCATCACAAACACCTTTCCTTGGAGCTGCCTTTGCCTTTCTGGGGCAGTGCTGAGAGCACACAGTCCCCAGCACGGGCTGAAGGCAGAGCTAAACCTGAACTGAGCTGTGCCCTGCTGGGCCGGGCTCTGTGTCCTCACAGGGACATTCCCTGGGGTGGGTGGCTGAGTCTGCTCCTGTTCCAGCCCTGCTGAACAGGCACTAATCCTGCCTGGAGAAAGTGCTCCAGGTGCAGAATGGGCTTGGAAATTCATGAGGAAGCTGCAGTGGTGGAAGTGCTGCTGGAGGTGGATGGGACAGAAGCCTCCAAACAGCTCCTGGCCTTGGGAGGTGGCTCCTGTTGGGTTTGTGAGGGGAACAGCCACAACCTCAGGGTGGTCCCATTGCGGTTGTGTGACAGCTCTGAGGTGGCACCTGACGCTGTTTTACACCACAATGACACAGACTCCAAGATTCAGGAGGCTGAAAATTACTTTTTTTGGGGGGGGATGTGTCTCCCTTTTATACTGTTCTACACAGACCAATCTGATTGGTGACACAAAGACAAACCTCTTCACTCACACTGGTCAGAGCAGAGGGACACCAAGAAGTCCCTCCTAGGGAAAGAATGAAAACAAAGTTACAGTTACAAAAACGCTTCTCTTGTTCACAGAAAATTCCCTGGGAAAAGAATTTCAGAACACCAAAACACCTCAGGCATGAAACCAGGGCTCCAGGCACCCACACCAGGCTGAGAATCACTCTGCTGCAAGGGAACAAGCAATGGCAGGGCTCTCTGAGGTAACTCTTGGACACAACAGCAGCTTAAGTCCAGCTTTGTGTGGCACATCTGGCTGCTAGAGCCTAAAAAACCAGTCAGTGCTGGAGTCCAGGTGTGAGGGGACATGCAGCCCTAAAGCAGCTGTGGAGCATTGGCAAGGGCTCGGCACCAAAGGGGAGAGCCAGGGAGAAAATGAAATAAAGATTCCTGCCAGCCAGGCAAGGGAGAGCCAACTCAGAGAGCTTCTCATAAAACAAAGAATGATGACACAGTGGGAGAGAAATTTAGCTTGTTTTCCTGACAAGCACGATTTGACTCCAATGGCTCCTCACCAGTTCTGTCTCTGTTGCCTCCTCCATAAAGACATTAAATCAACTGTAGAAGCTGCTTTTTGAACTACCAATATGAGGCCATATTCCAGGCTGCTGAGTGCCTTAGATGCAAGTGGTGCTGAAAGCCCTGATAACTTATCTGTAAAGGGAACAAGGCTCCTGAAAGACACTCGCTCCTGCTGTGGAATAAGAACAAAAGACAATCGGGATACAGGAAAAAGTCCCTTTTATTTTATTGATAATTCATGCAGGGAAGAAGAGGCCAAGTTGTCTCAATGACTATCCAAAAGCCAGGCAGGGAGTTTTAAAGAGCAGCAAATCAGGAGGAAACAAACAGAAATATCTCCCCACAACTTACTGTTTCCTTCCCCCTACACTCAATTTCTGCTTGACCAAGAGACAGATTTATTGTGCAGCACAAACATCCAGACAGTTCAATTTATGTTTCCAGACAGAGGCCAGGGATAAAAGGTCACAGTGCCAAGCAAAAGGGTATGGTCTGGTCCTGCTGGGAGCATGAGGAGTGAGCAGGAAGAAACTGAAATTTTGGAGCACAAGCAAAGAAAGCAGCCACTTAACTGGCATCGGATTTTGCATCAGAAGTATTTTGCAGGGCAACTAATTTCCTCATTTAGCTCTCTCTTAGTCATATCTTCACTTCTGCTAGTTTCAAAACCACCTCTGGCCCATCTAAGTGGCTTTCAGACATCTGCTGTTCCAGACCCAAACATGACTGGGTTTTTTCCAAGGCCAGCACTACATTTCTCTGAGGAAGAGATCATGTCATGTCCCCAGAAGAGCTGGGGAGCTCTGTCCAGGCAGAGGACACTGATCTGCCTCTCTGCTGCCTGGGGCTTGTGGGTGACCAAAGGCAATGGTGTTATCTCAGTGGTTTTGCTCTGAACCCATCACCCTGACACCCTGAGCAGCCCCAAGGCTGTTCTTCCCTTCCCAAGGCCCCTTCTGCATCCAAACACAATTTCCCAACACGATTTCCTCCTCCTCCATCTTCAGAGGAAGAAGAAAAAAAAAAAAAACAGCTGCTTTGCTTTCTCCTGTGGTGGAGGCTGCCCCTGATGAAGCAGCACTGTTATTATGGGAATGGACTGTTAACAGCATTTGGGCATTTCTTAGTAATGAGGGCAGGGAGAGGGGAGAGGGAAGTAATCAAAATCCATGCTCCAGATGGGCTATTCCAGAGGCATTTTTCTCCCCAAGCACCTGTGAAGGACATTGGCTTTCGTAATGAAGTTAAACCCACAGAGCTCGGTGGGACGATTTGTATCTGCTCCCAGGCAGGAGGAGGGAGGGAAAGGCATTGTCCTCAGAGGGGTTTTCTGGCACTAAAGGAATTCTGCCCTGCCTGGAGGAGAGGCCCATTTCTCTACCTATTCCCAGCACAAGCAGAGGTTGATCCAGTCTCCACCAGCTTGTCCATCCTTTCTCAGCTACAGACTAACAAGAGAGGGGACAGGGAACAGATGGAAAAGCTGGAGGCAGCTGCAGTGCCACAGAGTCACACTGAGTGGCCCCAGCCCTCACACCGTGACATTCACTGCTGGTTCTGCAGTGGTGAAACACATCTTTGGATAGGAGACAACTCTCCTGCACTTCACAGAAAGTGCACTTCACTCAACAGTGCCAAACACGGCCCGGAGTGGAGCCCTCTCCACATCTCTAGAGAGCTCAGACTCTTTCATGGCTTCAGTCACTGCCTGCCCTGTGCAGGAGTTGCTTAAGGCTTCCTGCAGGGAGAAAGGATGTCAGGACAGCACTGGATACCTCTGCACATGGAGAGGTTTTGCAAAATGAATTTTGGAAACGATCGGAAGGGTAAGTGCTGGGTGGGAGACACTGGCTGGGAGAGTGAAGTGTGAATCAATAACCCAGACACCCAGCCAGGGGCCACCAAAATGAGCAGTATCTCCATCACAGTGCTGTGTCTGGCTGCTGCACAGAGGAAATTTGTGGGTAGCTTTAGCACAGCTGTCAGGACTAAGGCAACAAAAACACTGCAATCCAGATTTTTTTTTCCCAGCCAGCTTGCACGTTCTCATACCCCAGGTTTTCAGCTTTGCATTACTTGTGGAACTGAGCGCATCTCCAGCCCTGAAAGCAGCTCCGATTTCAGCTCCTCTTGCTGAGAGCAGAAGGAAATCAGCTCTAATCCTGCCTGAGGAGTGTGAGCTGGGTTTACCTGCAGCCACCGTGGGATGGGCCAGGCAGAGCTCAGCAATGCCAACGTGCAAAGATGTGCCCTTATCTCTGAAGCTGACACAGCGAGCTTCAATATTCGTGCTGCAAACTCTCCCCTCACCTCAACCTGTTTGAAAACCATCTCGCAGGAAATAAATGTAAAGTAAAACAGCAAATCTCATGTATGAATCAGGCAGCAGAAAATCGTGGGGAAAACCTGAGGCATTTGGCTTCTCAGGACAGCAAAAATCCCACTCTGTGCTGAGAGGAGAAGGACTCGTGGCCACAGGGATGTCAGCAACACACCAGAGCACCTGAGGATTGTTTCAGGGCTCAGCTTGGTTTGCACCTTTACAGTGATAAAGTACAGGAGTTCCTCGAGTGGGAAATGCTGGCATCAGCTTTACCTTTATTTAAAAGGGAATTTAAGGTGAGACTTGGAAAAAGGTTGATGCTGGCTCTATTTATTTGTATCCCCTTTCTGGTCCTGTTTGCTTTCTAGTCAAGGAGCTCTGCTTCTTCAGTGTGCATTCAATATTAAATTGCCTCTTAATGTACTAACAGCCAGGCTTCTCTTGAAGAATATCCTCCAGCATACAGAATCTGCAGCATTTGTCAAGGAGAAAAAGATTAAGTGAATAGGGACTCCAGCCAAGTTTCCTTGATTTTTTTTTTCTTCCAGGTACTGGTAGATAAAAAAAAAAAAAAAATTACAAAATTTCCTGGATCACTTATTTATTTATTTTTTCCAATGCCTATGTAATCACTTTTTGTTGACAAAAACATTTCAAATTCACATCTCAGCCACTTCCATTACAACCAGGACTTACCCAAGGTCACGGAGCCACTGGCAGGGCAGGGAATCAGGCTCCATCTCCCAGATTTTATTTTATAAATCAGACACCAGGAATATCCCAAACTCGCTCCCTCAGAGCTGATTTGGAAAAAGACTGAAACACCACTTTGATATTCAGAAAGGGCTGTGACCCTGGAATTTAGTTACCAGCACCTTCCCCAAGGAAAGCTTCTTCCCAAGGAGGCTGGAATGTGATGCTGAGTGCAAAGACATTTCTCATCAGGGAGGAAAAGAAGATCCTCCCCAGGATTTCTGACTGGGAAGAGAAATATCCGCTCCATCCACAGGGCAAGGGATAAAAGTTACCTGGAGGGCTGGAGCCCTCCAAGAAGATGCAGAAATCTGTCTGCAGAGGGAGGAGGACTGGTATTAGGAAGACAAAATTCCTGTTTAAAGCCTCTCTGAACTTGGTCCCTCTTTTTTATCCAGGGACTGCTGCCCTCTCTGATGGGAAAAGACTCAGTTTGGAAATCCTAAAGCTGCCTACAGAGAAAAATATCACCGGAAAAGTCCAGATCTATTTATCCTCCCACAGTCATGAGGCTGCCCCTGGAGCGGGATAACAGCTAATCCTGGGGATGGAAACCCCCTTCCCACTGATCAAACAACAGTGTGGCAAAAGCCCTCCCATTCCTATTCTCCGAGTCTGAAAAGCTTTAATCCTGTTTAAAAAGCCTTCAAGGCAGCTTGGCTTCCCACCCCGCTTTTCCAGCAAATCCCAAGTGCTTTTAACTCCATTGCACTGTAAACATGCGAGCGCTGAGCAGTCCTCAGAAGCACATTTCTGAGTGAGCCTTAGGGAGCTTGGGCAAAGTAAATAATGTGGCAGAAAGCCTTCCTAGAGGTTTCATAGCCTCTAATTTCCTCACCCAAGGGTCACAAGTACAGCAGCTGTCACTTAAGGCTCTCAGCAATTCACACATTCCAGCCCAGCTCTTGCTGTTCAGTGTTTGAGAAACACTCAAAGCCATCTCCTCCAATTGTCCCCGGAGTAAATAAAGTTCAAGGCAGTAGGACAAGAAAATTAGAGGCTGTGAAGTCGTGAGAAGCAGCTGCAAGGTAAACTGCCTTGCCCGGAGCAAGGTGCATTAACTTGCAGCTCCCTGCCTCGAGTTTTCACTCAGGAGAGATCCGGGATAATAGAGAAATCACCCAGCTGCACCATGGCCGTGGATGCTGTGACCCTGACAGGTGGGGACACAAAGGACACAGCACTCGAGTGCCCTTTAATAGGATTTCTCCAGCCCAGAGAGAAGGAAAGCAGAGGTGGCTCAGAGAGGAGTGCTGGAATGAAGGTCTGGAGCTGTGGGCTGTGCCTCTGGAAGGAGGATCGTTCCACAGGGAGGGAAGTGAGTGAGTGGAGGAGCAATGCAAAAATAGAAATGGAAGCAGAGCATCAGCACAGAGACCACTTCTTGTCATGCAGCAGGAGAGAAAAGGGAAGAGGACTAGAAAATCTAAAATGTTCTAGGAAGGGATGAAGGAAAAAAACTTACCAGAAGGCAAACAGAGTGAAGCTATGAAGGAAATGAGCAGCACAGCCAGAGGAGGGCCAGTGGTGCATTTAGGATCTCAGGCCTACCACGTGCTCTCAGATGAACAGAGACAGGGCTGCCACAGAAACATGAACAATCCTACGACAGGTGTGACCTCAGGGTGAGAAAAGTTCTGTTGATCCATCAGATTTGATGACAGAAAGGAAATGTAGAATGTTCAGGACCAAAAGGAGGCAAAGGTGGAGTATGAGAAGATGGCAGGTAAAGAGGGCAGACAGGGTGGAGGATGAAGACAGGAGGATTTCCTTTGTCTCAGAGATCTTGGGGACAGAGATAAGGAAGTTCTCTGGGTGGTAGGAGGCTGCTGGTCAACTCAAATCCCAGTGGAGAAACTAAAAGATATTCCTGGGTAAGAGTACCAGATTTCTGTGATCTTGGGCTTGGGGCAGGGAGGGGAATTTGCTTTTCAGGAGATCTAAGCACGAGGATGTTCAGTGAAGAGGTTTAACAGATTAGCCCCCAGCTCCTCTGCTCTCCTCCCAGCCAGGCTGCCCAGGAGCTGGGAAGGAAGCCTGGCTGAACACACCTCCCCAAAAAATGACCAGCTTGTTGTGACCTTGGCTAAAGAGATCTGCCTTTAATCACAACAGAGGATGAGCTTCTGGGCTCCTTCCCTCATGCAGAGACACAGCAGAAAAAAAATTGCAGCCTGAAAGTTGTGCTTTTAGAGAAAAAGCTTTCTCTGCTACATACATCATTACCCAACAATACAGAGCAGCTACTTAGAGTATCTCTGCATTCGTTTAAAGACCTGATTTTAAAAGGCAGCAGCTTTATCCATGGTATAATGTGTCAAGTGCAAGCTGAATTGACACTTATGCAAGTCAAAGCAAATGTTTTTAAGATGTGACAGCAGAGCCATTACCAGCTTCATATATTTCATTCTACTTTTGTGCACACAACCAAGCATATTATTGGCTTTTTATTTCCCTCCTTGTTTGCTTCAGGATTCTGATTAAAGCAAGGAAATATTTCATGAGCTGCCAGGTTATGCTTAGACTATTAGGCCCATCTATGAGAAAATATTTATTGGTTTAGGAAATGGGAGAAAAGGAAAGCTGGAGCACTGGTGATACATCTCATCCGCTTTGAAAACAGAGCAAAAGCCTCTCAGATTCTTGTTAGCCAAAGAGATAGGATGAAGTTGGCTCGGTATCAAAAGCTGTAATGGGCAGATGATACAGAGCCCTGATCTGGTCTAAAGCTCCTGGATCTGTTCAGCTTTGGACTGAAAACGTTAATGATGATAAAAGAATTTATGCTTGGTTAATGTCTTGTAATAAAATCCCCCAGGTCCCTGACACAGTCCTTTCCTCACCCTCCCCTCTCCTGATGCTGCCTGAGGTCACTGTAGGTGACTGCACAGCCCCTTCAGACTGAAGCTCTGAGTCTCCTTTGTCAGGAGCCAGGGGGGTTTGACTGCCAGCAAATGTTTGCTGTGCCTGCCCTGGGATGGCAGGAGGACAAGCACGGCCCAGGAGTCACAAGCACAAACAGAAACAGGGCACCCAGGCCCAGGGTGGCTGTGAAATTACAGCCTGGAAGAGCCAACCTGCAGAGCACAGGTGGGGCTCACGCACATCCTGTCATCACCAGAGAGGAAATAAGGCACAGAAGTGACACACTTGGTTTCCACACTTGCTAGGAAGAACAGGACACTGGAAGGATAATCAGGATTCCCATCACAAGCAGGGGTTGATCCAGTCCCCACCAGCTTGTCCATCCTTTCTCAGCCACAGAGCAACAACAAAGGGGACAGGGAACAGGATATCAAGATATTTTTCCAACCATTCTGGAATGAGAACCTGCACAGCTTCACTGCACCTGAAACTTGAATAGCCACAAGTAACGTAAGGGCAGAAAAACCCAAACCTCCACCACGGGAACACATTTTCTTCCTTTTTTATTCTGCAGGTCTGCAGTGGAGCTGGGAGACAGCAGCTCCTGCAGATTGTGCTGCTCGAGCTTCCCCAGAGGTGAGGGGAGGGTCACAGCAGAGGTTACAGCACACGGAGCCCCATCTGCATCTCCAGGGCAGGTGCAGAGCTGAGTGAGGAATGGGCAGGGGTGAGAAAAAAACCAGGTGATTTATTTAAGAGGCTTCTAAATCAGTTCCTCGAGATGGCTGACCTGCTGACAGTGACTTAATCAGCACAAAACATTTCCTTGATTTGTCACCAGGGAACGGCAAAATATTCTCGGAAGAGCCTCATCTTTTATCTTAAGAACTATTTACATCAAGGAGGTTAAGACAGCTTTAACCACACAGACAGCACAAACCTTTGGGTTTGCTGCTCCTCAACACTACCTGGGAACAGGGTCTTTCTTGTCTTGACTTGCATCTGCCTACCCACAAAAGAAAAAGCTCTGTGCCGCATCTTTTTTTATTCATGAAGATAAACCCGTTGTGTGTTTTGCTAATGATCTCTTAAGTCTGCAATTTGCACCCTTTTATAGCAGTGAAAGTTAGAGATGCAGCAAGCCATGTATTCAAGGCTGGTAACTTAATGGGAAAGGCATTAACTACCATTTCAGATTTTTAGTTCTGTTCCCCTCCCCATCCTTGGTAATTACCTTGTTACTTAACAGCAGCATCAGCAATTTTATTGATGTGCTTTTAGCACAGGCCACTACTAGAGGACAAGAGTGCTGGAGCATGTTACAGACTCCAGAGTAAACTTTATCTCCTGCTCTTCTTTAAAAAGGATCAGAACATTACCCACCTCTCCTCCACCCTTCAAAATCTGCCAGCATCAGCAAGGCCTGCTGCCCAGGCACTGGTAGGCTTTTAACAGATAAGAAATCACTTCAGACCCCCAAGTCAGAACTCATCCCAAGAGATGATAACCTCTGATAAACTTGGGTTTTTAATTTTTCTTGTACCCTTTTGTGGTGAGGGGATGGGGGGAAACTCTGCAACCCCGTTTTGATCGTTATGGAAATGAAGAGGCAAAAGAGAAGCAAAGAAAGGGTAACCAGAAATCTCCCTGTGACCATGCAGTTATTTCTGATGAGGGTGGCACTGGTTTGGGAGCCTTTCAGTGCCTCCTGCTCCTCACTCCTGTTCCCCTGGCTCTGTGGGATCCTCCCCACGGCCTGTTCCCAAGGAAAACCCACACCCACAAGAGCCAGCTGGCACTGCCCTCTGCCAGCACTCCTGCCTTGCTAATCTACCTTCTCAGCCTCCTGAGGCCACCGAGAAACCAAATCATTCCACATCTGGCAGTGTTCAACAAGCATCTGAATTACTGAATTTTCTGAACATCCCCACAGCTCCTGAGGAGAACAAAGCACTGTCCTGGATCAGCTTTTTTTTTATGACTGGCGGTCATAAAAATTTGGATTTGGGGAGTTGTATCTACCTCACCATTGTGCAGGCTGGCCTGCACACATGCAGCAGAAGACAAAAGGCCTAGCACAGAGCTTATCAGCACATGGCAGGCGTTTTAAGCCATCTTGCAAAGGAAAAAAAAAAACCAAAAACCATGTTGTGCATGTAAGAGAAGGAAATCCCTAATTGGAAACACAATTGTCTCGTAAGAACAGCTCCAAAATCAACAGCCACTCCAATTTATGTGGTGTTTTATCAAGCCAAATTGCCCCCAAAGGCCTTGCAAGACGAGCCTCTAATAAGGCTTATAAAACCAGCCCTCTATAACAGAGGCTGGGGCAGGGAGGGGGAGTAAAAGGCCTTTTAGTGTGTGAATTGTGACAATAATGTCAGCCTGTCAAAGCTCCAGCTAATAAAGGCTCCAGAAGCTCCGGGGGGGATCTGCAGGAGTTTCAAGGAGAGGCTCATGGAGAAGAGGTGGGGCAGCTGGGATCCAGCCCCCAGACTGGGCAGCCAGGGTAGGGGGTGGTGTGGGACCAGGCAGCTCTCTCAGCCCTGTGACATTCCACTCCGTGGGGCACAGGCACAGGACACAACAACAACTCCCACTATTGTCTCAGCACTTCATTTTCCTGTGTGCAGGACACCCTGTCAGTCCGCAGGGCACAGCTCTGATGGATCAGCTCAGAAGATGCCCCCCAGGTGAAGTGGGAAGATCTCCTGTCACACCAACCCCACCCTGCCCCACGGTTTCTAAAAAAACCCCTGTGCTTTGATCCTGCCCATTGAAACATTGCACAGAAGAACCCAATTTTAAAATGATTTTATTTCGTCTTTCCCCCTTCACCGACAGGAGAGGAGAGAGCCTGAAGGAAAAACAGAGGGGACATTTTTATTCCAGCCTTTATGGTGTGTCTGGAAGGCAATACTGCAGCGATGAGTGTGTGACAAGAAACATGAACAGGGAGGGGAGTGTGACTGTAAAACGTGCTTTAACATCCCCTGCAGGAGCACATCCTCTGAGTGCCATCCCTGCATCATCACTGGCCTGCCCAAGTGATGGTACAAAAGGCAGGGAAAGCAAAACCAGCTAGCACAGGTCACACTTCACTGCACAGTTTTGCGAACCACGCCAAGAAACTCTCAGAGGAAAGAACCAACTAGTTTCAAGTCTATTTTGAGTTGCACAGTGGGGTTGTAAATACCTTGTTTCTGGCAGTTCTACAGTGGTTGAAAAATATATCAAGTAGTCATGGAAAACCCAAGACATAAATTTGTTGGAGAAAGAAACGTCTCTTTTCTTCTGCAACAAAGACAACAAGTGCTTTAATTTGGTTTCCATTTTCTGACTGGTGCTCTTTTGTGAGCAAGTCTGTAATGGCAGAGCTGTGCTTGTGAAGATGATTCCAGAAGGATGTGCCCTGCCCTGCCCTGCCCTGCCCTGCCCTGCTGGGAAAGTGCAAGGCTGCACACAGCCTGGTTTTAACCAATGCATCTAGCAGTCAGCTGACAGATTAAGGCTCTCTGTAGTTTCAATGCTTTTACCATCATTTTGCTGAAATCTGAGGGGAAAAGATCTGTTTTACCATTTTCTTAGACTTAAAAATAACTGATATGTGAAAATCACAGTGATTCCAAGGCTACAAAGCCCTCCCATCCATAGGGAAAATGTGTCATTTAGGAGTCACGCATCAGGGCCTCAAGTGCATCAAAGACATTGCAATCTTCCCCACAGAGCAGCCTTCAGGATTCCTCCACAGCTCCAGGCAGATTTCCACACCTTGGCACAGGCCTGTGGCCCTGCAGGCTCCTGCAGCACATCCCTGCCCTCCTTTCTCCAAGCCATGGAAAAGGGATGAGCTCTCTGTGAAGCTCTGCAGGCCATGGCAAACCCCACTCCTGGCACAGCAGTGAGCTGGCACCCCCTCCCCACCCTGCAGGACTGGGAAGGGACAAACTGGCTGTCACCCTGAGGGACTGCTGTGGTGCCACCATGGATGTGTCCGTGCCTGGCCATGTCCCTTGCTGATCCTGACCTGCTGGCATCTCTTCCCAGCCTGACCTGCCTTGGCTCTGTGCACTTGGAGAGTGATTTCAGGCCCTGGTTGTTGCCACTGGAGCTGCTCTGCTCTTCTTGCTGGGGATCACTGTGGCACTCCAGCACTCAGCAGCAAGGCCACAGCCTTTGCTCATCCTGTTGGCATTGTCACCTCCCTGCTCTGATCCTGCAGGTCTGCCTGGAGTCAGTAACCCCAGAGCTGCAGAGGAACAGGAGAGCCAGACAGGCAGGAACTGAAGAGGAGAGCAGCTTCTTCTGAAAAATACAGCTCAGGTATGACTAACGTGCCAGAAAGCTCATGGCTCAAGTAATCCCCTGCTCAGGACTTTATCAATAATGCACAATTGGATTGTGGAATACAAAACCCCTGGAACTTAATAAAAGGACTGGCTTAAGCACTGAGCTAACATCATTGGGATTGATGAGTGAGGACAGTTTCAAACAAATTACACCTCACAGCCAGATAAGACCTATCTTCAGGAAGCTGGATGAAAGACAAGCAGCTCAATGTAGCTGTTCACCTGTCCAAAGTGAAGAGGTTCTAAGTGGAAAACAATGGCTTTAGGAATTAAACACATTTCCCAAGCAGACTCTTCAGGGATGAATGCTCATAAATTCAAGGGGAGGTTTTTCTAATGCTATTTTAAACGTTCCAGTACTTAGCAAAAATTTGTCCAAACATGGGAGTTGGGGCCAACAAATGTGATTTATACCCAACCCAGTTTTCTCTGACATGTGAGGATGCCTGTGCTAAAGCCTTTGTGCCCAAATGTCCCAGAATTGTCCCAGCACAAGCGTGTGCTCAGTGTTGTCCTGAAGCAGCAGTAGGATCAGCCCCAGCCCCAGCCCAGCACTCTGACCCCAAAGAGATGTAGCTTGGCCCTGGAACAGGAGAAATCTCTACAGGAAAACAGACTCTGAGGGAAATGGGACAAAATCAGCACAGAAGGGAAACCTCAGAGGCAGCAGACACGTGGGCTGAGAGAACAGGGAATATACACTGGGTATGGGACAAAGTGGAGCCAGGGCTTTTGGAGGGAATGAATCAAACTGCAGATGGTGCAGAAAGAAGGGAAGAAAAGTTAGAGGCAAACCTATGAAAAGTGGAGTTTCTTCAATGAACACACACAATTGATTTGTGACCTGCAGAGGTAAAGCATGCATACCACCCCCCAAGACCTGCCAACCAAAACCCAGCTTCTCAGCTTTGTAGGGGGAGCCTGATCCATCCATATCCCAGACCCTGATTGGGTCTGAATTCTGTTCTGGATTCACTGTCATCATGTCTGTGAGGTATATTCAGTGAATAGCCCATCCCTGGCTGGCTGAAGCCCAGGGCTGGGGTTTGGGTTGCATGTCCCTCTTAGGATCCACCCTTCCCACTCACAGAGGCTCTTTGGGGGTTGGACAAACTCTCTGTGGTGTCCTCAGAAGACAGAGCAGGCTCAGCACTTCAGCCTCATCCCCCTGCACTCAGCACCCAGAGCCCACAGGCAGCACTTCCAGCAGAGCACCAGAGGAGCCTGTCAGGAGGGATTAGTCCCACACGCCTCCCTCAGCATTAGCACAAACTGACAGGGCAGCATGGGAAGCCCAGCAATTCCCAGGAACACTTTATTTATTGCAATCCAGGGTAAGAACAGCTCATCTGGAGCCAGGCTCCAGCCCAACTCTGATTGCCAACTCTGGGGAGACAGCTGAAATTACAGTAATGCAATTTCAATATCCTCACAGAGGTAAATGCACTCAGTTGCCTTAAGGCCTCTGTAAACATTAATTATTAACTTAATGTCTGCCTTCCCTGAGGTATCCATTATCCTGTGTATTAATGGCCTTTCCAATAAGGCAGGGAGCAAACAGCTTGCAGATTACCTGATAGTATTAGTGAAAGTTTGCAAATTGATTTGGTTGGACTGGAAAGTGCTTGGCAGCTAACCGATCACAGAGTTTGGAGAAAGAGCAGAGCACAATAAAAGATGTTTTCTTTCCTCACAGCTTTATCTGCTCAGAAAAGAAGAGGAGCCAAGCTGCTTGTTCTTTTGGATGCTTCTTTCCTGTCTCTCATCCAAAGTGTAATGAAGGAAAGCCTCAGGCAGAGAACTCAGCTGCAGCAAGAGGCAACATTAATGCTCTTCTAAATGCCTCTCCACAAAAGTTAAGTCAATCTTATTCCTAACACCCAGCCCTTCCGTATTTCACTGTCAGGGGATTTTCACATCCCCATGGGATAGGCCCGAGGGGTCAGATTGACAAAAGGATTTCAGTGAAGAAGCTCCAGTCCAGTCCAACACTGGGATGCTCAGAGCTGCCTAATCCTTTAAACACCCCCAGATCCACACACAGGAGTGAGGTGAGGGCGACAGGCTGAGCATGCAGACATGTACCATTTGCAGTTCCTTCTCATATAAACCACTGCTCAGCTCATTTTCTCCTCCCAGAAAGCTGCTTTTACAACCCTCTGAAACACCTCATTTAACTGGAGAAGTATTTGTTCATTAGCGCTCCTTGCAGCAGGAAGCACATGTCAGCGTGGGAGTTCAATCCCCCAGGATATGACAGGAGAATTCATTCCACAGCACAGGGACTCTGGAGACTCTCCTGTTCCGAGGCTGCAGCTCAACTCTCATTCCAGTCCCACCCTGCTCAAAGCATCACGGGCAATCCACCAGCAGGACAACCACGTCCACTGGGCTGCTCGAGATAAGACCCACCAATATGAAAAGCCAGCATCTTCCCCTTGGAAAGATAAGGCAAACCTGGCAGATCCTCATCTCGATTTTTCCCTCCAGAATGCCACATCCTTTGAACAGCCACACGCAAAACAAGCAGCAGTCACGTTTCCAATCTGCTGTGAGCTTTGCTGGGCCCCCTGTGCTCCCAGAGAAATCTGTATTCTCTGATTCTATCTGCATGTCAGGGAGTGATTTAAAGGGAGACCAAGTAACAGTCCTTGATAGATTTTTGGTTACGTTGCAGTTTGCTGTTTAGTCAGGTAACATCTGTTCTTCAAGCAGAGAAACACGATATTGCTCTTTCATGTAAATTTATGGAAGAAGTTATGATTTTATCCTATATCCTAATAAGGATTCAGACTTAGCTTTTAAAAGGAGAGCCTTGTTTGTGCTGGAGTTTTGTGCCTGTTATTTTATCATAATTTAAAATCAAACTAGTCAGACACTAAATTATTTCCTGCTGAGAAATGTGCAAAAGCTCCCTTTATTCCTATATCCTCTTTACCGCTGGCATCTTGTATTTATAGAGTGTAGATGGAGAACTTAACATCCATGTTTTCTCCTTTTAAAGTCTCTCCTTTGATCTAGTTATCCATCCAGGAGATTGCTTTGATCCTTGCAGTTTTGCTAATTCCAAATACTCAATTATGCTTATCTAGTCCTGGAGGATCTGAGTGTTTCAAGCTGTCCCTCATCCACTGCTGGTTTACCAACACAGCCCAGCTTTAATCAAAAGGAACTTGTTCTTGCCCAGAGCACTGCAGGCTACAGACTCATCTGCCAGCCTCAAAAAACCCAGGAGAGCCTGTTTTTCCTTCCTGGCCACATCCCAGGGAAGCAGGAGAGAGAAACAGGCTGTGAGAGAAGGGCATGGTATGTGCTGAACAGTGAGGTCAGGGAGCAAGGGGAAGAGTCCAGGAAGGAATGGTCACACAGAGGAGCGAGCTCGGGGCTCTCACACAGCTCCTCGGGCTGGGAGCCCGGCAGGTCGCCCCGTCACGCTGCTCTTCTCTCTCCTCCTCCACATTTCAGTCACTCAGGAGCCAGGAAACCAAGGGGATGGGAGAAACTGGACAACACAGGCCTCGAGGGAGCTGAACTGAGTAGGGAAAGCAGCAGAAATGGGGAGCAGTTCTCCAAAGCCAGAACCACCTTCCCCACCATCAACCACAAGAGAGCCTGATCCCAGGCCCATCTGCTGCTTGTTTTAAAAACCTTCTCCCTTACAAAATCATTATGCCCCGTGACTGAAGGTTATCTCAATCCTGCATGATCTCTCCCCCGGGGAGCAGGGAGGGAGGCAGAAGAGGAGAATGGCATTATTTCATGATGGGATCTGAAGTAGTAGGGGATTTCCTTTCAGCTTCCAGAGGACTGAAACAAATTGAGATGCATCATCCTAATGCTTCACTGCTCGGTATTTTGACACCACATTACTGCTCAGCACCTGAAACTCATCTGATGGCAGATGTGACCACAGCCCTGCTTTTCTCTCTGCTACCAACTCCTCCCGTGCTATCCCTCATTCTCAGACTAAGAAAGAAATTAAAATCTTCTCTAACACGTTAAAGAGCGATAGGGAAAAAAAAATACAAAAGGAAGAAGATAAAATCTGAAGAGGCAGCAAGTGGCCACAACTGAAGGACAGCACTGAAATAATTATCTTGTTACAAGAGCCCAGGCAAGCATGCTGAAGGGGCAAATTTCTCCCATCAAAAGGTCAGTGCAGGTTCCCTTCCCTCCTCATATAATGATTTTTATATGCCTTATATAAAGGTATTTCTGTTCTTGCAAATTGAAGGCTCAAGTGGCAGCTTCTTGCAAAAGCTTCTCCTACCACCAGCACAAGGAAGAAATAATGTCTGAGAATAATGGCTTAGCACCACTCTGGCACTTCCAGCAGCTTTCCAAGAGGCAGGTTACACATGGAAGGCAGGAGACGAGCTGCTAAATCGTCCTTTTCTATCCTGCAGCCCCCTCAGCAGCAAGGCAAAGAACAATTTTTCATGTTTGGCTTCAAACAAAACTGACAACACGAGGGCAGCCCCAACAACACGATGTCTGTAAGTCAGCTGAGAGATGAGAGAGGAGTTTATTTTGCCAGTCTCCCCTAAGGAGAACTTGGCAGGAGCTCTCAGTAGCTCAGAGAGGTGTGTGACTGAGGTTCAGTGTCTGCCCTCACAGGGTGAGCCAGGATGCCAAAATGGGGTGCAAAAAAGAGCCCTGCAGTGAGGAGAGAGCCCTGTTAGTGCTGCTGTGTGCACAACCCTGTTACACTGCTTCCCCTGGAAACCCAGCCAGGAAAGTTGTAGCAGTGGAAAAGGAAAGCAGGTGGCAGGTGGAGGAGCTTTTCTGAAGTTGCCTTTCCTTGCCCCACTGCAAAGCTCTCGTGCAGACAGAGTTTGCTCCCTGCAGAACTTCAGTGGGCACCAGTAGCTGAAGTTTCGGGCAGGGTCACTGAAATCTGCCAGCAGAGCTGTGTTTGGCACACTGACTCACTGCTTCAAAGCTGCAGCCTTCTGAACCAGCTTTTCCAAGCTGAATTACTCACCTAACATTTGCTGAATCTCAGTGAACTCCTTTTTGTTGTCAGGGAGAACCTGTAAAATTCATTCTTCTTTGTATTACAGAAATTCCCACTAAGCTCTCCTCTGGAAAAGGTGAGCACTGTGTTTATGCTGCAAGAGGGCAGCTCAAACAGGGCACCTTCCTGCCCTGACAGATTTTAGACCATCAGTCCTAAATCTGAGATCTGCCTGTTACATGTTGCTCAGCTTTATCTATCAGTGCTTTGCCTGAAAGAGATTAATCAAAAGATTGTAAACTCAGCATGGTGTGAGCTTAAGCTCCCAAAGTCATTAAGCACTGAGGAAAGGGGTTTTTATAACATTTGAAGTAACAGGCCTGATAACAAAGTTACACTTTTCGTGACTGACTCGCAGTGAACAACTCCCACTATTGTCTCAGCACTTCACTTTCCAAAATCTCTGTGTTACTGTAACACCTGGCCCCGCTAGGTGAGCCAGATACATTACAGAATGTTCACTAAAGGCTCATCCTACTCTGAAGAAAGGCATCTCAGTAAGTGATTCTCCAGACATGGCACTGAATTCTATTTCAAATCGTGAATTACAGCACCTCACTTTTCTATCCCTGAAACATTTGTCTGCACAGGTGGTGCACCCTTGGTGGAAACAGGGGAAAACAGAGGGGAAAAAAGGAAGTGTGTAGAGGTCATGCACCTTGGAAAGAAAAGAGGGAGGAAAAGAAGGAGTTGGGAGAAGGTACCATGGAAATACAAACGGTTCAAATCTCATTTTTCTGCATAGAATATAAGCATCAGACAGGTAACATATGTGGTCTGAACCAAATGCAAACACCAGACACGCTCCATCTGCACAAGCAAACAATCCAAGCATATTTGGGATGATGGATGCAGGACTGGCAGGTATTTATCACGTAACTGTCTGGAGATTTGACTAGCAGCTAAACAGCAGCACTACTAAAAAGCACCTGCCTCGCAGCACGGAAATCTAGAAGCTCATACTCGGGAAGTTGCCCAGATTCAAAAAAAGCTGCTGCATTTGATTTTCACGCCTGTTTTACCATGACTTAAAAGACAGCCAGTTCCAAGCCACTTGACATTTGCTCTGAGAAGCCTGAGCAAACAGCCAAGGCTGGATGGGGGCGTCTCTGCGGTGTGAGCTAACAAAGAAATGGACAAACATGTCAAGCCAAAAGCCAGAAGCTCTGGGAAGTGTGCTGGGCGAGGCTGCAGCTCTTAATAGATCTGGGGAGAGAGGCTGTAGGAGTTTCATGTGGAGCACAGCCCTGGCTGAGGGCTCCTTACCGTGGCAGGCAGCTCGGGCTGTCGTCTGAGGCACCTCCCTTGAGGGAGGGGTGGCTCTGCAGGGAAAGGACGTGGCAACAGGGGAAAACTGGAAATTTGGCTGTCCAAAGCATCCACCACTTCTATGAAGAGGTGATGTGCATGTTTACCCTCCTCCCAAAGCAGCAGCTTCCCAGCTGGATTGGGCTGTGGAGATGGAGAGCGTGGGGTTTATATTACAGGGCAGAGACTCCTCACAGCTCTGTTAGAAATGCAGCCTGACCTCTGTTGTAAAGCACTTTGGGGAATCTTTGTTCCAGAGCTGGAGGAAAAGGTAGAGCTATAAATTAAAATTGCATTAGTAGTTTCTTTGGTGGTCTGCAGAGCAGGCAGGAGAGGAGCTGGGAAATTTTCTTGGCATTTATGAGGAGCTGTATCCCCAAATTATAGGCAATGCTTTAGCATGAAAACACAGAGCCACTAAAAAATACAAAATAAAAAATAATGTTTAACACTGTATTGCTCAACAGAGAGGAAATGGCATTACTGAAAGACTCAGTGCATTAATTGCTGTTTCTAGCACTCTTGGAATCCTGTGTGTCTTTGATATCTATATAAAAGCATAAACCCCTCCTTCTGTCTGAAATAATTCTTTCAATGCAGTTTCAGATACATGAAATGTACAAAATTTGGGCACCTCTCCTTGTAGCTGTACTATTTCCAGGTGATTTCTCGTTCGTGCTTAGAAAGCTTTGATCTACTTTTAGCTTAAAATCAAATTATATTCCACACGTTGGTTTTATACTGAGAGGGTAGTCAGAAATTAATCCACAGACACGTTATTTTACTGCTTTTGCACTGTATTTCCAGTTTTAATGCTAGATTGTTTTGATGGAAGGTAGCAATCATTTCAACATTAAGAACAGTCATCTTGGGGACACAGTTGTCAGATTTAAGGATCAGAAATTACACAGGCAGCTGTAAAAGGATAGGAAGTGAATAGATCAATATTACGAGGTCCAGTAATTCTTTGAAGTATTAAAGTGAAATGGGGGAACAGTCTGCAAGAACAACTTGATGATTTAAGTTATTCAGCTGCTCCAGGGGCAGGTGAGAAGCAGGTAGCAACCTCTGTAGGGTCCTGACAGGGTTAAGGACACCTTGAGCCAAAGTTTTTGCCCCGAAGCAAGGACAGGCTGAGGAGGACTTGCAGAAGGATCCCGTTGGGGCTGGAAAACACAAAATCCCTGGCAGCCACTGCATCTGCAGCAGTGTCACTGGGGGAGCATTTGCAGGGGAAGATCCCTGACATTCCATGACCCTTTGGAGGGTCCTGGCAGCACCCTCCACGTCTCTATTTACACGCAGGGAGTGAGCAATCCATCAGTGAATCAATCCTCCATTTCCATCCCGCAGTTCAGCGTGTTTATGAGCAGAGCCCCGAGCACACAGTGACATTCTGCTTGAAACCAGTCCTGAGAGAATCTGGCACCGTTTGGGAGCATTTGGTCAATGGCTTTTCAGGGCTTGTGCTGCATGCAGAGGAGGGAGGAGCATCCCAACGCAGTCACTACACCACGGCCTCCTCATAAGGATGTGGATATCTGAAAGCAAACCCAGGATGCTCCAGGACCAGCTTGGAGAGCTACTGGGAATTCAAATTAATTCAAAAGGAAGGCAGCTCACAGAGAAACGCAGAGAGTCAGAGCAGACCAAAGCTCAGCTTAAAAAGTTTCCTTTTTTTTTTTTTCCTTTTCCAAAGTTCCCTATTCCACTTTGAATTCTAAGCAGAGACATGAGAGTGTCATTTGTTGTGTGGGAAGAGTGATCCAATCACGTCATTATTCATCCCAGCCAACACTAAGCTCGCGGTACAGGTGAGTTAAATTCTTAATCTAAGCTGACTTTATGCATTTCATTGAGATTTCAAAATCCAGCCTGTAGACCTCAGCATTCCAAATGGCTCCAAAAAGAAGTTACTTGGTTTGGTGATTTTTTTCTAGGACACAGACTAAGTTTGCAGCATAAAAGTTTCGAACTTTTAATCCTTTTGTGGTTGTTTGAACATGACAAAGCAGCCCCACCTCACCGTGCAAGTTCAAACCAAGAATACAGGTTTCTCCCCCAGTCCCACGTGAGGATAAACTTGGCTAGACGCACTTTTTATCCTCCTTTGGAAAGTAACTTCAGAAAAAAAAAAGTCTAGTAAAATTATTTAATGAATTAATAGAACAACTGCTTTTGGTTGATTTTCTCAGTTGTATTATTTCCCAACCAAGTCTTTGTTGACAGCCCATAGCAGGGTCTGTTAAACCCTGGATCCTGAATCCAAACAAAGTTTCAGTTCAGAACACTCCTAAAGGAGGTGGAAATGCCCCAACCTGGTTCAATTATACCAGGTAATGGAGAGGGGGAGATCACTTGAAGGAACACACTCCTACAGGGAAACAGCCGTGCTGGTTATCCCAGAGAAGTACAAAGGCAGGATCGTTCACCTCACGTGTTTAGGCACTGCCTTCTGGTGCTCCAGAGCCTTGGGCACATCTGAAATTCAAATGGAAAAGCCTCTGATTTGAAAGGTTTGTCAAAGCCTTGGTCTAGTTCTCAGCAGTGCCTTAGTCCCGATCAGATTTTAGGTAGCATTTGCAATTCAAAGCATCTCAAGGCAACGACATAATCCTTACAGGGAGTGGAAACCTTCTTCTCCTACATTTCCTAGCAGAAAATGGCATCCTAAATTAGCAAAACCAAGACAAAGTGTGGAGGGTCCCCGTGGGAGAGAGGTGATCCCACTTGTTTCAGCTTTCAGCTGAGAGGTTCCAACAGCAGGTAACCTCAGCTCCTGTACTTTCTGTGGAGTGAACACAGCAGCTCCACCTGAGCTGCTTCCAGCGATAACTCTCCTCATTTTGCATAATGAGGTCCCATCTACAGCCCCAGAAGTTGTTTAACCCCCAACAGTGACTTATTCCAGGCTATCAGCCAAGTGAATGCTTAAGTGGAATATATGTGCAATGATCATCACAGGCTGGCATTCATCATGCCTCAGAAATTGTTTAGGGCAGAGAGGTTAAGAAGAATAGAGTGCGGGCTTAAAAAAGATTTGTTTCGCAGAGACATTTCACTAGATTCATCCAATTTAGTGAAGAAACTAAGGTTAGGGGAGTGCCTTTTAGGGAGTATTGTCTCACGGTGATTTAACACATAGGTTTTCAAAAGAGGACAGCAGTTAAGCAAAGTTGCAGTTCGGTCAGAGAAGAAACTCTCTCATTAGTATGGAATGGATCAAAGCACCTTAGAACAGCTCTCAGCCCCTTCACAAGGCACATCCCAAACCCCTTTAGACTCTCCAAGCCAAGAGCTTCTCAGGGGTCCTGGCATACACTGACTTACCAACTAGTCTAAAAAACACCCCTGGAAGTGAGGAGGGAAAGATCCTGATCTAGACAAGGCAATTAGAGCTGGCTCAGAGCAAACCCACTAATCACACAGGTTTTGCAATAGCACTACTCAGCACTCCCATCCTAAGGAGGGACAGGAACTGTCTTGAGGAACAGAACTCCCAGTTCTGACCCTGAGCACAGCCACACCTTCCCTGCCCAGGACAAGAACCAGCAGAGCTGCTTGCAGTGTTCAGAACAACCTGAGGCACTCAACTGGGTTAATTGAATCTCACTTGCAGCAGGTGGGTGTTCCTGAGCACCTGTTCAGACAGGAAACGTGACCTGTGTGCGATGGGGATGGTGCACAGGAGTGGCTTTCCCCAAAACACCAACAGCAGATGCCAACCAAGGCACAAAAGCTCTTTAAAAGGTGTTTAAAATGTATTTGTTTCAGTGTGCTGCTGTTTTCACTCCTGCATTTCAATGAGATTCCAGATTTGGGGAAGGGAAGGGAAGGGAAGGGAAGGGAAGGCTGGGTTTTGCCAAGGGTCCTCAATTCTCTGGAGAAAGGAGCCAGCAGGAACTTCCTGAGTTCAATAAAGCCCCTCTGCTTGGAACAGCTGCACCCCATGGACAGGGACAGGCTGGGCCCTGATTTTTCCCTCTGCAGGGAAGGTCCTGACAGCAGCAGAGTGAATGTGGAGTCATTTGACACAGAAGCTGAGTGGCAGCCCCTCAGTTCATCCACAAACCCCTGCAGAATGAAAAAGGAGCCCCATTTCACTGAAAGGACAGGGATAAGATATCCCAGGCAGCCATAAATCGGCCTCCCCCAACGTGCTCTGAGGAATTACAGAAACAAATAGCCCCAGAAGAAGCATTTTGCAGATAGGTCAGAGGTTCTGCATTCGCTTTGGCTTTGTTTATATCCCATTTCCCATGCCCCGGGGCGACACCAGTGACACAGAGGCGTTGTGACAACCCCTGCACCCTCCAGAGAGGGAAAGGCAGCACTTTGCCATCATTAGGACTCGCTCACGCTGCTCCTGCAGGAACCCAAACCTCCGGTTCCAGCACCGGCATCGCGGCGCGGGGTCTTTGAGCAGAAGCAACAGCAAATAGCCCGTCCCAGGGGAGCTATTCCCTGCATAAATAGCTGCATAAACAGCTCTGCAGTGGCACTCACAGTCTGGCTCTGGAGACTTTTTATGTCTCCAGTTTCTAACGAGGACCGGTTTAATTTTTTTTTTTTAACATCCCGTCTCCCCAATAAAAGCCATCTCCAATGTGGAATTGGCTCGGAGAATTGCAGTTCCTCGATCGTAAGTGCTTTCAAGTGATGTGGCAGGGTGATCAACGTGAAGGTTGGATTAAGGTTTAGACTGCAGCTTTTGGGAGCCATACAAGTCACTAATTACACGTGCAGCCCTCAGCGCAGCAATGGGGAACATCACAGGACTACTTCAGGGAAGATACAAAGAGAAATAACACCGTTCAGCACTAAAGTAAGAAAGGTCCTGGGACATTACGAATCAGAATTTCCTTCCAAGCTGAGGTCTGTCTGTGCCTCCTGAGCCCTGTTAAAACCCAGAGATGACAATTCCTAAATGTGCTGAAGAGCCCAGGCCAAGAGCTGGGATCTGCAGAAGTCACCTCGTAACTGAATTTCCATTTGCCTTCCAAAACACGGGTTTGGGCTGCGGAAAGCCCAAAAAGTGCTAACATTTAATTTAGCTGATATTTCATTTAGCTAAAGGGATCCCTCAGCTTCCCTGGGCAGGACCAAAGGGAGCAGTGTTGTTATTGCTGCTGAGGTCTCCGGGTGAGATTAGATCTGCAATCAGGCACGGCTCAGCCCCACACTGCAGGCAGCAGGGCACAGCCGAGATTGGATTTGTTGAGGAATTTCTCTCATTTCACTTTGGATGTGTGACACCAGGCCAGAGCAGCTGTGGAGTGCAGATATGACAGATGTGGCTTGAAAGAACCTGGGGAAAGTGCACAGCAACCTGGGACTGCTTTGTACTGAAGAACAGAGGTTCTCTGGGACACAAAAAGAAGTGGAAGCTGCTTGGCCCTGTCTGTTCTCCAGTCCTACCCAGCTGCCACTCAGAACAAGGAACAAACAGAGAAGAAATCGGGAATTTGAAGGCTGTAGGATTCCTGGCTGTTAAGAGAATAAACAGTGAATTGCACCCCACAACCAAGCCCAAATCTAAGGGGACAATGCAAGGTAGGCACCAGTTAATTGCACCATTTTCTTCCTGGTCACAAGTGTTCCTTTGCAGGACTGAAAGTGTTTTAATAAAATGCTGTTTGCATTCAAAAATAGCCTTTTAATCAGTAGCATTGAAGGCTTTCCAAAATAAAAAAACCTTTTATAGTCTGTCTTGAAAACATTGATGATTTTCTGAAATTATTTTGGGTGTCTCAGAGAATGTTGTCACAATGATCTCTGGTTTTAGCAACAGCCATTGCCTGACAAGGTCAGTTAAAAAAATCAACTGTGGTTTCAATTTCATTCTAAAGTATTCAAAGCTAAAATTTTCAATTAAAATTTTAAAAAAAAGTTCTCTCCCGGCAAGCAGAAATGACAAATTAATTNCCCCCCCCCAAAAAAAAAAAAGTCTGCCAAGCTTTTATTTTAGATTTCCTTTGTTTTCCAAAATTAGGTGTCATCTTTCAATCAGCACCACCCCAGAGGATGAGATTTGTGTTCACTACCCTGGCATGTGTAATGATGCCAGGATAATTCGCTGCAGATGTACATTTGGGGAGAAATTATTTTCCTCAGAATCTATTTGTGTGGGAGGATGAAGTATGGTTATAATGAAGGTGCTGTGGGAGCTGAATGACTTTGCATCTCAAGTACAGGTGCACTTGGGTGTAACTTAAACATAGTTTGCAATCTCTCTAAATGGAGCATTTATAGCCAATTACACTTGTCATTCACCTTGCAAATACCTCTATCTAATTTAACAGCATATGCAGCAAGCAGAAAAATAAAGGATATTCTATTAGGTGCCAGCAGAATAGAGGTGGAGGTAGCAGCTCTGTGTCTCACACACTTTTGGCAGATTTCTGAACCGAAATAGAATGGATTCAGAGCGTGGCCTCCAATGCCCTTCTTCTCCCTGCATCAGAAGCCTCCTGTCAAATGTAATTTCCCCCAGGAAGACATGTATCTAGCTGAGATTTTCCAAAACCTGTCCAAGTGATTTGGACACTCACTTCTCATTAGCATTAATAGCAAATGAGCATGAGCATCTCCTCAATGCCTTTGGAAATCTCTTGACACATTTTTATTTTGGTGGCTGTTAAATGACTCTTTGGGCGATCTGCACCAGAAATGACAGTTTTCCCATTTGTTTTCCTGCACTCGGCTTATCCCTAACGTCCATGTACCAAATGTCAAAATTTTCCCTCAAAAAGACAGCTGAGACGTGGCGAGAGGGAGGGCAGAGACAGACTTTGGCTGCGTTCGGATGAAAGGACAAAGTTCACATTCCAAAACTGTCTCCTCCACAGAGGGCTGCAGAGACCAATTTTAGGATGATCCCACACTCATTGTCATCTGTTTGTCACCGCCCCGGGCAGGGATGTCACTGCAATGGGAGCAGGGAGGCAGAGGAGTTCCGTGGCTCCGTGTCACAGGAGCTGGATCACAGGCAGTGCCCGGGAGAAGGGAACAGGAGGGAAGGAAAGGTGAACCTCTTTGGGAACACCTGGTCCATGCCCTGCAGCAGGAACAGCTGTTCCTCTGAGAAATCCTCAAATTTTCAGTGTCACACCTTAGATCACATCCAGTCCCTCTTACTGTTTGTTCCAGGAAACACTAAGAAGAAAACGGGAACCGAGGAACAGCAAATTATTTTTTAAACTGATAACACATTATATTCTCCCCTTTCCCCACCAAACTGAGGGAGCAGAAAGAGGCTTGTAAGAGATTTCATTCCTGTTATACCCACTTTTCACCCCCACACGAGGCAGGAGAAAGCCTTGCCAGCCACTTCTCCAGCCAAAACCACTGCAAATCCCTTCAGACTGGACCATGGAGCTTCTCCTTTCCAAGCCTCCCCCCTAAAGTCAGACTTACCAACGAACATAAATGCAAATAAGTGACTAATACTGAGCTCTGCAAATCCATTTTACGTGACATTTAACTGACGTGCCTTCCCTTTTTGCCAAATGTATTTCATGTATATATATGTCTGTTTCCTATAATCTTTCCCATTTCTCTTATCGCTTGTATTTTAATAAACCACATGTACAGATTCAGTATCTTCTTTAGCAGCCAGAGAGGGAGATATATTTGTTCATTGGGGTTATTAAAATTCTAAATATCTCCCTCCTTTTATTTGATTTTAGTGAGATTCCAGACATTTTCTCAATACCAAGAAGATTGGATTCAGTGGAATATAACTCTGACAGAAGTCTTGCAAGGAAACTTTAATTTTAGTTCAAACTCCATTAATTTAAGATATCCCTAGAAGATGTGGACAAGGTGAACTTTTTTATATGAACTATTTTCAACCCTAGTTTCAGATGAAGCTAAAATGTTTTTGGGGTTTTTTTTGCTTCTTAACACTGAGGAAAAATTCCTAAAAGCAAAACTTGAAACCATTATTTTCCTTTCATATATATCTTAACTCCTGACAGAACTCTTGATGCCCACTTGGCTTAAGCAAGGACAGACTTAAACATTTAAATCTGACTTCTTGGGCATTATCTTCCTGGTATTAGTGGAATAAACTACTTAAACCAGAGTTCTGATTTCCTGGGGCCTCTCTACTGCTCTGTCACTGCTGCCTTTTTACATAGAGAGCACATTACGTTAAGAGGCTCTGCTCAGCAATTCCAGTATTTGCTACCAAGGGAGACTCCAGCAGTGATTTCTCCCTGATCCTTTGCAAAGCAGCAAAGGGATTTGTCTCCTGGTTTTCTCTCAGTGAACTCAGTGTCCTGTGGTTTTGTGGATATATTCACTGGATATATTGTTCTGCTCACAGCTGTTTGAAGGTACATCCAGCCAAAGGGGGAGTTGGAGGAGTTTATTCCAATAAGGCTCTCAAACCCAAAGTAATTATAATTATTCCCCTTGCACACAAACCTTCCCGCTCACAGTAAGAACGGTGGATGCACACTGCAATTTCAGGGGAAGAAAGTGCTTGCAGGGGACATTTAGGAGCAGTGACCAAAATCAGGGCCTGATGGGCCACTTGAAACTTTCTTATCACTTCTTAATGCCATGTCTGAGATGTCAGCCACAAAAAAGACAACAAGATCAAACTGAAAGAGGGTAGATTTACATGGGATATTGGGAAGAAATCATTTCCTGTGATGGTGGGGAGGCCCTGGCACAGGGTGCCCAGGGAAGCTGAGATGGTTGCCCCTGGATCCCTGGAACTGTTCCAGGCTGGGTTGGATGGAGCTTGGAGCAACATGGGGTAGTGGAAGGTGTCCCTGCCCATGGCAGGGGTGGAACTGGATGAGCTTTAAGGTCTTTTCAAACCCAAATCATCCTGTCATTCTATGAAGAAGCAAGTTTCAACTTTCCAGCAATTCCTTTGGAGCCACAGTAGAAAATCAGCAAAATTAATGCTCCAGGCTGCAGAGTCTTCATCTACTGCTCAAGAAGAGAAGAGCTGGCATTAAGAGTGCACCAGCTTTGCTGCTGTTGCTCCCAGGCCTCTCCAAAACAACCAAACAGCAGTTGTGTGTGTTTCTCAGAGAGGAAATTTATCTAAAACTCCCAGTGTCTCGTGGCAGCCTTCTGCCACCTGCCTGTGCTCGCTGCATCTCTCACTGCCGGGTGATCAATCTCCAGCCCCTGCACCACTCTGCAGAGGGGCAGCCTCCTACTCCCCTCACCTGTCCCTGCTGCCATCCAACCCCCCTCCAGGCTGAAAAGAGCCAGGAGCAATTCATCTCACCCTCACCGAGGCCTCTGAAACGTTTCTCTGCTGACTGAAGGCTCTGCCTAGTTTAGCTCATTTAGCTGACTTTTAGACAGTTAGGGCAGCAGATCCCACCACTGCCAGGTTGCTCAGCTGCCTTATTTAAACCTGATAATGATGAGCTGCAGTGTCAGCCCTTGCCTTTCCATCTCTTTCACCAGGCTCACAGTGAGTGGGAGGTCTCACCACGGTGCCATGAACTCTGTGCTCCCAGCAAGCTCCCTCTGAGCTCTGCACAACTTCACAGCATCTGAACACCTCATCTTTACCTGGGGTTTGTTTTCTTCCCCTCTAAAATCCCAGTGTCCTTACAAACTGTTGCACCCGGTCACTGCTGGTTCTGTAAATCATTTCTCAAAGCAGTCTGAGCTACTAAAAATCAAACCACATTATACTCACACATTAAAAGTTTAATCCAAGTCTGCCAAATGCATGGTCTTGGAGCTGAATGCACTCAGCCAAAAATCTGGAGTGTGGTGGTGGTCTGGGCACCTTCCACATAAAGTCCATAGCAGGAAGACCTTTCTGAATCCTTCTGCAATTCCTCTTCTGTGACTCAAAGCTCCCAGTTGGATTTGGTTGGGGGAGCCTGTTTCTCTTTTTGGTTTTGGGGTTTCCTCTACTTCTGGGTCTTGAGGGACAGAAAGGTTCATTTCCACCCCGAGATAGTGGACTGAATGCATTGTCTGAGAGCAAATATTGCAGTGTGAAATATTGCAAATGAATGCAGGCTCTGTTCACAGCCAGATCCAGTAATCAGAAATGCCTTTGTCAGATTTCATCCCAGTTTTGTGACCAGGCACTGTTGTTACTCTCCCAGCTCCAAACAGTGTGGTGTGTTTGATGTGCTGGGAAGAGGAAGACTGCCTGTAGCTTGCTTTGCAACCTGCTGGAGGCCAAATTGGGAAGCAAATTCTGTACCTTATGTCTCATACTCTGCCTTTGAGGTACAGCAAAGCAGTTCAGAGACTTGGCCATGTCAACCCACACAGCATCCTTCCCACGGATGAAGGCAGGAATGCAGTGGGGCTGTGTGCTGCACCCATTCCAGCCTCCTCAGCAGCCTCCTGGCACAGCACAGCAGCGCTTCCATCAGAGGAACAGGGGTGGCTGCCACCAGCAGAGAGCCAACAGCTGGACTGCAGGTGTGTCTTCACCTGTGCTGGGATGAAGGGCCATTCTCAGGAGCCTGGGGTGGCACAGCAGCACCTCAGACCCACACAAACACAGGGTGAGGGACAATTTCAGGAGGTTTTAGGGCAGTGCTTCAGGCCTGTGCAGGCACTGAGGGCCCAGGTGAGCATCTCAAACCTGCACCAAAACAGCACAGCACTCCTGAAGGGTTGTTCCTCCCTCACGAGCCTGGGGATAAGGCAGTGGCTCAGTGTACAAACACGGTGTTAGAACTCTTGGAGGGACTGTTTCTATGGCCAGGTGATCCCACAGCTCCTCAAAGCTGTGTTAACGCAGCACAGCACTCTTGGTGAGCCAGTGTGGTGCAGCCAGGAGCAGGGCATCCCCTCACAGCTGCCTCAGCTTGCTGCAGTACGCTGGAAAAACCAGCTTTGGGAAGTCGGGAATGCATCCTCCCCTCAGGGAGGGGCACAGAGGGTGCAGTGCTGCAGTGGAGTCACCCGTGTAGGTGGGGACCAACCATCACCTCAGGGCCGGGACCCGGCACCGCCTGAGGGCAGAGACCCTCCATTGCCTCAGGGCATAGACCAGTGTTACGGCAGAGCACAAACTCTCCAACGCCTCATGGCAGGGGAACTCTCCATTGTCCCAGGGCGAGGACACGGTGCCACCTCTGGTCCCTGTCTCAGTCCTGCCCTAGGGCACGGATCCTCCACGGCCTCAGGGCGGGGACCCGGTGCCACCCCAGGGCATGGACCCTCCCTGACCCCAGGCGCTGTCCCGGCGCCACTCCAGGGCACGGACACTCCCTGGCCCCCAGGCGCTGTCCCAGTGTCGCCTCAGGGCACGGACACTCAATGGCCCCAGGAGTTGTCCCGGTGTCCCCTCAGGGCACGGACCCTCCCTGGCCCCAGGAGCTGTCCCGCTGTCCCCTCAGGGCACGGACTCCCCCTGGCCCCGGGCGCGGTCGCGGCGCCGCCTCAGCCCCGCCCGAGGCGGGAAAACACTCCCCGCGCGTGCTGGGGGCGGAGCGAGACGCGCATGGGGGCGTGACCTGTGTGTGCCCGCCCCCTCCCTGCCCCTCGGGCCGGAAGGGGCGGGGCCCGGTGCGGCGCGCGCGCGCGGTTCTACGGAAGCCGGGCGGGCGCGCTCGTGTCCCGGCCGTAGCGGAGGCGGCGACCCCGGCCCGAGGGGCTGGGGGGGTCCCAGGGGTCCGGAAGGAGCCGGAGGCGGGATGGCGGCACCGTGAGGAGCTCGGTGAGCGGCGGCGGGGCGGCCTGGGGCCCCCGGCGGCGGCGGGAGCCGGTGGTTGGGCCGGGGCGGGCATGGCGGGAAAGCGGCCTCGGGGCGAGGCTGGGGCGTGAGGGGAGAAGGGGGGGAGAGGGGCTGGGGGCGAGGAGGGGGCTGTGAGGGGTCGAGGTGTGGGGCAGCGGAGCGGGGGCGATGGACGCCGCTGCGGAGCGGGTGCCGGGCCGGGGCGTGAGGCCTGGGGCCGCTGAGGGTGCTCAGTGTCCCCTCTGTCGCTCGCAGCACCCTCAACGGGGACTGGATGCCCACGGGCGGCGGGACGCTGTCACACGCCGCCCGCGCTCTCGGCAGGGGCACAGCGCTGTTCTGCCCTCGCCCGCAGCTCCCCTTGCCCAGGCCGTTCTCCTGCTCTGCCGGAGCCAGCCCCGGTCGCTGGTGCCAGCTGCTGCTCCGGCCTGTCTCCGTGCCGTCCCCAAGGCAGCGCCGTGCCGCCGGCGCTTTTCCTCTCTCCCTGCTTTTGGGCAGCTGGCTGCGCTCAGCCTGCGCGGCGGCGGAGGACATGGCAGAGCAGCGGTACTGCGTGGACTATGCCAAGAGAGGCACCGCGGGCTGCAAGAAGTGCAAGGAGAAGATCGTGAAGGGGATGGTGCGCATCGGGAAGATTGTTCCCAACCCTTTCACCGAGTCCGGAGGGGACATGAAGGAGTGGTACCATGTCAAGTGCATCTTTGAGAAGCTGGACAAGGCCCGGGCCACCACCAAGAAAATTGAAGATATCACAGACTTGGAGGGGTGGGAAGAGCTGCAGGATGAGGAGAAAGAAACAATCAACAAGTACATCTCAGGTGAGGCACGAGGCAGTGCCACTTTTCTCCTTAATTTCAAGTTATGCCAGAGGTTGTCACCCAGCTGTGCCTTTGCCATAAAATCCTCATGGCTTTATTTGTGTGGCTTAGGGACAAAGTGTGTGATGCTGCTCCAGTCCCTGTCTCAGCCCTGTAGGGAAGGGAAGAAATGGTCACTTCTGCAGTGACACTCCTTGATTCATTTGTCACAGCTGACTGGGGACAAGGCCTAGGTGGTTTAATTCATGGGCAAATAAAACCCCTGAAGAAGCATCAGTTATTTTCCACCACTTTTTTCTGTGATCTTTAATAAATTACGTATCTTCTAACTGTTGTTATCTGAAAAACATCCAGGGTTTTTTTTACTCCTCCAATTCCCATTTCTTTTAAGGCTTTTTGCTTTGTAAGCTACATAATATGGTGAGGGATATATGAGATTGTTCCTGACTGCCTCTTTGAACCCTTTCTGCTTTCCAGAAGCCAATTCCAAGACTGGAGGTACCCCGAAGAAAAAGGTGATAGTGCAGGCAAAACTCACTGCCACAGGACAGCTGACCACAAAAGATCCACCAAAGAAATTCTCTGGATTCTCTGGTAAGAATTAAGAAACTGGCTCTGGGAAATCATTTTCTTTTAGTCTCAACATCAAGGGGTGTTTTAGCTTGGCTCACAGCAGTAGGTTTATATCTATGGATGATTTAGGGGTATTTAGTTCTGGTTTGTCAAAAGCTGTCAGTGCTTCCTGAGGCTGTCAGTCTTGAAAGAACATCTTGAAAGATGTTTGAATTTCCAGTTTTCCCAAGGAAACAAAGATTCTGCCATGACCCACACTGTCAGGCTGACTCCCATCTCCCTTCATTGGCTCATTCAGACAAGCTGAAGGTGTGGGCTAAAGTTATCCCATGTGGAGCTCAAAACCTGGAAAAAACTGCTGAGGGCTTCTCAGTTGTGTTCATGGAAAGGAGAACTTGTCCTGAGGAGCAGCTGCCAGCAGGACAGTCCCTGTGTGGGTTCTGACTGACCTGACACCCACCTGGAGCTCCAGACTGCCCAGAGCCACGGCACAGCCAAAGGCATCACCTCCTGACAGGGAATGGTGTTAGGAGACAAAAGGGATGGGGACACATTCCCCCATTTTAGAAGTTACTTGAGGGAAACATCTTTCTGTAAAGGGCAAAAGCCTATAAAGTAGAAAAAAAAATTAATAAAACAGAGGTATCTCGGAGGAGAAATTAATTTTCACCATATTTTTCTGGTAAGAATTAAGATCTAGGAAATTCTGGTTTAATGTGAAGGGTAAAAATAGTAAAGGTCATAAATTTTAACTCTGAAGCTTTGCCAGCACACTGGGATCGTTCCCAGCTTGCCGGGCAGGGGTAACTTCAACATTTGCAACGTGTTGTTAAAAAAAAGCAACTCGTGATGTGTGTTTGATGCAGCCAAGCCAAAGAATTCAGAGGATGCCCCTGCAAACTCTGCCCACAAGGCCAGCCTGTCTGCAGCCAGGTGTGACCCCAAGCACAAGGACTGCCTGCTGCGGGAATTCCGCAAGCTCTGTGCCATGGTGGCCGAAAAGCCAAGCTACAACGTCAAAACTCAGATCATCCAGGACTTCCTCAGGAAGGGATCTGCAGGAGGTATGGCTCCAGCTTGGAGTTCTCAGCTCTCTCGCAATCAGCTTCAAGGTCTGATCTCAAAGGGAAAGGTGAAATTAAAATCTGATTGTTGGGTGGTCCCAGCTTTGTGCTGTGGTGATTTCTGAACTGATTTCACTTTGAGAAGTGAACTCTTTAAATAGCAAATTCAGACAAAAAATGTCTCGCTCATGTGTTGTAGGCACCAAATTTAGTACTGGGATCAGATTTAGAGGGAGATTGTGGCTATTCCCCCTAAGAATTCCAAACCCCAGCTGTGGATTTTATCCCCAGGGATAAATGGACACAACCAGCCAGAGCCTGGACATGTAAATCAATCCTCACAGTTACAATGTGCTGCTTTTTTTGTTGGTTTTTTTTTTCCAGATGGTTTTCATGGTGATGTATACCTGACCATTAAGATGCTGTTACCAGGTGTCATTAAAATAGTTTACAACTTGAATGATAAGCAGATTGTCAAGCTGTTCAGCAGGATTTTTAACTGCAACCAGGAAGAAATGGTCCGGGACCTGGAGCAGGTGAGGGCAGACAGCAGCTCTCTTAATTTCTGCTGTTCAACCCTTTGCTTATGGAAATTCTGTAATGGTTTAGGATTTTTACTCCTTAGCTTGACTGTTAGAATGGGAGCTGGTGATTTATTTTGGTTTTCCTTGGCTTTGGCAGTTTTCATAGCATTTTCTGCCATCTGGAACCTGTGGAAAATCATGTTTGAACAGAAAGCAGGATAAGAATTCACCTGGCAAAGCTTTAGAAAGCAAGACTGAAATTTTCTAGGCGAGGTGGGCTGCATCTGTTTGTCTAAACTCCTTTGTCTGGCACATTCCCACAGAACTGATTTTTATTACTCTTTTTGTACCATCACATATCAAAACCTGGGATTCAATTAACAGACCTGTCACTGGCGGCTGCAGTTGGGTGATACAATTAAGCTGCTACAATTGCAAGTGCTCAGTTGTGCACCCAGTCCCTGTGCACTGGAGCTGGTGATTGACTGTGCACCCTCTGATTCACTGCAAGGTGCAGAAAAGGGGTGAATTAGATAATAAAGGTAATTCTTTCCTCTCTGCTCATTGCCTTGCTGTGTGCTGCCTTCTAGTGACATCATTAGCCAGTCCCACATCCCTGGATTTACAAGTGGATTCATCCTGAGGAAATAAAGGGTCTGTGCTGCTGCAGCAGTGAGAAATAGAGCCATGAGATGATGCTGGTACTTTTAATTACCTTTCTTGGCAAATTAAACAGCTGAGCAGCTTTATGTGTCGTGGCAGCTTCCTGAAGTGTTTGATTCCGATTTCTTGATGCAATCCCAGCATCACTGCTGTCCTTTCTCCTACTGGAACCATGCAGAATCCCCAGTGGCAGCCCCATTCTCTGGCCTGCCTCTCATCCACCCCCTGGTTTTGTTTCTGGAGACAGGGAGATGTTTCCGAGACCATCCGGATCTTCTTCGAGCAGAGCAAGACGTGTCCTCCAGCAGCCAAGAGCCTCCTGACCATCCAGGAGGTGGATGAATTCCTCATCCAGCTGTCCAAGCTCACCAAGGAGGATGACCAGCAGAGTGTCCTGCACCAGATCAGTCGCAGGTGAGGGTAGGAATCAGCCTCTGAAGGTTTGCACAAACACTGGAATGGTTCTCTACAAGCTGGAGTAGGTAAAAAATTCATCATGAGCCATTGAGGCTGAACTTAATTAACATCTGTAAGCTGCTGTTAGTGGTGTGATTGAGATACCTTGACAGCAAGGGAGAACATTTATGGCTCTTGTTCATGCCAGGGAACTTCATCCCTGCCCTTCGGGACATTTCAATCAAACAGTGATTTGCAATAATACTCTAATGGTGTTTAGCTGTTAATTAAGTTGCTGTTCTTAAGTATGTTGGGGAAAGCCTTCAAGTAATTTAGACAAAGATTCTTGGTCTGGCTCAGTTTGTGTTGATCTGAAGCTGAGGGTATTCCAGTCAGTTAGTCTTGATGCATTAATCATAAAGTAAATTTTGGAAGGTACATCAACACTGAGGCAGAGTTAGATGCTGGAAAGCCTTTTGGATATTCCCTTGTGTCTCTGACGTGTCACTATTAAACATGCATCCTCAGTTTTGTTTAAACCTTCTGCAAAAGGTTTTTCAAGGAGACCTGTGTTAGTTTCTTCTTCTCTAGCTGCAAAGTTTTTCTGATTGAATCTTCTCTTCCCCAGGTGTACGGGCAACGACCTCAAGTGCATCATCAGGCTCATTAAGCACGACTTGAAAATGAACGCTGGGGCAAAGCACGTGTAAGTGAGAGGAGCCCAGAAACGCTCGTTTCCTGAGGCAGCAGCAGCAGCAGCAGCCCTGAGGCAGCAGCAGCAGGCCTGAGGCTGATGAGTGTCCCCCTCTCTCCATGCAGGCTGGATGCTCTGGATCCCAACGCCTACGAGGCGTTCAAGGCCTCGCGGAACCTGCAGGACGTGGTGGAGCGGGTGCTGCAGAACCAGCAGGAGGCCGAGAAGGTGCCGGGGCTGAAGAAGACCCTGAGCGTGCAGGCCTCACTCATGACCCCAGTGCAGCCCATGCTGGTAGGTTGGGGCCCCTCCTGGCAGCCAGGCATGGAGCAGACACCTCCACCTGGAAGGGTCAGGAGCCAGGGCAGTGGCTGTGCGGGGCTCAGTGTTGTTTAACCCCTTCTGGAAGGGTCAGGAGCCAGGGCAGTGGCTGTGCAGGGCTCAGTGTTGTTTAACCCCTTCTGGAAGGGTCAAGGAGCCAGGGCAGTGGCTGTGCAGGGCTCAGTGTTGTTTTATGCCAGTTCAAAAAGCATCTCCTGCCACCAAATGTTCAATATACTCAATACCTGCACCCTCGGTGCCGCTGCCAAGCTAAAACCTCGCCTCGCTCTCAGACTTTTCTGTTTCTTTGCTGTCATTGCACAAGTTGATCATTTCTCTGGAAATAGTGTAAACTTTCCAGTGGGTTAGAGATTCAAGCAAGTCTGGCTTTTTGTATGAACAAAGCAGAGTTAAATATTTACTTCTGGGCCGAGCACACTCGTGCAGAAGGCACAGTGCACATTTTTAAAGGGTTTGGAAGGGATAAGCCCTGAAAAGCTGTAATTACCTGGGCATATGCAGATGATTCTAAGTAAGTGAATAATTAAGGAAAACGTGGACTTGCTAACAGATGTTCTGGACAAAAAGCTCTACAAGGGAATTCACTGTAGCTCATTCATGAACTTGGGTAAGAGGGGCTTTATTTTCCATGTATCACCTGGTGTGGGAAATCAAAATACAGAGGATTCTCAGAACTTTGTGCATACAGGGCCAAATACAGCAGAGAATCCAGGGTTCAACCTCAGACCTTGGGAGAGGCTTCCAAAGTTAGAGACCCTAAGTAAGAACGTGAGTTAGTAGTTTAAGCAGAGACATACTAAGCTAGGTAGTGGAAAGTTTTAAGGTTTTAAAGTTAAGATATAGAAGTAGTTATAAAGATGATAAGGAGTTTTAAGGTGTAGTACTGTAAGTTTGTGTGCCATTAGATGATTGGTCAAGAGAGCCTGCACTGCAACAGAGACATATAAGATAAATTAATTAGGGATTGCTGTGAAAACACCAGTAAAGTATAAACATTTTTTGTGGCAGTAGTTTACTGGCTAATTAACCTTGCAGAGACCTTGTAACCTGTGGTCTTGTGACCACTGACAACCCCTGACCACCAACCCCTGGCGTATGCGGTGAAGACCCTCTCACCCCTCATGAAACTGAGGGCAACAAACCATGCTTTAAACATCTCCCAGAGGTCCCATTTCTCTTAAAATCCCAACACCCTGGGGTTTGGGGTGCTCTCTCCCCCAGGCTGAGGCCTGCAAGTCCATCGAGTATGCCATGAAGAAGTGTCCCAACGGGATGTACGCCGAGATCAAGTACGACGGCGAGCGCGTGCAGGTGCACAAGAACGGGGACCACTTCAGCTACTTCAGCAGGAGCCTCAAACCTGTGCTCCCCCACAAAGTAAGCCCTGCCTCCCCCCTAGTGCCAGCCCCCCACTGCATTCCCTATGGCCTCCTACAGGCAAGGAGGATTCCTTCCCGTTGTAGGCTTGTTCCTAATTTATATACACGTGTAGAATGTGGAAAAGCAACGCTTGAAACTAATAATTTCATTCTGGTGCACATTAAGGGCTTGAAATTAAATTTCATCTGTCTGCTGTAGAATCCTCTCTGTGCACTGCGTTTTGGGAGCCTTGCTGCCAGTTGGGTGACTTGGTTCTGTTTATGAAAGCCTCATCTTCCTGTTTATGGACTGCTGGGGGTAGCATAGAAGTGCAGGTGTGCCACATGTGCCTCATACACTTGTGGAGAAAACACCTGCATNTTTTCTTTTTCTTTTTTTTTTTCCTTTTCCCAAGGTAGCCCATTTTAAGGATTTCATCCCCCAGGCATTCCCTGGTGGGCAAAGTATGATCCTGGATTCAGAGGTTCTGCTGATTGACAATAAAACTGGCAAGCCACTTCCTTTTGGGACTCTTGGTGTGCACAAGGTAAAAAAAAAAATTAAATAAAAAATGTTTTTTTGTGTTTGGAGGCTGTCACTCTGCTGACTTAAACACAATCTGTTATCACAGGATAATTTCAGAGCTCTGGTGCTTGTTAGAGCATCTGGGGAAAAAAAATAAGATCATTAAGAAGGCTGATATTGAAAAGCTGAAAATACAGTAGATTTGATATTAACCTGATCACTGACAGGACATTAATAGAACTTCATCTCAAGATATTAATATTAAAATACTAATTTTAAATTAATCTTATAATAACACAAAAAAAAAATCTTTGGCAAAATCTTGCAATTCTGTCATTGTTTCTCCTGGCTTGAGCAATGTTTGGCAGCCCAGGAGAGCACAGGGATGCAGTGATTATTCCATGTAAGTGTTATGTAGTGCTTGTGTCTAGACTGAATGGGGGTGAGGAAAAGGACAGGAAAATGAAAATTAAACCATAAGTGCTTAAGTTAAAAGTAGCCATTAATCTGCTGTCTGTAGAAACGTGGTGGGGTTTTTTGCAGCAGTAATGACAGATGTTGCATAGCCCAAAGCCATTAATATTTTTAGCATTATTTCCCATTCCTAGGAAATGAACATTTTTTTTATCTTCCTGGCTTATGCTTGGACACATTCAGCGTAAATCTTAATTCTCAGAACGCTGCTTTTACAAGAGGCATAAGCTTATCATACCTAAAATAACACAGAGATAAAAACCTATCCTTTTATTACTTGGCTAAAACTGTCTGCTGTGACTGCAGGACTGTGTTAATTGTGTTTCAGAAAGCTGCTTTCCAGGATGCCAACGTCTGCCTGTTTGTGTTTGACTGCATCTACTTCAATGACATCAGCCTGATGGACAGGTGTGTGTGACAGGGGAGACAGGCTGGGCTGCTTTCCCAGGATGAGCTGCCTGGACAAGCCCATGAGGGCACACAGACCAGTTCAGCTGGGCTGTCACACTGGCCACTCTCTGGGAAATCAGGGCAGGGTGGGAGGGACCTTGCTGTGCCAGGGAGTTTCCCTGTGGAGCTCTTCTTGCTCCCCAAAATTCTGGGCTTAGCTGCATCTCAGCTGCTCATCTTACATCCTCTAAACACACTGCCAACATTGGAACTCCCATTTTATCTCTTCCTGGAGGGAAGTAAGAGCTAGTTGTCCTCTCTGGAACTCTCTAGATCAATCATTTAATGACTTTGAAGAGCTTTTTTTTAATGTTCCTGTTGGGATTGCTGCTCATCCCTCACTCTCCCTGCCCTGCTCCAGGCCCCTGTGCGAGCGGCGCAAGTTCCTGCACGACAACATGGTGGAGATCCCCAACAGGATCCTGTTCTCGGAGATGAAACACGTCACTGTGAGTCCAGGCTGCCCTCACAGCCCTCACCCTGCTCCTCCACCACCACTTGGCTTTTTTTATTATTATTATTAACTCTGCAAATTCACCCTGGAAAAATGGTTCTCCCTCCGCTCTGCGTGCAAGACTTCTGAGCCAACGTTGTATTCCCATCTTTTCCTGGCCCCAAGCCCTTCAGATCAATCTTAACTTGCATACCTCAGGTGTCCTGGCTTGTTAATGATCTTGTCACTGTGACCCTGCTAGGAGGAGCTGAATCCTGTTGTCACTCAGTGTGTGCAGTGCAGAGCTGTGACTGCAGTGTGATTGAGGGGAGCCAGGCTGGGCCACTTCCCAGACACACAGTCCTGAGACATCCTGGCTGCTAAAACCTGCACTCACACAGCCCTGACACATCCTGGCTGCTAAAACCTGCACTCACACAGCCCTGACACATCCTGGCTGCTAAAACCTGCACTTAGGCAGCAGCATGCTGGGGTTTTCCTTTGATCATGCACAAGCCTGGTGTCCCATTATTTTCCCCATTGCTACAGATTTCTGTGGCTCCTTGGCTTTGGTGGAGAATCCTTGGACATTTTGGGCAGGAGAAGGTTCAGAGGTCCCCAGGCAGTTGGATGGAGAAGGAAGCTGGCACTGCTGGCTGAGCAGATTTGATATGGGACATTCTGGGACACAGCCAGTGGGGCAGCCACATCTCTGAGGGGTATTTTTTAACCTGACAAACCTTCTCTTCTGGGGACATACTCCCATCTCTGTCACTGCATGTGCAGCACCGAGAACATGTACAGGATTCTCCTTGGAAAAGTATTACAAAATTATCTGTTCCTCCCTCGGCAGGTGCTTTGGGTTTAGCGCCAAACAAAAAGGCTGAAGACCTCAGGCCTTTTCACAGTCCTGGGCTAACCATGATCCCTCTCCTTTGCAGAAAGCTTCAGATCTGGCAGACATGATCACCCGAGTCATCCGGGAGGGGCTGGAGGGGCTGGTGCTGAAAGATCTAAAGGCAAGTTCCATGCTGTAAGCTGGGAATTGGGGAATGACAACAGGCAGAGTCAGCTCTGAGGCAGAGTCACACACTGAGGAATTCTGGAAACATCTCTGGGTTCCTCTCCGTGCTGACATCCAGTCTAGGCTGCTCCTCCTGCTGTGCCCAGGAGCTGCTGGGCTGGGTAAAGGCCAGGGCTGTGTGAGGAGCTGCTGCCCTCCAGGGGATGTCTCTGAGGGCTCTGCCTTCCTTTGCCCAGGGTAGTTACGAGCCAGGGAAACGCCACTGGCTGAAGGTGAAGAAGGATTATCTCAACGAGGGGGCAATGGCTGACACAGCTGACCTGGTGGTGCTGGGGGCTTTCTATGGACAAGGCAGCAAAGGTAGGTCTGGGCTCGGCTGGAGTCACAGATCTGTCTGTTCAAGGAGCTCCCAAGGTTTTCCTGTTCCAGGCCTCCAGAGGGAGAGTGGCTGGAGCAGTGATTACCTGCTGCAGCCCATCATGTCCTTGCTGTGGGTTTGCTGTGGCTTGGTTGGCACAGCAGAGCTGCAGGTGTTGGGGCTCTCTTCAGCCTTGTGAGTGGCCCTGCAGCCACCACAAGCCCAGGCCCCTTTGACTGCCAAAGCTAGAGAAGGGTTTTGGCTGTGAAAAGCTGTGGCTTGTCCTGTGGGAGAGGTGAAGGCTGCTGTCCCTGTGCAGGTGGGATGATGTCCATCTTCCTCATGGGCTGCTACGACCCCAAGAGTGAGAAGTGGTGCACGGTGACCAAGTGCTCTGGTGGCCACGACGATGCCACCCTGGCACGGCTGCAGACAGAGCTGGACATGGTGAAGATCAGCAAGGTGAGAGAGGGGAGCCAAGGGATGTCAGCAAAGGGCTCTTGGCTTCTCTGCAGGGTGGCAGTGCCCTGCCAGCAATGAATCAGGAGGTAAAGCCCTTGACACGGGTGAGGTGTCAGAGCAGCCAGCTCCTGGAGGAGGCACTGCCTGGGATCTGTACCCAGACACTGAGTGGGAAGCCAGGCACCATCTGTTTCCTGCTGGGACAAAGTTTTGTTGGGAAGATAGCAGTTTTTTATCTGGATTTCTGGGCACGTTGTGCTTGGCAAAGGCAGGCACTAGATGGGGCTGTGGGAGGGAAGTGCAGGGTCAGACTCTGGTCTGGGGTTGGAGTTAAAATTTCAAGACTGGACAAAAAAACCAGCTGAATTTTAATATTAGTTTGACATCCTAAAGGCCATTTGCAAGGCTGTAGAATCTTTAAAAAAATGTAGTTTTACATGAATCACAATTGGAGCGACTGTTCTTGTTTCACACACAGTGACAGGAGTTGAGGGCTGTGTTTCAGGCAATATTGGTGATTTGCTAGATGAGAGGAACAGCTGCAGATCAGTGCAAGTTTCCCCCATGCAAAGGCAGTGTAATCCCTCCATGCTGATCTGCTTCTAGGTGTTTCAGCAGCTTCTGTTATAAAATTAGATTTATATATGATGGCAAGTGTCAATGATTTTAATTTTGTGCCTTTAATTAATAGGATCCTAGTAAAATTCCAAGGTGGCTAAAAATAAACAAAATCTACTACCCAGACTTCATTGTCCCAGATCCAAAGGTAAGTGCTCTCATGATCATTTAACATTTAACATTTCCCAGCCCTTATTCTGCAATCTTCTACAAATCCTTCCCAAGGACAACTTAGAAGTCGTCTCTGTTACAAAATGAATCTACATACTCGGAATGGGAAATTAAGCACAAGTTTTTATCTCTCAATCTTGCAGGTGCATTTGAGGCTAAGAGCTTCATGAAGAAATCACACCTGCAGCAGTTTTGGGAAATATTCTTGTGCATTAAATCCCTTCCAGAAGTGAGCTTACTTTAAATTTGAGATATGAGAAAAATGATTTAAAAGGGTTGAAATACAGCTGCAGCCCAGAAGTCGGTGTTGTTGTAGGGAATGTGTCAGCATGCTCTGCATGCCTGAAGGGAGAAGGTGTTACTCAGAAATTGGCATTTTGTGTTAGTGAAGGATCTCTGGCTCAGTGGAAAAGTAGCTTTTTCTAACGAGGGGTGAGCAGGAAGGTCAGTTTGTGCCAATGGAGGCGTGCTGGGGTGGAGAGTGAGCGTGGCCGAGCCCCTTGGAGCTGGGAGAGCACAGGGGGGTGACGTGGTTTCCTCCCTGTGTGTGCAGAAAGCCCCGGTGTGGGAGATCACGGGCGCCGAGTTCTCCAGGGCCGAGGCGCACACGGCCGACGGGATCTCCATCCGCTTCCCGCGCTGCACCCGCATCCGCCACGACAAGGACTGGCAGAGTGCCACCAACCTGCAGCAGCTCAAGGTGGGCAGCGCTGGGGCCAGCCTGGCCTTCCCAGACAGCTCCCAGCTCCTCTCGTGGCACCTTCCCTTCTCCCTCGGTGCCGGGCTCAGCCTGGAGGGTTCTGCCGGGGAGGTCTCTCGGGTCCCCCGGGCTGTTGTGGTGCTGTGCCCTGGCAGAGAGGTCTCTGCTGCCTGTTGGTGCCATCAGCTCTTGGGACAGGGTGAGGAGTTGCCTCCCTCAGAGACGACCACAGAATCACTGAGTGAACTTGGTTGGAAAAGACTTTTGAGATTTAGTCCAGCCTGTGTCCTAACACCTCCTCGTCAGCTAAACCGTGGCCCTGACTGCCACCTCCAGGCTTTGTTAAACAGTGACTCCACCACCTCCCTGGACAGACCTTTATTCTCTCCATGCTCACTCAGGTTCCCATCAATTGCTGAGACTGGGAGAGGCATTTGGGAAGTGCCTGTGGGGCAAAGAGGCCAAGTGGCACCAGCCAGGACCCCGGGGCTGCAGCCACCCCTCCTCTCGCTGCTGTGCTGGGGGAAAGGAGCCTGGTGCCAGCCCTGGCACTGGGGGAGCTCTGCTCAGGGGAGTTGCTGCAGTTTGGGGCTGGCAGCAGCTGCCAGGGCTGCTTGTGCCATGGAAAACAGGAGTGATGCGGCCCCCCAAGGCCTGCCAGGATCCCCGTGGGGAGGAGAGAGGAACAAACCCCTCTGCAGATGGGCCCTTCTTCCCACAGTGAGCACTGGGCACTGCTCATCCTTCAGGCTCTGGCTCTGTAGCAGATGATGTGGATGTTGCTTTTGCTCCTCCCTGTGTGGCTTCCCTTAATGCCAGGAGAGTGGTGGAACGAGGGAGCTGGGGCAGAGCTGACAGGAAAATGACTGCAGAGAGGTGCAGGAAGAGAAAGTTTTTGAGCCAACACTTCATGGAGGGGGGGAAAAGCAGAGCAGTCTCTGCATGCACAGCTCGTGTCAGTGTCAGACATGATCCGTGCTCTGTTTCCTCTGGGCAGGAGCTGTACCAGCTCTCCAAGGAGAAGGCTGATTTCAGTGTTACAGCTGGGGAGGAAGATGAGTCCACAGCTGGCAGCAGTGGAGAGAACGATGGCAATTCCAGGTCTTCCACACCTCACAGCAGTGTTAAGAGTCCCCCAAGCAAGTCACCTGCAAAGGCCCCGAAGGCAGAAGGTAAGATGATGGTGTTTTCAGGAAGGAGCCTGGGGCTGTCCCCTGTGCTCGGGCCAGGCTGCCTCTGGGTCTTCTGCCTTCTTGATGATCCCACCTTTGCCATGGATCTCAGGGATAATGGGCAAAGCTGTTCACATCCTTGCTTTGGCCCAGTATGAATGGAGTAGCCACAGCTCTGAGATGTCCTGGGATTGGGAAGAGAGGGATGCAGACAGCTCTGATGATGCTGTTCAGGTTGGTGTTCACTGCTCCCATTCCTGCAGGTCACGGCCTTTGGTGTGAGAGGGTTGGCCATGAGCCAGTGTTTGATTTGATTGGGATGGAATTCGTGTGTATAAAGGGACACGTGGCTGGAGGTGATTTCCAGGTGAATTGAGCTGGAACATGAAGCAGATTGCTGGGCAGTTTCACAGAGGACACTGTGGTGACAGCATGGGAGGGCAGGTGGCAGCAGCAGCCACACCAGTGCCAGCAGAAAAATGTCTCACTAGTGACAGTAATTCATGGATTTCCCAGAAAGAGGAGGAAACTTTTCCCTTCTGCTCTTTAATAAACAACCAGTACCTGGACACAGCACACACATGAACCAAATTTCTGTTTTTAGAGAGCAAAGGAATCATTGAATCCCCTCAGAAATCCGAGGAGAAACGAGGGGAGAAGAGAAAAGCATCTGAGATGGAGGACAATGGAAAAAAGGTACAGGAGAGCGGGCAGGGGGGGCCGGGGGGAGGCTGAGCAGTTGTGTCCGTTCACTGCCATTCCAAGGAATGTTTGCCCAGGCTCTGTTTCCCCTTCCCCCCTCAGCAGCCCCTGCTGGACATTTTCACGGGGGTCAGGCTGTACCTGGCGCCCTCGGTGAAGGACTTTGCCCGGATCCGCCGCTACTTCATCGCCTTCGACGGGGACCTGGTGGAGGAGTTTGACACGGCCTCGGCCACCCACGTCATTGGGGACATCGAGGACAACCCCGGGGCCCTGAGGGTGACCCCCAGGTGGATCTGGCAGTGCATCCGCAAGCGCAGGCTGGTGGCCCCGTGCTAGCACAGGGGGCAGTGCTGGCACAGCACAGCTGGGCGTGGGGAGGGGGAAGGAGCAGGGACATTCCTCCATGGAGGTGCGGGAAGGAGGGAAATGCCCTCAGGAGTAGCCACAGAGATCCAGAGCAACCCTATGGAATGAATTTGGAAAGTTCTCTGAACTGCTGAATCCCATTTTCCTGCCCATGCTGTAGGCCACCGCCCTTATCCAGGTGCTGGTTTAGTCTCCTTGGGTTTTTAAAGTTTGGGTATTTTTATAGATAAAAAAATAAAACTGAAGCAGCTTCTCCTTTGCTGTCAGGACTTACTTTCCAAAGGTTCTTCTCTTCCTGTTCAGGAAAACACACCAGCAGCTCTATGGGATTCTTGGCTCTGGTGCCAAGGCCATTTGTGTTGTCAGGTAATGTGTTTCCCGCTCCATCTCCACTAACAACATTTAAGGACCTGGGATCCCAAATTCTGGCTGAGGTTCAGCAGTAGCTGTAGGATCTCTGCTTGGAACAGTCAGAAACAAAGTTAACTAAATCACATTTCAACTTTATTATAAAATTATAAACCAAACTTCTGTACCAAAACTAGTAAGTTTAACTGTCATAGTACCAGAGGCTTTAATAGTGAATAACATGCCCTTTCAAGTTGAATATTAACTTTTAAAATCTTTAAACAATGTACAGTGTACATAAAGCACATAAATATTTCCATTTACTTTATTAGTTCAGAACATTATATTCCTTTGGATCATTAATCAGTTTCCTCCAGGTTTTGATTTTCCTTTAAAAACAACTCACTCGTATCCATAAGTAGAGAATCCATTTCTACAAGGGAAACAAGAAGAGTCCTCCCTTCACACCTCACAGTTTGGAGTCACAGGGTGGGTGGATCTTCTCATCCCTAACATTTCAGGCATTGAGCTGCAGCTTGATTTATCTGCTGTAGAAAATAAGCCTACCCTCTACAAGGAAAAGTACACCTATCCATAGGGGAATCATCCTCTTCCTGCTAAATTCCCCCAGCCCTGAGTTTATTGAAAAATATGACAACACGAATTTTCACAGTGAATTTCCTAAATGAAGCTGTTCAACACTTTTTGTATTCGCTGTGCCCTCTCCAGAGCAAACAGAGTCACTTCTTCCCTGCCCTTTTTTCTGTCACCATGCACGGACTTGTTCAGTTCATTCACATGCTGGATCTGTTCAGCCTGAAGTCAAAGATTAAAGGAGAGCCTGCCCTGGGACAGAGGGAGAACTCAGAATGCCGAGTTCAGTGAACTGCTGCACTTCTGTGGAGTTCTCAGAGCACCTCAGTGAGAAATCCATGGCTCTCCTGCCTTCCTGAGCCATGCATTTCTCATCTCAGGAGCTGTTCTGGCTGCAGCTCCCAGAGCAAAGCCCCTGCCCTCCTGCAGCTGAGCTGCTGCTCCTGCTTAGAACACACCAGGTGAATGTGCTGCTGCCATCACTCCCCCTGCACAGGAGCTTTGGTGCTGTCCCTGCAGGTCCCCTGGGGGTCTGTGCTGTTCCCTGCTGGCAGCCAGGCTGGAACACTGAGCCATCCCCACCCCAAAGCAGCCAGGAAAGCTCTGCACAGGCCTCTCGCCTCACGCTGCCCTGGGATGGGGCACAGGCCAAGGTGCCCTGGATGCTTGCAGGCCACTGAGGAAAATGCAGCACTTCCAATCACCTCCAGCCACAACTGCCAGGCTTCTCCAGCAAGTCTCTCCCAGTTGAACACAGTGCCCAGGAGGGTTGTCAGGATCAGCCCACAGCCCCTCTCCCCACCCTCACCAGCAGAAAGGACAAAATTGCTCATGATAAGCAGTGGAAGGTAACAGACGCGTAAAACAGCCCTGGGGAGGATGGGGGAAGCTGATCTGCAGTGGAGGTTGCTCATGGATCCAAGGCAGGCAAAGACTTTCTTCCATGATTCCCTTCTGAAAAAAGAAAAAGTCACCTGTACTTAAATTAAATATGATTGTGTAGCAGTGGAATCCTCATTACTCTGCAGCTCTGTAGTTTCCTCACTAAACCCTGAGGAAAACTCCAGCCTTGGATTTGTAACTCCCTCAGCAAAGGAGGGCAGCTCAGTTTGAGCCCCACCTCTGGCACGTGCTGTAAAGTCCAAGTCGACAAAATCAAACCAAAAACCTCCCTCTGGCACAGAAACAAGAACTCAGCACACAGGGCAAGGCTGAGCCTTCCCAATCTCCCTCCCCAACAGTTTTCAAATAATACAAAAGCCAACCTTGATACAAAATAACATTCTTCCACAATTGCACTAGACTGGAATTTGGGAAAGCAGGGGCGGTCTGCCTGTCCTGCAAGCATAACAATTTTACATTAAATTAAAAATAAAAGTAAAATTAACAAGCACAGTGACACTTCAATCTTTGAAAATCAAGTTGTTGCTGGGCATAGCCTGAGCAGCAAAACAAAGGACACTTTTTGAGACCCCAGTTCACTTTATTATTCAGAGGAAAATACAAAGCCTCTGGAGCTGATCTTCCTGGTGGAAAGCTGGGCATCCATCGGTCCTCAAATTATCCTAGGATGGAGGTGGTTAATGATTGCTGGCAATGAGCTCCAAGGAGTCCAGGCACTGTGGTGTAAAGCACGATGGTGGGATGAGCAGTCGGGCACGGCTCGAGCAGAGCAGCTTTCCCCAGGTTTCCTCCTTCCCTCCCTTGCAGGGGGTCCACGCTAATCTCCAAGGTTAACTAGTGGCAGGGATGTTGGCCCTTTCCCTAAGAGCACGGAGGCTTTAAGGCACAGCAGCCCTGACCCCAGAGCCACCTTTATGTCCTGAAGACGTGCACGGCCCTGATGACGTACTGGCGGCAGATGGGGCACTCGCTCATGCGCTTCCCGCACTTGGTGCACGTCACCATGTGCCCGCACTCCAGCAGGACACAGTCGATGGCGGCGTCCATGCAGATCCTGCACAGGTTGTCCTCCGTGCTGGGGGGCCCAGCGCCACCTGAGGGGACACCAGACAAAGGGAGGTTGGTGCAATCCCACTTGGCTCTGCCAAAGGGATTCCCTAAGGGATAAGGGCTGCGAAGGAATTGCCCTTGTGGCTGCTCCGGCAGGTGGCAAGGAGCAGTTTTGGCTTTTGCACGGTGATTTCTGTGAGATGGAAACAAATAGCACTGAGATTCTCAGTGATGAGGCAAATGGAGCAGCATGGGTGTCTCTTTCCAAGGAACAGCACAAGAGGAAATGACCTCAAGTTGTGCCAGGGAGGTTTAGATAGAAATTTTTCCTGATATTCATTCTCAAAAGGGTTGTCAAGCTCTGGAACAGGCTGCTCAGGGCAGTGGTGGCATGAACAACCCGGGGGGGGTTAAATGCCATGGAGATGTGGCATTTGGGAACATGGTTTAGGGGTGGTCCTGGCAGGATCTTGGAGGGTTTTACCCAATCAAGAACTCCATGATTAAGGATATCACTCACCAGTTTGATCGTCAGTGTCCAAAACTGCAAGAGAAGAAGAGAGAGATTTGGTGAGAATCTGAAAAGCTGGGAGAGAAGCGTTACCAGGCAGGGGCTGAGAACCTTGAGGGAGTTACTAAACCAAAACTGCTCTTTGCTGATCAGCATGGGAGGCTCAGGCTGGGCTCTGATCGGGACAGGTTCAACAACCGACAAGAACTTTCTACACTGAGCTCACAGAACAGTTCAGCTTCCCAGAGATAAGGGATCCAAAGGGATGTCTCAATTTTTAAGACAGCTTTGGAATGTGTGCAGAGTTTGCCTTCCCAGTGCTGCACCTGCAGCAGCCTCTTGTGCCAGTTCCTCTGCTGTTACACAACCACCAAGTGACTGAACACAGACATACAGTGAGTGAAAGAAAAGATAAATTGCCTCAAAAGCACAAGATAATGAAAGAATATAACCCCAAAGCTCCTGTTTTAAATCTGGGATCATCCATAGAAGACAAAGCCTAGAGAGACATGTTTAAGAAAACAACACTACTTCAGACAGCATTGAGAAACAAATGTATGAAATCAAAGTGTTAAAATAAGTTTCTCTTGTAAGTAATTTACAAATGTGTGTCTTTTTAAAGAAATCCCCTGGAGGCACAAACTGGCACCTGGAAAATCAAGTCAGATATATTCTCCATGCACCTGTGTCCCCTCACAGCCACCTGTGCAGCAGGAACACTGGTGGTAAGAGAGGGAAACCCCAGCTGGGCAGCCCTGGGAGCCACTGCTCTGAGCACATGCCCTGAATGTCCCAGCTGCTCTTTGGTGGCAGTTTCCTGCCTGGGCAGGGCATTTCCCTGCTGGCTTTGCCAGGTACCACAGAGCTCAGCACATCCAGTCGTGTCCAGCCACCCACCAGCTGTTGTGAGGGTGAGGCAGTGACCAAGGTGTGAAGGATGCACAGCCCCTGTGCTGCTGCTTCAGGGCTCCCAAAACTCTCCCTCAAACAACAGCAAGGAGTGGTGAGCAGAGTTCAGCTCCTTTCACTGTACAAAACACTCCCTCCTTCCTCCTCACTTTGCTGCACCAGAAGCGTAAGGCAAGTTCTATTTCCTCATACAGCTGTCCGTAAAAAGGCTAAACCTGGAAAACAGGCATGTTTCTGCTGAGTTTCCTACCTAGATGCTGCAGGTCCTTCTCTCTGTAGAGGCGAGTGACCCTCTCCAGCAGCTCCCACTTCTCACAGCAGCCTTTGTAGTTGACGAAGTTGCGGGCGAGGATCTCCTTCAGCTGCCGCACGGAGAGCGCGTTGATGTCCCCGATGCTGGTCAGGTCGGACAGGGACGCCTTCCTGCCCAGCACCAGGTTATCCTCGGAGTCACTAGACTGGGAGGGAGCAAAGAGGGAATCATTCTTGCCCTGAACACCTTAAATGAAGATTTCAATCGACTTTCAGCATGTGTGTTAGCAGGAATTCAGGTCTGGATGTACGGAGAAGTGACTATGCTGAATTTGTCTATCAGAAACACAAATCTTGAGATAGAACTAAATAATTTCTGCTGTGGTGTGCAAGTGACACCAGTTCTTTCTGCATGTGGAGGACAAGATGATGGCACAGAAGGGGGTGATTTGGTTTGGTCAGTGTCGGTTACTGTTCACCTCGGGTAGCAAATCAAGCCCAGGAAACCTGGTATTCCCTGTCCCTGGTATTCCCTGCCATCCAATTCTAGGACACACAAACCTCTATCTCGTCCTCTGCTGCTGCTTCTTCTGCTGCATCTTCAGGGGCTGTTCCAAAGGCTGGGCTCGGAGGCACGTGACCATTGGCCTGGAAGAGGAAATAGAACTTTCACCAGCTGTGGGTTTCTGGAGGGAAATCAACTCCAGGGCAGTGTCACTGCAGTCCCTGACCTCTGGAAGGACATGGGCAGGACAAGGCACAAGCCAGGCACACTCACAGAGGGTTTTTCCCTGTGCAGCACTCACACAAAGTAACACTTGCTGAAGCTGAACCTTGAAAGCCTCAGTACAGAACTCCAGGCTGGACGAGGAGGAGACCAAATTTATACAGCAAATTTGTCTGTGTGTCTCTGCAGTCCTCCCCTGGGGGTCACACTGTGCTGTGGGGTGGTGTCAGAGCTCTCAGTGCAAGGCTCTGCAGAACCCTCCTCTACCAGAGCTCAGCTCCTCACAGTGACCAGGCAAACACTCCTCAGTGGGTCTGCAGTGGGCAAACAGGAGACACCGAGTGAGGGAGCAGCAGTGACAGAGCTGGAGAAGAAAAGCTGGGCAGCTGCTCTGAACACTTGATCAAATGAGCAGTGTAATTTCAGCTGAGTCACCCCCAGCAGCCACTGCTCCCTCTGCTTTCCCACTGACAAAGAGACTGTAATGTTACCATCCCACTTATCCAAGTGGGGACTTGTTAATATTTACAGAGCCCAGGAGGAACAATCAGGATCAAAGAGCCTGAACTGCAGCAGGATGTCATGCAAGTCCAGACAAGAAGCTGAAATGTATCACAGGGCAGCGAGGGAAGACAGCAGAGCTGGTAAAAACTGGAAAACCAGGGAATGAAAATGCCTTCTAATGATTTGTAAAAAAACTTTCTCCCAGGAGAACTCTTCTTTTGAACTAGATATATCTGCTGAGGAAGCAGAAGGTACACACATTTTCACAGCTCTGGCACACAGGGAGCTGAATACACCCATTAACTTCGTAATAGGACAAGGAACAGATGTCAAACACTGAGTAAACTATCCCTAGCAGAGAGCAGAAAGACAAACAAAGCAAGGTCAATAAAAAATAATTAAGCTCAAATGCCCCTGCCAAGGTTCATCAGAACTGCAGGTTCATCATAAACCAAGACTTGGCAACAGACTCAGGGTTTGTTTTCTATTGATCTGAGTGCAGGAGACACCAAAAACCTCACCCAGCCCCCATCACCTCTGATCAGTTCCAGCTCCAAAAGCTTGTTATCTGGCACAGGAGTTAAAGAACAGTATCAACTATTTCATTACACCTACAAGCACGTGCCAGAAACCACCAGCAAGTACCAAAGGAAGCATTCACAGGAGCACCTTGTGGCAATGGAAGTGTGGACCAGAGAAAACGCATCCCAGAGCACTGATGATGTTCTGAGAGTGAACACTCAATGTATCCAGCACTGCCCACCAAACTCAATTCCAGAATGAATGGCACATCAAAGTCAGTGACAGCAATCACAGCTTTACACACCAAAACCACATGCAGCATCCTAGCAGTTAATCCAAACCCAGAGATGGATGAGTTTGCAGAGGATGGTTCTGGCCAGAGACTGTACCTGTTGGTGTTCCTGAGCTTCTGAACTTGAGATGGGATCTGCAGACACTGAGGACTCATCGTGTGAGGTAGGAGAGGCCAGGTTGGTTGGGGGGTGACTCACAAAGTCTTGCTGTCCGGGGGCACTGGTATCAAACGTGTTTGTTCTGATCTGATCTTCCTGGGTAATTGCAGGCTGCTGGCCAAGGATCAGGAATACCAGGTCCTCCTTCTCCCGGCAGAACTCTGTGGAAATCTCATGGAGCGCCAAGTAATCCCGCAGGTCCTTCACCTTCATCTTGATCAGCTCCTCCCGCTGGAAAGCCGTGGCTCGGAAGCGCTGGCACAGGTGGCAGAGCAGGGGCCCACCCTCGGGCTGGTTTGAGCAGGATGTGCAGAAGTTCTTCTTACAGTCCAAGCAGATGTGCTGGGAAAGAGAGGGGAGGGAAGGAATCAGAGCCGGCCCGTGCCCTGTGCCTGCAGCACCACAGGCAGCGCTTCCCTCCCGGCCGCAGCCCAAGGAAGCGGCAGCTGCTCTTAAAGCACAATCAAAACCTTCCAATCCGTGAAAAAGTGCCAAGGGCTTATTAGCCATGTTCCTAGAGGAGGAAAAGGATTGATTCCCTAAGCAATCAGCAGGTTTCTCAGTTCTTAAAGAAGGCCCATTCCCACTCCGTTTACCCAGAATGAAATGTGATATCCTGACAAGATTCCCTCACATGACAGGAATTTTCTGCACCTGCTCATGCAGTTTAAGCCAGAGGAAATCAGGAGATTGAGGCAGCAGACTTGTAAGTGGATTCCAGCTAGTTGTGCATTAGGAAGCTCCAGCATTGAAGGGAACTAATTAAAAACATTCTCTTTCATGAATACCTGCTGTGAATGACCTTACACTCCCTTTTTTTCCCCTTCAATTTGCTGCAATCACAGAATTAATCTTTGTTTCACCACAAGAGGGACAGGGAATTGCAAGGTCTCAGACATCAAAGAATCTGATATTTATTTACACAAAAATAGCTTATTTTGAAAGCAATACCCATACTTTATACCAGTTAGTGCTGGACAGAAAGTGTTGGAAGTTTTGGAAATATTATGCCCTAGACAGTTAAAAACATTACAGATTAAATGCTGTTGTTAAATGTTTGTATTTGATACTGTTCCAGTCCATGCTGGCTTCTGCAGAAACTTGACTGCTTAACCCTTTTGGAAAGGCAAATTCTACATTTTCCAATAGGAATAGCAGCAGAACAGCCATGTTACATGCCTGTTAAAAAGTCCTGAGGGAAGAAAGAAGTGGTTTCAGTGCTGGTTAAAAATGTTAATTCACAGTCTCAGAGAAGCCAAGCACCTCTGTGAAATCCTGACATCCTGATCCTTCAGAGCTGTGCAAGGAAAAACACACAGGTGGAGCTGAAGAAGTAATAAATGCAAACTCAAAGACAAAAAACTGGTTTAGGAAGTGCTCTAGTGATTGAAGAACATCCCAGCTGAATAAAGCAGATGTTGCTCGTGTTTTACAGGGTGTAAATACACGAGCTGCTTACAAAAGCTCTTTCTGATGCCCTTTCCAGCCTGAACCCTCCCTGCTCCCCAGTTAACACCTCCAGGCCTCTCATTTAGAGCCTGTACTACACTCACGGTGACACTTACTGGAAAGAATCCCAATTTCCTGCTCGAGCATTTTAAGACATGAAAAATTCTACCATAGAGAGAAACTCTTGAAACCTCATCTGAAACCTGCTGTTTGGGGGCCTGCCAATGAAATGTGACTTTCATCAATCACAAAGCAAGGCAGGAAGGGCAATTTCCACAGAACATCCAGTTTGGAGGAGTTTTCCTTAACTTCATCACCATAACAAAAAAAAAAGTATGTAATTGACTTTTTGTGACCCTGTGATTGCAAGAGCAATCCTGTACCTCGGGAATTTTTAGGGCAGAGACAGGAACTGATGGCTGTGTGTGCCTAGAGCAGGGGAACAAAACAAATCCACAAAGGCAGAGAAGTGGAAAATAACCTTGCCCTCTGAATCCCCCATGGGAGCAATCAGAATTGAGATTAAAAACACCAGCAACACCAAATCTGCACAAAACAACCCAAAACCCTGAAGCAGCCCCAGTTTTCTCTGGCAGGGGAAGCCTCCCCATGCCCTGCAGGTTGCCAAAATGACTCCAAAGGGAACCCCTGTATGGCCAAGGACCTTCCAGCAGCCAGAAAACCCCTACTTGGGCACTCCCAAATTTAGGTATCACCAAGCAAACACAGCACAAGGGCTGTTCTATCAAACACCTTCTTGCAATTAACAGTAATGCTGCCTCAGTTATCAAAGGATACATTTGGGAAATGAAAATAAACCCAGATATGTCTCTGATTTAGCAGCTCCGCACTAGGATTTAACTTCAGAGGAAAAAAACCCTCCCCAGCCTGTATCTAAACACCAAGTGTTTAAACATGGACATTTTGGCTGCATCTCAGCAGCAAACACATCTTACAGCATCACTGAACTCTGACTGAAAGGGCAGTGATTCAAGGCACTGTGTTCTTCAGAAGGATTAGTTTTAAATGTTGTTGTACATTCAAACTTTCCTAAAAGGTCAGGCCAGATCTGACTGCTGCTGACAGCACAGTCAGCATGGTCAGACAGCTCTGCAATGCTTTATGTGAGGTTTTTTTGCTGGTTTGTTGGGTTCGGGCTTTTTTAAAGCAATCTAGGCTATCCTTATGGTCACCAGTGCAGAAACAATTAATTTTTATCCACTTTGTTTCAGAATAAACATTAACTGGACACTGGAGTTCAAAGGTGCTGCCTCTGCCAGGAGAGAACGCAGTTCTCCACGCTGTCCTTGCAGCACAGTGAGATTTCATACACTTCTCCCTCCATAGCAACAGCCCTGAGGAATCACCATGGCTCACAAACACACCAGAGATGTTTTCAGCACTCTCAGACACCTGAGGGGCGAGCTCTGGCAGCCCCTCCTGCAGCACCAGGCTCCAGTCACTGCCAGGGATCACTGCTCAGGAGCTGGGGCAGCAGCAGGGTGGGAGGAGGTTTGAGAGCCCCTTTGGAATACAGAATAAAACCCTCAGATTCAATTTCCCTGACAGTCTGGAGCAGGAGCAGCTGGACATGAGCACAGGTACAGACACCAGATCCTGCAGGAAAAGGGGGAAGCTGCTGAGGGCAGGAATGTTTTCAACAGCTTTAGCAGATCCTCTACAGCTTGTGCACCAGAGCTTTCCCTCTCCCCAGTCAGAGCTCACCCGGGGCCGCTGATGGCTCTGTACAAGACCCTGCTCTAAGGGCAGCTCATACAGAACAGGTATTTAGGAGATACTGGGGAAACCAGGGCTGTGGCTCTGCTGTTGAGCTCACAAGCCTGAAATGGTTTCATTTCAGAATTATCTCCATCCACTGTTTGCAGCCAAGCCCAACAGCAAGTGCTGGCTCCAGGGTAACTCTCCACAAGCATTTGTGAGGACACGTGGCTGAACGAGGACAGTGTCAAAGACAACATTACAGCCATGAGCAGGGACAGCCCCACTGCAGCTGACCCAGCCCCAGGAGAAGCCTCAGCATACTCACACCCCCCAAAATGTATCACCAGAGTTTGATTCCTGAAGCAACTACACTTCTCAGTGCAAAAATGCATCAACATCCCTGTTGTCCTGGGAGTAGAAAGCAGCAGCTCTGCCAAGACTCACCATTCCTCAGATGTGTGTCCTCATGCAGAAATAGGAAAGTGCAAGGAAAACCAATTTATGAACTTTCCCATAATAATCTAAAAGGGCTGTGGCCAGAATTCACCATTATTTTTAAATTCTCACTTACTTAACTTCAGTAACTATAGATCAGACACTTCTTAAGCCACAGAATGTGTACACAGAACAATTTTCCTCACTGGAACGTTTTCAAGCAGCATTAAAGGACCCACCATGTCCAAATAATGCCCCAGGCACAGTTGGCTGTCGAATTAAGTCTTGTTGCACCAATTATCTTGGCATTTATATACCCACAAATCAAGTTTGCAAGTAAGATAAAATAGATTTGGGTTTGGTCTGGGGCTATTTTTGCTCAGCAGTTCTACACACACCCTCAAAAAACTTCACTGGCTTTTAGATTGAACAATAGTTTAGAAAACAGGCAGGCGTATCTTTCCTTTACTGAAAGCACAAACATTATTAAACTTCTTGCCACAATATTTATTTTTAAAGGACATTGGTGTTTTTAAATAAGAATTTGAATAACTCATGTTCAAGTAAATGCTCCTTTAAGTGATTATCGACAGCTTGGGTTTCTCATTGAGGAATGTGCTGAAGGATCTCCAGTCACATTAATGACACCTGACAGACTGAAGACACAAAAGGTGAGCTGGGATGTGCTCAGATTGAAGAGATGTGTATGAAATGTGTGTCTGGAATTAAATGAAGGCATTCACTGGACTCACCTTGCTGGAGGAGCTGTCGAAATGCATCCCACAGGCTTTGCAGTTCTGCTCAGAAGAGGTGGGAGAGGGGAAGGAGCTGTAGCCAGGGTTGGAATAGGCCTGGGCTCGGGCTGCCGGCGGCGGCTGCATTTCCTCAGGGGAGCCATCCACACAGAACCAGTTACAGCAGCTTGCCCACATAGTACCTGCCGGGGAAAACACCTGTCACAGGTGGCGGGGACACAGGCTGGCAGCTGAGGTGACAACAAGGCAGGAAATGCAGGTCAACTGCCCACCCATGGCTCATTTTTAACAGTGCATTGTCAGGTCTGATCCTTTCCCTGACAAGTGCACACAAACCCCACACGCCCAGTCCTGCACCATGGAGCTTTGCTGAGAAGGGACAAATAAAGATCAAGAGAACTTCATTACTAAAACTTTACAGAGTTAAGAGACTACAGTGAAGATAAAATCTATGTTTCACTTGGCTATATCAGATTCTGAGATTGCTGTAACAGGCTGTTTCTATTTCATATAAGCTGTAATACTTATCAGGATATAATAATGCATCAGGAAAAGAACACAAAAGCTCAAATTATATAGCACAGAACAGTTAAATAAAATCAGCAGCAGGCTCATAGATGGCTATTCCTCAGCTTTATCCTAAATCCCTCTACAGATTTACAGCTACCAATCCAAAAAGATAAAATAAAAGCAAGGACAGCCGAGCCACTGATTTCACACACTGCAGTTCTCAGCTGAATTTACAGCATTACAAGGCTGAATCATCACAGGTCAATGTCAGTAATGTAAGAAAATCAAATACTGGCTTTGGTAACTTGCTTGAGAAAACAACTGCAGCAAAATCACTTGTTTATTTTTTCAAGTCAAATTTTATACCTATACACACATATACACACACACACTTACTAAAAATCCTAACACAGCCCAATGCAAAATGCTCAGTTCTGAAGTCTTCTTCGACCACCTCTGCTGCAATATTCCAGAAATACACTGCTATAAACTTGCTTTTGGGAGTTTACACAGAAATCTGAATTCATCTGGGCATTCAGTTTCTGGAGCACACACCATGTGTCATCACTTACGGGTAAACTGAATACAAATCGCCTCCTCTGCATTTCTGCTCTCACATGGGAGCTCCTGAACTGTTTCTTTTATGTCTTAAAAATCAGCTCCCTCACTGATAGTGTTCAGCAACTGCTTGATTTTATAAACTTCTGGAAATAAAACATCTTTCGGCTGCACAGCCAATCCATGGCTTTTTACTCACTATGTACTGCCACTGTGAAATTCAAAATTCCCCAGGGAAAAGGGCTGGTATGAATCCTAAAGGTTATCTGGTATAATATATTCTTTTTTTAAGCTGTGCTAAATCTTTGGGGCTGATGTACTTGAACTGGGAAGTTTTTGCACTCTGGTGCTGTTCCAGTATCTGTTGCTTTAGTGGCATCTTTAATCCTTTCAAAAGCTGGCTGAATTTGGCTGGTTGGAGTCCCTGCTGTCCTGGACAGACGCCTCTCAAAGCCCACAGTGTGAGCTCAGCCAGGAGCCCTCCCTGCAGGCTCAGCACACTGCAGTGTTTAAGGGCAAACCTACACATTCCCTCCATGGATCCGTGGTGTAGCTGCTGTGCTCGTTGCTGCAGTGGAAATGGCGCTTGGGCTGGCAAGCAGATCCCAATAAATAGTGTGGATTGCACTGAGGCTGGCAATGAGATCCCAATAAATACAAATAAAGCACTGCATGAACAGAAATAACCTATCACCCAGCTGTATCAGCTTTGCCCTGCGATCAAACACACACTTTAGATGGCACACATAAAAGAAACAATTACCCTTTTTCTCTCTGCACGTTAATTTCCAAGCTCTCTGCCCCCTCAGAAGTTAACAGAGCCTTTCTTTTGCAAAAATATCGAATTTCTACTTGAAATCGTGCTCTTTGGAGCTTTAATTTGTTCCAAGGAATCACAAATCTAAACAACATGAAAGCTGCACACTCCAACAAGCATTCACAGCCTCCACAGCAGTGGAAAACTGTGCAGAGTTCAGTTCCCTTCCTGTTTCAAGGACCCCTGCGAGCTGAAGGCCACCCACGATAACAGAATACACAAATGCTACTGCCTGCCCCCAAAAGCTTTGTTTTCATAAAAAAAAGACAGACTACTAATTCACTCTGGAACATTGCAACATGTCAAACATTGGGAGGAAAAACACGAGGCAGTGCACAAACTGGGATAAAGTAAGACAGAGCTCAGCATTCAGCTGGGGTTGTAGCTCTGTGATTGCCAGGAATTAAAAGGCCAACAAAAAGCTCAGATGTTGCTTTAGAAGAACCTTAATCCTGCTCAACTACAAAAGCATTGAAGGGAAATGCCCATAAACAAACAACAACCAGGACTGTCCCCTGATCTGTAACATTTTTCCAAAGGTATCTCTGTTCCTGAATAGAAAGGAGCACACATGTAAAACACCTCTGTAGCTGCCTACAGCTGCACTAAGACAGCAGCAAGAAATACAGGTAAGATTCAGCAGCTGCTTCAAGAGGGATTTTCCATTGTTCTGGACAGGATCAGCTTTAGAGCCAAGGAAATGAGCACTGCCAACTGACAGAGGACTCAAAGTTACAAGCAGAATGCCACAGTGGAATTGCAGGATGACAATTTCCTTGATAACTCTACAAGGTTTGCTACAGCAAAATTATTCCCTTATTTATTCTGTCACCCATCTGCAGGTACGTGGTCAGCACAGCCCAGGAACTGCTCATTTCCCCAAGGGGTGGAGGGATGGACACACGGATGGATGGAGGGATGGATGTTACAGATGTGGCAGTCTGAGTGGCAGAAGCAGAGTACAAACCCTGCCCTGTACAAATCCTGTCAATCCCCTGCAAAGGAGCTGCTGTTCTGTACCCAAGGAGCTCCACAGCTACACCAAAGTAACAAATTAATGCCCAGACAAAAGAACACCCAGTGGAAAGAGCTACTTCTGTGTTGTGCTCCAGGGCTGGGAAAATACTTACAGCAACTTGGCTAATAACAGTGTGCCAGCTTGGAAAACTTAATGACAGCATGGATTTCAGGAATTCTCAAGGAACATCTTGACTAAAAGATGTGGACTTACTGGCATGGCTGACATTAGAGGAACTACTGATAGCAGCATTATCCTTGGACAAGGTGCCTGTACTGCCTCATGGAGCCACAGAAACACTGTTTGAGCCACGCAGCTGAGCTGGGTTTGGCAAACTGGAAGCTCCATGGCAGGCACCCAACAGTGACTGCTGGAAGCCAAAAACCACCTGCCCTAAACCCTAAGTGCACATTGTGCTTGGAGCATCTGCCAGGGCAAAGGGAGAGGGAGTTTCATCAAGGGTGGAGACACAAGATCAAACAGTCTGTCCCGGACCTGCAAACACATCCACCCACACAGCAATCAGCACCTCGGGAAGAGGGGGTTTCATCTTCTTTCGTCTGTTGCTTTAAGGAAAGCCAGAAGAAATCCAGTAAATGGCAGGGAGGTGCTTGCCATGGACAAAGAGTTGCCAGCACTCCACTATGCTCTGCTGGATTGCCTTTATGGATTTGATAATTTAATTTTCTAGTATGAAGCTGTGCATACTATCACTCACTTCACAGGATTTAAACAGGAGAGTGAAATTCATTTCAACACCAGCTCATCAACACCTTCTACACAACACCACGAGTTCTGTGTTAATTTAGTTCTGAAGGAAATACCAGTGATGTCAAAGTTTTCCTCATATACATAGTTGGGAGACAGGATTCATAATGCAGGCCTGGATTATTATACTTTCCATCTTCATTTAAAAAAGTGTTTGAACTCAGGTTCTCACTCTACATGTGGTATCACTGCCATAACCTTGCTAGCTGGAGTATCAGGGATCACAGCCTCCACACAGGGTTTATTACACATGCTGTTTGGATTTCATCAAAGGGTAGGCTGTGGCTGCAGAGGGAAACTGTGGTTAATGTTTGAATATAAAACCTGCCTTTATTTTCCTAAGGGTACAAACAACGAGGGACTAGAGCAAGCAAAGGAACATGTCAGACTCAATGAGCTTCCAGCTCTGTATAATAAAGCTCTCGAGGACTGGGTCTGGCTCCTTTTCGTGACTGCTCAGGAATTCAGCAGCTGGAATGCAGCAGCACCAAGGAGACACTTGAATCAAGGGATTAAAAGGAACTGAGCTCCCAGAAGCAGCTGATGTTACTCCCACATGGGGAGAAACCACAGCAGCAAGTACTTCTGCTCCTGAGAGGCCTTTAACCACTGGAACAGCAGGGCTGATGACCCTGGAGCTACTGCAGATGGAGCTGGATGCCAAAAGCGGAGGGAGATGCAAGAGAGCAGCTTTGCCAGGGCCAGCTTCCCTGCAGTGCTGTTTGCTCATCAGCCCCCAGAGCTGCCCTCACACCTCCTCTGCTCACCACAATGAGCTGATTTTCCATCAGCTCCCTGAGCCACCCAGCTCCTCTGTGCCCCTTATCCATTGAGAAACACTCCCTCCCACTTCAGAACCTTCTCAGGGCCTTCAGAACCTGCAGTGAGCAGCTACAGAGGCTCTACAACGACACACTGTGTGTGCTCCTCAACACTGTACAACACAACTCCCAACACAACACACCAACCCTGGGATAATGCTGATCACAAAATCATTCATTCCTGCCACTTCTAATGCCTTGAAGATCAAGGAAATTGTTCAGGAGGCCAGAAGAAGGCAGTGTGGCTTTAAAATACTCAGCTATTGATAACTCACTTTTAAAACTACTGGGTTTGTTACTAATCCATGCCGCAGCCCCTGCAAATTGAATCAGATCTCACTTTGATGAATGCTGTTTGAGATGGCTGAGGGATTTAAAGAGTTAACCACCTTGGTGCCCTATTAATAGCGTTGCACAATTGCTCATTGTTACAATTACTACTTTTTTTTTTATTTCAACAAACCTGTACTGATAAGAAATGCCTTGCTAAAATTAGTTTCACTAATGACCTACCACTTACAAACTGAACCCACAGTTAGGTTTAAAAAAACAGTATTTGCTTGATAACAGAGCTACAGAATAATTTGCTCAAATGCCACTTATGCACAAAGTATTATTTTTATCAGCCTTTGTCCCAGGCACAGACGTGAATTATGATAAATGGGAGCAGCCATATGTTGGGACAGCTGGAAAAGTCAGCAAATGAGCCACTTGCAGAAGGGACAAGGGAAGGAAGCAGGTTGCCAGTCTGAGCGTGACATTTGCAGACGTGGTGTCTCAATCAGTACAAAGCAGGAGAAAAAGAAGAGACGGGACACAAATCTGTCACAAGGAATGTACATCTGAATTATTGTATAAAATAACTGGACTGAGAATGTCTGATTTTTATGTAGGGATAGGAAAAAGTATGTTTTTGAGTAAAGAGGAGTGTGCTCAAGGGGACAGCATGCACACCTTGAAAAAATGAGTAAATAAATACCAGCACTGGATCACGGGTAGAAACAGGAGTGTTCAGGTGGGGGAGACACAAGGAATTGTGTTATGGAAGGAGGAACACTTTTCCATTTTGTTCTGTGCCTTCCAAAAGCCTGGAATTTCCCATCTCTAATCACCTAAATATGCTACAGCAATAATCCTAACAAAGACAAACGTTTAATTGCTCACCAGTCTGATCAGCAACTTTGATGTCAGTTTAAAACTCTTCAGGTGAGACCCTGGTCAGCCACAAAGGCAGAGCGCTCAGGTCGGTCCGCACCGAGCGCTCCGAACAGCGTGTCCAGGATTTCTGCGTCCCCTTGGTTGTGATCCTGTGCATCCAGGAGTGCCTGTACTGCCAGGCACATCAGGGGATGCCCTCGAACAGCACCCACATCCTCATGTCCAGAGGCTGCCCAGAGCAGGCTGGCACTGGCACCCCATTCTGCACGCTGCCTACACCTTCCCCACGGGATGTGCGCCGTCCCTGGCTGGAAGCGCGGCTTGCACCCACCGGCAATAATCCATCTTCAGCCTCTCTTCAACACAGCTGCACCTGTGCTTCTCCACCCCGGAGACGCTTCCAAAAGCCTCTGTGTGTGGGCTCAGGAGCCTCGGCAGGCTCAGCAGATCCCAACAATCCAGGCAGGAGCAGATCCCGGAGCGTGGCACACAGCTGGACTCGGCAGCGCTGCTGCTCCGAGCGTGCGAGCCCAGAGGAAGGGGAACTGGCCACGCACCAGCATTTTAATGAAGGAAGCGACATCCATTTAGCACAGAGCAGAGAGTAAACAGGGCAGCCCGCTGGGGCAGGCTGCAAGGCAGAGCAGGAAAAAGCTGGAATGGGGCCACACAGCTCTTGCTGAAACGCCAGCGCCTTCAACTGCTGCTGAGCCCAGAGAAGCACCAAAAGTCACTTCCCACGAAATCATCGGGCACACAAAGCCCCTTTTATGCTGCTATAACCTGGTTTACGTTGAGCAGACCATTTGCCAGGTAAGCCCTCGGAAAATTGGCTTAGCTGAGAGGAAAATTATGAGTTCTTATACAGATGAAAAAAACCCAGCAGGTATTCCAAGAGCATTTTGCAGCTGTACCAGTGTTTATCAGTACTCCCAGCGACACTTGATGATGTCTGCGAGGTTTACAAACACATCTCCACCCAAAATCCCACCAGCACTGTTACAAGCACAAAGGATCTCAGCTTCAAGCACCTCTTTGAAACTAGAGAGCTGCAATTCCCATTTGAAATGGAGAAAACGGTTTTAGAAAGCTGTGGGATTTATAGGGCACTGCCCAGAAAGCTAATTCCAAAACACACACCTTCTCACTTGACTCCCAGCTTTGCACCTGGAATTGCAAACTCAACTCTTGCACACTCTCCCTCTCCTCTGTAGCACAAGTACCACCGAATTTCCCCCATTTTATCATGAGAAGCTTGGAAATCCTGTTTTGTAAGGAACTGGATATCAGAGGTGAGTATTATTTTAGCATAAACTGTTTAACTCGAAGTTGCATTTTCTATATTGAAAAATATTTAGATAAAAAGTTCTTTTTTGCTATTAACTGTAATTAGGTTTTGAGATATCTGCCAAGATGGAAAGTTAACTGCCTTTTTCCTTTGCAAGTAAGTTACATTCTTCCAGCAAGTTAACAGAAAACAAAACAAAGTGATTAATGAAATAATGTGATTTTAGAAAATTTTTTTCTTACCCAGTCTATCTCAATTCCTTAGTCCCATACCTGTTCCCAAGGGACATCCTGTGACCTTGGGTTTATCTCCATTCCACTCTCCTGTTATGCTGAAAAACAATTCAAAAAGCTGCTGTGCTCTTTCACACTGGTCTGATATTCATCAGCAAGGCTGAATTAAGTCAGTTGTAATTATAGCATGAACAAAGTCAGGAGGAGGAGAAGAAAGGAGACTCTGGAGAAGCAAGATTCCACAGTACTGTGTTACCATGCCCAGCATCCTGCATGGGTGGCTGAGTCTCTAATCTTGGTCTCACAGCCAAAAGCAGCACTGAAAGTGGAAGCTCTCCACCAAAAAGTCCACAAGGAGCAGTCCAGGAATCCTAAACTATCCCCTCCCAACTCAACCAGTCCTTTTCATTATGGAAAAAAAGGTCCATGCTGGATTCTTCTCTCCCTTCATTCCTATCCTCAGAGTTTTTCTTGGATTCAGCTGCATGGGTCACTGCTAAAACTGTAATTGCAATAAGTAGCAATAAATTCTCAACACAAACCTGAACATTTAAATAACTGTGCAGGTTCCCTCACCAGCCCTACTCCAGGAAGGGTCCATCCTGTCCAGATTTCATCTCAGAACCCACCTCAACAACTCTTCCGTGACAGCCACGTGCCAACAGCTGGGGGAGGTTTCCTGGATCTGTGCCCACCTGGAAGCCAAAAAGTGGCTCTAAAGGCACAGCAGGAGCTTTTCACAGAGTCCTCCTCTCCACACTACAAATACCTCCCTCTCTCAGCAAGTTTGACAATGCCCAGAATAGAACCTTGCTGAAAATATGTTTCTGCTGTGCTGCAAAATACTGCTGTGGACTCAGTGACTTCAGTGTTTGGGTATTGCAAATAAACAGAAGCAGATCCACAGTTTAACCAGGGAACAGCATGGAATCCCCTCTGCTGGAAGGTGGTTTCACCATGGAAGAAGGTAACCACTGTCAGATGGTTTAATGATACCCTTCTCCTAAATTCAGGAGGAATTCAGGGAGCTGGAGAAAAAAGGGGAGGAGAAAGGATAAAAAATTGTATTTTCATCACATCTTGAGTTCCTTTCTTCAGGCAATAAGAGATCAAGCTATTTTCCTTGGAATCCCTGGCCCCAAAGGCCTACGGTTACAATTACACATCTTGTTTCATTATGACAACTGGATAAATTACATATTCACCAACAGTTCAGCTCGGGAATGAAGCACAGGCATATGGGGGCAGTTGAAAGGAGAAGAGAGAGGTGCATTATCCCAGATACAGCTCCTCAAATTTGGGTTTGGACAAGACTAGCCAGGATTACATTAAGTTTCCCTGAAATTGGGACTGCAGTTGGCCCTAAAGCTCCACAGACTCCGGCCTATCACTGTGTCTCAGGCACCCAGAATTGAGAGTGTTTGCTGATAAATTACACCACCAGTTGGAAACCCTGGAAATTAGCTGTCATGCCAAGCTATGGGTTTATTTTTAACCAGTAAACTTCTAAATTTCACCCCTCCAAAATCAAAATATAGTCTCAAAATTCCTCACATGCCAAACCTACTCTTCTCCCCACCTTATTCCAGGAGCTGCTGGCAGACAACAAAGCTAAACCCCATGGAATTTGTACAAGTGAAAAAGTGTACGTGCAGTAGGACTGGATGCAGACTGGCAGGCAACCTCTAACCTATTTAACTGGAGCCTGAAAAAAGATAATTTTTCTTTGGCTGGACTGAAACAGATCTGGATGGATATAACTGAGGCCCATCGTAACGGGTACAAACACTGCGGACTCATTTCATAGCTATGCCTAGTCCAAATTAATCGGAATTCAAATCCAAACTAGGTGCTGAAATAGAATAAAATGCAGCTGCAGATCTTCTCCTCCGGCACACACGTACAAAGAGCAGCACAGACGTCACATCCGACACGGTGTGGGAAGATCTGCCCTCCCAGGCCACAGAAATACTTCAAAATTAGTCAGCAGTTAAAAAAAGGTCCAGGATGTTGAATAAAAACCTGAGGACTGGTTTTGTTCCTGAGATAACAGAAGATAGGGCCATAAAAAGGTGAGTTTATTTATGGTTTAGTCACCTTATCTGTACACAAGGGAAAATACCCCACTCCCATCTGAAGGAAGTTAATACAGGTGGAACTTTGAGAGGGACTTTGAAGTTGTACTCTTAATGCATTTCCATAAATATTATTCTTGTGCCAATCTCCCTTTAGCACGGAAGCATTTGAAATTCAGAATTGCTTACGTGCAGCCCTGGAGAAGAGCATGAAAACTGAGGGAAAGTTCAAGCCTTAGCACCCAGTGTGTGCCAGCAGGACCAGCGTGAACTCTCCACAGAATTCACGGGACAGATGTTGTGGAAAAGTCCATTTCCAACCATCTGCAGTGTTTGTTTCAAGGGCTGGAAGGTTCCATCCTTGTTCAACTGCTGTGCCTCCCTCCCTCCAGCCTCAATCTCTGCAGAACATGAAGGACTGAGAAATCCAAAACAAAGCAGCCTGAAATCCGGGCTTTATTCAAACAGAAACATGACCAAACCCAACAGCCACCTGCTCCTGTGGTTTTGGTTGCTGAGTTGAGGGGGCACATCCTGAGGAGATTCTGCAAGAGCTCACATGGGGCTCACAAACCATTCGAGGAAACATTTGTCTCTGGGAAATAAAGCCATGATTCAAAAAAAGGTAATTCTCCGTTATTGCCACATCTCTACACATCAATTGTGGCAGAACATTTAAGTTCTTTGTCAAACCTTTTAATCACCTGTGTGCAGAACCAACAGAGGCAGGACGGGCATCCTTTGAGGGCAGAGCTCACCTAAATCCATGGGATCAAACAGAAAGGGCTGAACGTGGAATCCCAGTGGGATCCAAGCCAGAAAATGTATTTTTACAGAAGACTGAGAGGACAGGAGGTAAGGAAAGCTTCAGCCAGGGACCTGCATCTCCTGCATCCCCTACCTTTGTCACAGAGGGGAAATTTCCCATATATGGCCCAAGCCAGCAGGGTCACATTTCAGTGCAGGCTTCTGGCAAGCCCAGACATTCAGACATCATGAGTCAGTGCTCCAGAAATCACTGGTGTTTAGAAACCAATAAATCTACTTCTTTTTGGTTGGGATTTTTGGTTCACCTTCAGTTGTTTCTTCTTCCTCAACCTTTGCAGTACACAGTCACATTTTCATTTTGCTTCTCTGTAACTGGCAGGAGCATTTCTTTCCATCCTGGGGTGGGTTTTTTTTGCTTTGTAAAATGACAGACAAGGTTTTCACATTAGACTAAATCCTGGTGTCGGGGCACGAAGAATAAAACCAGACCAACTATCACATGGAGTTTGGGAACATACTAAGCTGTCTTGTACTTTCACACAGCTCTCTAACAACAAAGAATACTTATTTTTTAAATAAAACCTCAAAATATCTTCACTTCTGTCCCCAGATCCTAAACAAGTAACTTATCTGGCATTTCAGCACAACCAGACAGGACTGCTGCCAGTAAGAAGCTCCCTATGACACAATCTTTTCCACCACTGACCTGATAACATCAGCATGACCTTTCTTCTCTTTTGAACTCTACTTTTCCCAGTTCAACAGTTCAGCAGAAACTGACCCATTTTTGATTACACGAACAAAATCAGGTATTAGATATTCCTATTTTAAAAAAAAATTAAATCCAAATTTCAAAATATATCATTGGGTAATTATTTTCAGATTAGTAAAGGGATAAATAATGTGGGAAAATTCAGGGTGAGGATTTTTAGTTTCAGTGTCCAACTCTTTGAGTCTGGGCCACTTCAGTTCTCTGTGCTTGAATTTTCCATAAGCAAACTACAGATTATGCCCCATCAGGGAATGGAATCAATATTTCATTTCTTTAAAGCAGTACTGTATTCATAATGGAATTAAATACTTTCAGAGATCTGCAGAGCTCACAGAAGTGAGGCACTTAAGGGAAGAAATGCCTCCTTGCAATTCTGCAGAGCATCCTAACAATTTTACAACACATAATATAAACAGGACAAAACAAGATGATTTTGAGGCCAAATTCATGTTTTGATGCAAGTGCAAAAGACAATGCAAGTCCTGTTCATTTTTTGTGGCTTTTTTTTTTTGGTTTCTTTGAACTCTTTCCCAGCTCACAATGAAAATTCTGGTCAACGTGCAGAATAAAATATTGCTCAAGAAGCTTGTTTTTACTTCAAGGGGCATTTCAACTTAAAAATAAAAGTGTTACTGACAAATGTGGCCTTTAAAAAAACAAAAACAAAAAAAACAGAGTCTTGGGACTTAAGAGAAGGTGTGAAGGAGGCAGCATGCTGTCAAACTGCTGGCTAGGAAAACGCTAAAGATTTCAGCTTTCAAATCTTTTGTACATGTTGCAAAGAAACCCTTTTCCTTAGAAGTTTAGAAAGTTTGGTCAATACATTTAGACTGTTTCCTCCACGATCAAGGATTAAGGTTGATCAGTCAAGCACACAGGGGACAGTAATAGTTTATACCCCCTTTTTTTTCACATTTTTCATTAGGGGAATTTTTAGGAAATACCACTATGTATTAGATTTAATGTCAAGCCTGCATCTCTTCTTCCTGCCAGAGCAATGAAAGCTTTAGCTCATGTTATTAAGAGCCACATCCAGAAGTAAAAAAGCCTCCAGAACAATGTCTTACACCAAGAGAGTTTGGCTTTGGGCAGAGCAGCACCGAGGGAGACAGGCCTCATTCCAAAAACGATCATCTTACTTCCCTCAGACAAAGTAAAGCCTTTCATGACCCAGCCTGGGCTCTGGCCTACATTCTGTTGGATGAAAAGGCTTCATTATATGCAGTTCAACACATTGTTTTAAAACCTGATATAAACGGCCTTTACTGCAGCAAGGGCTGAACAAACTGAAATCGTGCAACGTTAGAGGATTCCAAGGGACTAAAATGGTAAAATTGTATTAAATGTGTTGTGTGTTCTCTCTAAAACACACAGAGTTTAAACCCTGAAATGGGTTTTCACCCATGGCAGAGTTCAGAGATGGTATCAGGGTTGATCAGATGAGGTTATTTGCTGGTTTAAGGTGTCTCTGAAGGCAGATAAAAAGAAATGCTACAAGTGCTTTGTTCCTCAGTGTGTTATTTTGCCATACACAGGCAGTCATTTACAGGTGCTTTGAATTCCAGCTGCACACCTTGTAGGCATTCCAAGTCACTCCTGAAGCCCAGCAGAAAGCTGAACAACATATTTCAATTCTTTCCAGGAATTCCTTCACTCAGAATGACATTCCTGACTTAGGTATTTCCACTGCAAAAACCTGTGATTTGTATTTGGGTCAGGGGAGCAAGTAACAAGTAACAGCAATAAAGCAACAGCAATAAATAACAGCAGGAATAGAAAGAAGCAGTTTGCCAAAAAGAAAACTGATTATTTGGGTTTCATTTTATTAAATTCATGCTTCAACTCTTATTCCTCTTTTGCATGAGAGACAAAATGTTGCTCCTCCTACCCCAGAGCCCTCTGCACAAGGAGATGCAGTGACAGACAAGGTTTGACTGAGCTGACAAGGAACTCCACCATTTCCTGCAACAACTGATCAGCCTTTCCATGTGAGAGACATAAGGCTGGATTATGCAATATCAGCCTCTGCCTGACTGGCAGGAGCCTGGGCCCTGAGCTACAAGAGCATGAAACAGCCCCTACATAAAAACCAGCTTCCATTTCTACTTTTTTTTGGATTATACAGTCAAAGGGAACTTGGAAATCTAGACTTTACTTGGAATCTGAAAAATAAACTGTTTCCAAACTCTCCTGCAATGCTTGTGCAACGGCCTCAGGACAGGCAGGGATCTGGCCAGCTGTGCCACCAGCCACAGAAGCTGCATTTTAGAACTCGCCCTTCTCTGGAACAATTGGAACTTTCTCCAGGCTGAAGTCTGCACACAGAGCTCAGTGTTTCCCTGCAGGCACACAACAGCTCCATTATTGTTTAACTACCAAAAACCAGCTCCAACAATCTATCAAGCTCGACATTCTATCCGTCTCTGCTGCTAGCCCAGACTGCTGGGCATATATATAGGAAGAGGTTCGTGGATTCAGTAAGAAAAAAAGTTATTTTGTTAATCTAAACAGAGATTGCCCTTCTTTTAATCTGCCATTTAAAAACCATTCAGGAACCCAGAGGCCTGTTGGTCTTTAGATTATCAAATTCAAGTGTCTATAAAGAAATCTATCCCAGCAGATGAATAAAAGCTCCTTTTTGAGACACATATCAAACAAATCCAAAGGCAATCCCAGAGAGAAGGAATTGCTCACTGCCTCAGAGCTGCAGCACCAGTTGTGTTTCCAGCCTGGCCACGATTATCTTAACACCAAGCTACAGCAGAGCACCAAGCTGCTGCTTATCACCCTCCCTGCCCAGAGACAGCACTGCTGGGCAGTTTTCCAAGTCCTCATGGGCCGGGCGAAGTCCTGGGAAGCACCAACACTTCCATGGGAGCAGACTTAGGAATGAATGCATGATGCAACCTCGTGGAGGATGACCTCAAACACAGGAATTGCTCGTGTGAGTCTCTGGGTGAAGGACACCTGGCAGCCATCCTCTGGTGCCAGCAGTCACTCTGCCCTGAGCCAGGTATTTTCACAGCAACAAAAAGGAGCATCACATCAGTTTCAGCCTGCAATTCTGTAGGATGCAGTTCCTCACTCATCTGGGGAAAAGCCAGAGCAATAACAGCTCCAGTGGTGTGGATTCAGTGACACTGCAATTTGAAATCATCCATGTGTACATATAGAATATATAATGCCCAAAGGAATCATCCTTCGTGCAGCAGAGGTTACCACGCAACAAGCTACTCCCAAAAGAGAGTATTTTAAATTTAAATTACATTTAATGAGCTTCAAATCTCTGTTAACATCAGCCTAAACTAAAAGATTCAAAGCATATGCTCCTTAAGTATATTCTTACAAGCACATCCCACAACCTTCTGAATATAAATAAATAGGTGGCAGCATTAAAAAAAGCTGATGTTTAATGAATATTTTAGTCTCCATCAAAATAAAATGTGGAAATTCCTATTCCAAGACTATTTGGCAGAGGAGCCAGAGGGCATTAGAGAAAGAAGCCTGATTAATATTTTTGAGTAAACTGAAAACCTCAAGAGCAATTAATGTGAAGAAGTTGTAGATTTTACAGACACCGAGAAAAATTAACAGCATCTCAGAACAACAATTCCTTCTAAAGAAAGTCCCTTATGGGAGCATAAATTTAACAAGCCACAAAGGCCTTTCAAAGGTTAGAATAAACCATCTGAGCTGAGAAATAAAGGAAAAACCTAATACAAAATCTGAATTCTTGATCTGACATCAAACTGTTGGGTTTCTTAAAGAATAAGGTAATTTTTGAACCTTGGTTTCTTAAAGAATACTGTAATTTTTGAACCCTGCAATGTTGTTTGAAGACTAAATAATCAACTTCAAAGGCACCTACCAGCAGGAAGTTGGAAACCTTTGCATGCAGGTGAGTCCTGGTCCTGACATCAGCCCAGCAGTGATGGGATTGTCTCCACCTGTGAAACAGAGATTCCACTCACTCATCCCTGCCAAGCACTCCCTGCTCCCTGAGTGCCAGGGAACTTCACACTCCCAATCCCTGGCTTCAGTAAGGACAGTCCCTGGGAAGGGGAGGGGAACAGGCTTGCTGGGTAACCACAGAGAGGGACTGCCAGGGATAATGACTGGAATTGACTTTGGGGAGCAGGAGCCAGGCTGGGGTTTCACAGTCAGGGGAGGGCTGGGGGGACATTTGCACCAGGTAAATAAATGCGCGGAAGTGCAGAGCACAAGGCACAGGCAGGGAACAGCAGCTCCTCAGAGGGTTCTGGCTGCACTGTTCCAGAGCTCAATCCAGCATCCAGACTGCCTCAATATCCACGTAAAGCCAGGTTATGGCTGTGGTTAGAGCTGGGACTAGAGAAAAGAACCACTTTCTCTCAACTCCCAGATACACAGAGGTCCTCTCTTCCTGCTCAGCAGAGGGGCACACACAGCTGTGTCCAAAAAAGGGCCACATGCACACACCTTCCTGAACCTCTCATTAGCCTGCTGCCTACAGTGTGTTCCTTTAAGCACAAGGACTTGGTTCAATTATTTTGAGTTCTTATCCTCAGATCAGGACTGGTCAGAAGGTTTAGAGAAGAGATGGAGCCAGAGGATCTTTAATTAGGTGATCTTTAAGGTCCTTCCAACCCAATCCACTCTGTGATTCCATATCCTATATGAAAACCCACTGTGAGGGACAGGAAAGTAGCCTAACCCTAATTAAACACCATTTTTCCTACAGTGAAACCAACACACCCTAGGTGAGGAGAGCTTTTTACCCATGGACACAAACTGCAGTGCTGGGTCAGACAGTGCCTGCCCAGCTCCACTGCCCCCTCAGAGCTGGCCCAGCAGAGCCAGAGGAGAGGCAGGCACACAGGGCAGAGCATGGAAATCTGCTTCCACCCCTCCAGGCAAAAACTGTTCAAAGTCCAAGCTCCACGTTTAATAACAGCACTGGCAGCTCGGCTGGTGCTCCAGCCTAATGGAAGAGTTTACAATCTGAGTTGTTATTAACAACAAACCAAAGTTGCACAAGAAGTGAAAATGACAGCACTGAACAAACAAACAAACCAACACAAACCCACACTGAAGTCAACAACAATAAAGAGAAAACTGAAGATGTGAAGAAGACAGGTTTCAGTCATGAACTCAGCTAGTGACCACTAACCTCCCAAAAACTCATATATACGATTCCTCTGTACTGTCAGTGCAGAATAGTGCATTCAGCTCTCATTTTAGGAGCCAAATCACATGGTACCTGACCAATGAGAAAGACTGAGCCTCACTGAAAGCCATGCTACTTTTCCTACCCTACAATTAAACACAACGCTTTTGTGATGACTTCGAAACTATTCCAACTCAGCAAAAACTTGAGCAATTAAGCATTAACCCCTGAGCACCACTGTCAAGGCAATCAGCCTTTAATTAAAAGCTGAGTGGATGTGCAGTCACAGAGGGCTGCAGCAGGGTAACTCTGCTCCAGGATTCCCAGCCCCCAATGGGAAACACAGCAGCCAAAGGTGATTGTTTTGGTTCATCAGACCCAATTGTGCCACCAAAACCAATTGTTATTACAGAGAAGGACTACAAGGTCCCCCTCCCCATCACTGTGGGCACAAAGGTGTTGAGATTGAGTGTTTGATGGATGGAGGTAGGTAAACCCAAGGATCTGGAATTTGTAAGAAACATTAGAGCTTTCTGCTCCACTTCTCAGCCCTGGAAAAACGAGGTAACAGTGAGAAAACAAAGGATTAAAACTCTTTTGGTTTATGCAATCATGTGTACGCCTTAATGATCATCTACTTTAAAATCTGAGTGTCAAAGTGTGAAAATACAACCCACCACAGCATAAACACAATAAAATACCAACTTAAAATGTATCCATCATCTCCCATCCTAATGAGATGGAGAGGTAAAAAAGCTTCTTGTTCTTCACTAAGTTTTTCACCAACTCCACAGTGAGGTTAGACAGAACAGAAAACTGCCACAGGTCCCTGCACTGCAGTGGAACAGTTCTCCCAAACCAGCATTTGAAGTTACATCCTGCACTGCCCACTGAAGACACGGTGTGTGTCAGAGAGGAGGAGGAAGTGAGCTCAACTGAAGCACACAAATAAACCCCTTTGCCTCAGCCAATTAAACATTACCCTGAGCACAGCTTAATCCAAGCAGTGTCAAATTAAACCCTTCCTATCTGCCTTTAATGCCACACTTGGCTAAGCACACCCAGCTGTCCTTGCAGTGTTGGAAAACACCTGAGTTTTTTTTTTTCTGGAGTGCAACAGGGTCGAACACTGAGCCTGCCCATCCTCAGCCTTTTAACCTGAGGAGACTCAGAGGGCCCTGTTCTCACTGCAGAGCTGGCATTTATTAACCTGCAGACAGCAAAATACCGCTAAGAAACCAGAGGATGAGTCAATACTTTCCTCACAGGAAACACCTTGACCTGCTTACAGGAACAAACTGCTCCGAAGGACACTCGAGGATTTTTATTTTCTGAACAACTTTCGCTTTCTGCAGGAAAAGTAGGGCTGGCTCAGCTTTCACTTTGCAGTACATCCCCACTTTGGAGCAGAGGAGGAAGTAATTTGGGTCCTTAACGTCAAGTTACACTTTGGACATGCTAAAATGCAAAGAGACAATAATTTAAGCAAAGGGCTCTAAAGAAGGCTGGTCCTTATCCAGAATTCCTCAACTCTCATGGCAATTTGAGCAGAATAACCTACTGAACCCCAGAGGCCCTTTGGGAGCAGAACTCAGAAAGGGAAGAGTTGCTCATCACCACTTTTAAACATGAAAAAAGAGGCTGCATCAGAGTCCCACTCTCCCTCATGAGGGAAACCTTGTGAGGGAGCCCTTTGACCCCACCTCCCCAAAATGCAACCCAGGGGCTGCACCTGTGCCAACCCCAGCAGCCCCATTCCCCCTGCCCTGTGCCCCCCAAATCCTGGCAGCCTCTCCTGCCCTCTGTTCCCCCACACTTGCCAACATCCCAATCCAGAGCCATTCCCTCACCCCACAGCCCCTGGATAACCCACAGTGACAACTCTACAGCCTCACAGACCCCGTATTTACCTGCCCCCTCCCACCCCATCTCTACCCTGGCAGCCCCCAGTGCCTCACACCCCCCAAACCTTGGCGGCTTCTCCAAAAGCCTCACTCACCCTAAAGCTTCACACACGTCCCCAAACCTGCCAGCCCCTTCTGTACCCCATTGCTCCACACTCCCCAAACCTGCCGGCTCCCCTCTGCGCTCCACCCCCCGAAACCCCGTCAGCCTCCCCGAAGCCTCACACACCCCCCCAACATCCCCCAAACCCTCTGAGCCCCCGCGAGGCCTCACAGCCCCGCACACACCCCTCACACCGGGCAGCCCCCTCAGCGCCCCACAGCCTGGCAGCCCCCCGACGCCAGCAGCGCCCCAACCGCCTCACCTTCCCCTCTGAGGAACTGGGTCCCTGGTGGCGGCGAGGCCGGCAGGCCTGGAGCGGGCGGTCCCGTCCCGGTGCCGGCGCTCGGCGGCAGCGGCGCTATGGCAACTGCCCGTGGGGGCCCGGCGGCCGGAGCGGCCCCGGGGGCGCCGGGCGGGGCAGCACCGTCCCCTGGCGGTTAGGAGGACTCCGCGACGCCCCCAAGCCGGCTGGGAGGGCAGCGCCGCCCGCGACGGCTCCGAGATGCACGGGTTCGAGACCCGCCCCGGGCAGGTGGGAGGAAATCGACACTGCGGGGTTCCCCGTGCGCCGGGGGAGTCCCTTGGGTGCGCACGGGGCTGATCGGCATTGCACGGGAAGTGAGCATAAGATCACAGAATCAATCGGGATGGAAAACATGTCATTGACCAGACCGGAGCACTGAGTGCCGTGTCCAGTCTTCCCTTGAACACTCCGCGGATGGTGACTCCACCACCGCCCTGGGCAGCCCATTCCAATGTTTAATCACCCTTTTTTCCTCCTCATGTCCAACCTGAACCCCCCCTAACACAGCTTGAGACTCCTGTCCTCTCATCCTGAGATACAGACACAGTCAGGTGGACAGAGACATGGACATACATTCCTATGATATACACACACATGTATGCACACGCTGCATGTAAACACATTTATATGTGTATTTTATAAGTATCAAGGGCAAATAAGCCCTTAGTGCCAAAAAGCATCCCTGCTGCTTGGAGTGAGAGGTGCCCTGCCTGCCCTGGGACTCACTGCCCTGCTCCAAGCATTTCCAGTGGTTTTCCAGCTGTTTTGGGCATGGGGAAGAGGCAAGGGGAAAGGACATCCCAAGCTCTGCATTACAGACCTGCAGGAGTGCCTGCCTGATCATGGAGGGCAAAGGCTGAATGAGCATATTTAGGTCAGAAACTCCTTTAAGCCTGATTTTACTATGCAAATTTAGTGCAAATGAGCTTGAGTAGGAAGTCAAGTTTTTCCAGATGGGGTAAGAGATTCCCATGACCTGAATGCTCCTGCTGTCCCCACCGTGTGCAATAGCCAGCACCCACACAGTGACAACTTCCCTGCAGCAACTCAGCCAGAAATTCAGGACACCCCTGTGACCTTGAAGCACACCTGGGAGCAGAAGAGGCGCCACACAAAACCAGGCCCCAAATCACACCACCCTCCCGAACCTTCCCAGATGTTTCCCAAAAGGGAAAAAACTCCCACAGCTGCAATTAGCTGAAAGCCAAGGAGAGAAAATCCCCCCTAGTCACGATTATGCCAAGGAAAGGTGGGATGGGAAGCTCTGAAGGAGCCCAAACTTCACACCATCACCTTTCCTGACAGACTGGCAGTGTCCCTGTGGAGTCACCACCCCGTGACTCCCTGGTGACTGAGTGCAAGGGTGGAATTTCTTCTGTCATTTCTCAGAGATCACAGGGAAGATGCACACATGGTTGGGCTCATGCTGACTCTAACGAGGGTTCAAAACATGTTGTTCCTCTTCTCATCCTGCTAGTTAGGGAAAGGAACCATCTGGAAAGCCCTCTTGGTTCAAATATAACCCCAGAGGTTTCTATTTAGCTCTTCCCTGCCTCACACTCCCCCACAAGAGCTTTGCTTCCCCTACAGAACCTCAGGCAGAGAGATAAATTAGTAACTGAAATGTGTGTGTACCACCCCTTTATCCACAGCTCCAAGAGTGGAGCTAGCAAGGAATTAACTGACAAGAAATCAGCTAATAAGGTAAATTTCTGCTTGTAAGTTCCACAGCAGCACAGGTCTCCAGCAGACAGAAAAACCATCCTCCTCCTCACCCCAACCAACCAGGCTGCAATCCCTAGAGCCAAACCTCGCCTCCTGAGCTTGGAGAGCCCAGAAACGCAAAGAAATACACAACTTTAAAAAGTTTTCAGTAAAAATGAAGTATTTAATGTGCCAAGCACAGCCTCAGAGGGCTCCAGAGTTGTGCTGCTGTGTTATTATAGTTTAAACAGCATGCCCTAATTAGCCCCAGCTCCCAAATTCTCCATCAGCTACCTTGAAGTGCAAACCATGGCTCAGCTCACCTGCCAAGGAGGTCTCTTAAACTGAGGATATCTGAGATATCTGGGATCAAGAGGAAACTCCACATCTGAGCCACCCCTCTCCTCAAGAGGCTGCCAAGAGCAGGCAAGAGCAGCTGGAAAGCACTGGAGCACGGGAAGATTATTTTAAACATCACCACATGCAATTGAATAGGTCCTTGAGCATCAAGCAGGGCCAGCTGGTGCCAGCCAGGACCCATCTGCCTCAGCTGATCCAGATCAGAACCTCCATCAGTTATCAGCAAGCCTCTACACAGTCCAGCTGTGCCCCAAAAACACCAGCAGGTCCCCACAGGGCTTAGTGTTACTCTGGGGAGAAGAGAAGATCAAGCATCTCATTATGTTCCTGCTCATCAGCAGCCTGTCCCACCCCATTCCTGCTCAACATTTTAATTAAGTTCAGAGCAGCTGTCATTAATTGAATTCCAGCTCTCAACAACCACAGCAACGTGCAACAGCTTTTTTTTCTTTTATTTCTGAACCAAGGCCACTGTGGGCCCAAGGATGATCAGAACCCCAGGAGCCAGGGAGCCACGGGGGGAACAAAACCAGCACAGGGACTTATGGGGTTGTGCAGGGACAAGGCACAAAGCTGATCCCAAACAACACCCGAGGACAGGGCTGGCTCTGGGGGGTGAAGACAAGCCTGCAGCAGAAGGCAGGACTTGGCAGTCCTGCTGCCCTCACAGCCCAGCTACTGCAGGCAGCATCTGCTGGGCACACAGGTCTCCGGGGAACCCCACACTCAGTTTTTCCGTGGGGCAGAAGAACAAGAGATTTTTCATGTTGGTCCTTCCCAGGGTTGCAGGACTCTCGGTCAGTTTGTAAAACCTCCAGTGCTTGCCTGCTTCTGTGCAGCTCTCTTGGACCTTGTGACATTCACTTTTCCATCCCATCAGAGCCCCTGTGTGGGTGTCACCAGGCTGGGTTCCAACACATCACCATTTCCAATGTCCAGCTCCACCTGGATCCCTGTTGGCTGCAAGGAGGAACAGAACAAAGCTCATCCTCACACTGTTGGACTCTACATCACTCCATATCCTGTCTCAGAGCAAAAAAGCCCAGTTACATCCCCCTGAGGATTTCCTTCTGCTGCTGCCCTGTTTTAAACTGGGTCTGCTGAATGCAGAGATACAAATAGACAATGCAATTTAGCAAAGAAAGAACATCTTACTCTGAGACATCCCCAGACACGCCATTATTGAGCACATCCAGGATGCATTTCTCTGCCTAGCACACCACCATACCCAAATTTGTTTGGATCAAGCAGCAGAGCAGGCTCAGAGCCAGGAGGCTCAGGCAGTGCTGCCCGTGCACAGGCAGGCCTCAAGCTGGAGTCACCTTTGAAGGTGTCAGAGCCATTTCCACAGGACCCTCACTGCCCACACACCATCGGGAGAGTGAGAACAACACCAAGAACACAGTGACCTGGATGGGAAGTGGTGCCACTCATTTATCCTGCCTATAAATACCAGCCCAGGCTGTTGGGAACAGATGCTCTTCTCTTCTGCAGCATCCAGCCAGGCTGCATGAGCTCCTCTCCCACTCACCCAGCAAGGCTGAGTCCTGCCCCACTCCCCCAGGAGCCAGGGGAATGTCCCACAGCTGAATGTCCCCTGCATTCCCAGGGGATGGATGCAGGGAGGCTCACCTGCCGTGGTGACTTTGCCAGGGTGGCAGCACGTTGTGTGGTGGCTTTGTCCCAGGTGGCTTCTTTGCTCTCCAGCAGGACCCGGGTGCTGGGCACAAAACTCCAGGAGCGGCCCAGGGCTGGCTTCAGTGTGCCACTGCTGCTGTCCCTTGTCACCTGGTTGGTCACCTGCAGCACAAACAGACTCATCAGTACCTGGGAAAAGCAGTGCCAGTGAAACACTGGAGGTCACCGGGAAATCCTGGCCAGGCTGCTGCTCCTGGGGAGGTTTTTCCTTCTCCATCCTGAGCCCTCCTTCAGCTCCTCTGCCATCCCCTCTGGACACAGCCCAGGTAATTGCCCCAGAGCAGTACTCAGAGAGTTCACTGATATCTGCAAGCTGCATCACTTGGTGCTAAAGTGACCACAAAGTTTAACTTGGGGCCTTCAAGTGCCCTTCCAGACACGCTGTCCTTGTCACCACATCAGAATGAAGGGCAGGACTGCCTCAACACCTTCCAGTGCCAGGCTCAGCAGACCACCATCTTCTGGTGTGGCCTTCCCTGTTCAGACACATTAATTGTGGTCCCACCCATCTGTCTGGTGCATTGGCAAATGCAATTTCTTGGCCAAGAGCTGGGGAAGGCTAGAGCAGGGCCTTTCCCAGCTCCTGTGGGATGATGCAATGCCCTGCAGTTCCTGCAAGGTGACCAAGAGGTTACCCAGGGAGCAAGCCAGCCCCTTAAATGAATGGTGTTATATCAAAAATAAACACAACCAGCCTTTCAATCTGCCTGTACTTAACTCTGCCTTGCTCAACCCAGTGAGGGGCTGAGGACAGCAAGAGCAAGAGGCAGCACATCAGGTCTTGCCCCATGCTTGGAACAAGAGACATCTGCAGGCTGCAGAGATGTCAGGGAACAGGGCACTGGGGGGTTCAGGCCTCTGGCTCCTGCTTAGCTGAGAGTGGGGTCCCCTCGCCCACAGCCTCCAGAGACTCCCCATGGCTCCTCACCACACACCAGCACACAGAGGACAAAGCAGAGCAACACTCACCACAACAGCAAGGCTGAACTCCCTGGCCAGGGTCTTCAGCTCCCTGGAGAGCTGCATCATGAGGGCCAAACCTGGAGCAGGACAAAGCATTTGGCTGTCTGGGGATCAGCCCTCAAAGTGCATCCTGGAAGCAGCTGACATCTGCATTTGCATGACCGCTGCATTCAGTGCCAGCACTCGTGTCCATGGACACCTGCACTGGACCATTCCCCATGCTTTCCTCTCTTAGAAGGCCCAAGGCCAAAAAACCCTAGAAAAGCACCAGGAGCTCCAGACAAAGGTGGTCAGGTTGATTTAGCAGGCACGGGACCCATCTCTCCAGCTAACAGCTTCACTTCCTACAGCCCACGGCTGTCAGGGGACCTCCTGTGACAGCACTGGCTGCCCCCAGCTGTGCAAGACCCTCTGGGAGGTGTTTGAGGGGCCTCCTTGGTATCCTCACTTCTGATTTATGGTCCTTTCTGGCAGAAAGAGCTCTGCAAACTGTGCCAGCAACCATGATGAATTTCTGACACCGTAAGAGAAGTTTTAATTTATGGGCAAAGAGTCCAAAAAACCCCTGGATGTTTCAGACCACTGCCACGAGCACGCACAGCCACAGCCAGCTGGGGTGTTCGCTCCTGACCCTGCAATCAGACCCCCCTTTTATCCAGTGCCAAAAGAAAAGCTGGGAGCAGTCACATCCACATCAGTCCTGCCCCAGCTCCCACTCCTGGCACAGCACACACGGGTGGAAGAGGCTGCTCATGATGAGCAGAGAGCTCTGCAGCCTCCTGGCACAGGCGGTGGCCCAGCTCACCCTCTGACTGCCTGCCACCCAGCAGAGGGTAAATCACAGCCGACACCGAGTCCAGCAGCACCACCTTGAGAGGCCCCATGGAGCTCACGACCTGCAAGGAGGCACCACGTGCAAGGTGGAGTAACAAATGCAACAGTTTTGGAGGCTGTGAGCTGCACAGAGGCTCCAGTGTGCCCAGGATGAGACAATCTGGAGCCACTGGTCAGGCACACAAGCCCAGCTGCCCTCCCTGCAGCTCTGGGGAAGGGAGAGGGGCCCAGAGGCTGGTTCCTACCTGCTGGGAGAGGCGATCCCGCAGCTCCTGCAGGGCACTCAGCAGCTCATAGATGTTGAACACACGGACCACCTGGATCCGCTGCAGAGCCTCCAGCTGCAGCACAAAACACAGCCTCAGCCTCCCCAGAACTTGTCCTACTCCTCCTGCCCCAGCTGCCACCAGCTGTCCGCACTCACACCATGTCACAGAGACAGGTGATGCCGTAAGTCTGAGCTTCCATTTTTTTCAGGTTCTGTGCTGCCCAGGGGTGCAGTTCTGAGCCCCATATTAAGGGCTAGTAAGCTCTCCTCACAGAGCAGGGAGACAAAACAAATCCTTTCCCGGCTGCAGACCAAGGACAACTTTCAGGCCCAAAAGCACAAACAAGGGTGGGCTGAAGGGAGGAACAAGAAGATTGAGACCTCACAACCTGCAGCTGTAATTGGACAATCAAACCCCAATATGCAAATGGACCAAAACTTATAAAAGTGTAAAACCTTGTGACCAGCCATTTTGTGACCATTCCAAGTCCACCTTGGCTGTAGCCCTGGCCAGGCTCTTGCCCTGCCCAAGGTGTACCCTAAAGGCCCTTCAATAAATATTTACTTTATTCTCTATCTCTGTCCAGTCTCTGTTTCAGGTCAGCCTTCCCCAGGCATCAGAGGGACCCTTATTCTTCCAGATTTGCCTCCACCCCATTAACACCATTGCCCCTATTGCACTGTTGGGAAAAGCAACATGGATTGAGCTCAGGGAGGAAAGTCCTGCAAGTCTAGTAAGTCCTTCCCTTCTCCCAAGGAAAACAACAAAGAACAGTGTCTGCCTTAAGCATGGCACCCACCAGGCCATGGAAGGAAGGGTTTGGATTCAAAAAAGCCCACGAGTGTTACAGTTTCTGGGATTCCAACACATGAGGACAAAGGCAGAGCTGGAAAGACAAACCATCTCTGGGGTTTCTTGCAGGCAAGAGCAAAGTGAGTTTTAGAGCAAGCAGAGGGACCAGCTGCAGGGGAACTTGCCTGCTCTTCCTCATCCTCTGTCCGGGCTTGGAGCATCTGGTAGAGACGGGAGGCAGTGAAACCCCCCGTGGAGTCGAGGAACAGGACATGCTGCTTGAGGCCCAGGGACACACTGGCTGCAATGCCCAGGCACACCTGGGGGAACAGGGACAGGGTGTCAGCCAGCCCTCACATGACCCCTGATGGCACTACCTTCACCCTACCTGTCCTCTGTCCTCCACCCCACTCACCTGTGTCTTCCCGCTGCCCGGTGCTCCCATGAGCTCCGTCACTTCCCCCGTGTACAGCCCCGAGTCCAGCAGCTGGTCCAGGCTATGGGATGGACACAAGGTGGGATTATTATCAACACCCCATCAGCCAGAATGACAGGGGCACTGGGAGGCATCAGTCCCCAGATATTTGCCCTTAAAGTCCCCTTCCCAAATGCACACAAGTGCACAAAGGGAATGGTTTGGAGACTGAAATTCAAAGCTTGTGCTGGCAACCACAGCCTTGTGCAGCACACCCAGCCTCAGGCAGAGCTGGTGGGTGGGTGAGGTACCCACCTTGGGCTGCCAGTGGGCAGGATGGCAGTGGAGCTCTTGAGCTCCTCATAGAGGTCTGCTCCATTGGCAGGGAAGGCAGAGAACTGGGCCAGGAGCACACGTCTGACTGCCACCAGCGCCTGGGGGCAGAGAGACGTCTGCAAATGGGACTGATCAACAGCCAGCAACTGCTGCAGAAGGGGCCCCCAGACAAGCCCATCCTTGTCCACGAGCCAAACAGCTCTGGGCTCCCCAGGTAATGTACCAGGAGTTAGGAGTAGTCCCTTCTACCTTGTAAGACAGGGAACACTTTTGGGCAACATCCTCCAGGTCTGAAGACACAAAGTCCACCACTGCAAATAACATGAGGGACAAGAGGTTGGAAGCCAAACATAGTCAGATCACAAACACCAGAAGACAATCAGCTTAGACAAAACCAGCACCAACAAGCAAAGTGTCTGTGCCCTCTGTCAACACTGTGAGTGGGGGAGTTTGCCCTCTGAAATGGCTCCATCACTCATCACAGAACAAATCATCTCTTGGAAAACAGAGCAGGGAGAGACACGAGTAAAAATTTTCCCTGTTTTGTTTAAGAGCTGCCCAGCACCTTTTCCTTCCCCTCTAAGGGCAGGAGGTGCCCAGGGTGCAGCATTCCAGGAAGTTGGGCATTTTTCAGAGGGAAAACTGCACAAACCCTGCTGAAATACCATTAAAAAAGCCAGAATGGATAAATCCTCAATGGGGGAGATCTCTTACCATGTCCTTACACTCTCCTGCTCCTTTGGAGAAGTCCTTACTCATTGTAGCCACTCAGAAGGACCCAGAAGACGTCCAGCAAGGAGGACACAGAAGGATATTCCTCCACCACCACCACCCTCCCAGAATGTGGGATGATACAGGCCCACCAAATGCACAGGGGAGGATGTTCCCCAACCCAAAACCCCAATGCCACCCTGTTACCTGTCCTGATGCCATTGGCCCTGAGCAGCTGGATCATGTCTTCAGTGAGACCAGGGCAGAGCCCAGCCCGCAGGACCACCATCTCCACAGGGAGGGAGAAGAGCAGAGACCTGCGGAGGAGATGGGAGAGTGGAATTCACAGAATCATTAAGGTTGGGAAAGACATCCAAAATCATCAACTCGAACCCTCAACCTTGCACTGCCAGGTCCAACACTGAGCCATGGCTGGCGCCTGCCCCTAAAGCCGGGGAGAGAACCCACCCAAGCTGTGTTTGGGATGAGTGGTTACGGTAGGTAATTAATTCTCCTTTGGAGCTAAACAGCCCAAAATCCTGCACGGGGAGGGGGACACGGGGGCATCACAGCGGGCGGGGGGACTACCTGCCCGGGATCCCCCAACCCGAGCCTGCTCCATCAGAGCCCCGCGATGGTGACCCACCGCCCCGGGCTCCCCGCGGCCCCTGCCCGCTCCCTTCCTGCTTCCTGCCGCCGGCGGAAGGGCCGGGGCCGCTGCTCTGCCCCAGCCCGTCTGTCCCGACCCGCTCGGGTTCCCTTCCCCAGTCCCTGTGTCCCGACCCGCTCGGGTTCCCTTCCCCAGCCCGTCCGTCCCGACCCGCTCGGGTTCCCTTCCCCAGCCCCTGTGTCCCGACCCGCTCGGGGTTCCCTTCCCCAGGGTCTGTCCCGACCCGCTCAGGGTTCCCTTCCCCAGCCCCTCCCCCGGGATCAGCGGAGCGCTCAGGTCCCTTCCCACCCAAACTGTCCCGGGATTTGTGGCACTCCCCGGACTGGGTTTGTCCAGGCTCACCAGCCAGGGCTGCCGGGTGGGAGATGGAGGTGCACGAAGGGCTGGCGGTGCTTTGCTGCCCTACAGGTGTTGGGAGCCATGTGTCCTTCCCTGGCTGCCTTGGAGGCTTTAATTTCTCCTAGGAAAGCTATTTTGGGGGGTATTTTTATTATTATTATTATGTTTTTCTTTCCAGCCGAGGCCTGAAGAGGGCTCTCGGCACTCGCTGCTGAGCCTGGCCATCTCTCAGCTCTGCCTTGAGCAGCAGCAGCACCCAACACCCTTTTGTAACTCAGTTTACCTGCAGCGCTGTCGCTTGTGACAATGAAGCTTTGTTCTGGCTGATGTGAGAAAGGCAGTGCTGTATCCCACGAGTACTGATATTTCAGCCAGCTGAGCCTTGCCCTGTACCTAAAGCCACGTTGGAAGGAGTTTCTGGTGTATTAATCCAAGTGAATGCTGGAAAAGCCACTGCACTGAGTCTGTCCAAGGCAGGGATGGCATCTTACACTTTCCACAGCTGTTGTCCTTGTGCCTTGGACCTTTTCCCAGACAGGTAAAGATGTGGGAGCTGCTCTTGAAGCTGCCTGCAGCTGTGGTATTGATGATTTGCTGTGAAGGGATTTACAAATGGATTTGGAATCACCTGCCTGGATACCAGGGAGCAGGCAGAGCTGCTGGATGGTGGGTGAATAAAACAAGAGCTCTGGACAGGGAAGTTCTGTGCTAATTCTTGCTGCATAAGGGCCACAAGCCACAACACAGCTCACACAATTAAAGACAATGATATTTTTGCTCATGGCAATGTCTTGGTCAGCCTATGCTCTCCTCAGTCATTTCCCCATCCTGCCAGTTCCCTGCTGTGCTTTATAGCTGGGGTGCTGGTAGGTACAATGGGGAAGGCAAGGCCTATGTTTGGGGGGAGATAAATCAAAAAGCAGAATTCCTGATTGTGACTGCTGGGGAGCAGAGTGGGTTGAAAGGCTCAGTTCTGAAGCTCAGTGCTGCTGTGTCTCCTGGTGTCACTCAAATTGAGGCACTTGTCACAGCACTTCCAGCATGTTCCAGTCCAGACCTGTGTGTTAGCCCAGGCCAGTGTGTAACTGAATGACCACGTGTAGGGTGGATGGCAGCACCAGACTGGGGGGGGATTTCCAGTGGGGTGGGCTCCCAAAGGCCCTGCAAGGGGGAGGAGGCAACACTGGGTGTCAGCTTTCCATCCCAGGGAATTCTGGAAGGTGCTGGGCACTGCTTGCAGCTGCTGGCCTGGGGCCACTTGTTCCCAAGGTTCAGCTGTCTCATGCTTCCCTAAATAGAAAGGGAAAAGGGTCTGAGCACTGTGATAGGGGTCAGCCATACCAGCCGTGGGCTTTTTTGGCATGAACCTCCCCCTTCCTGCTCTCTGCACCCTTTGCAGCTCTGCAGGCAGAGGGGAGCTGGGATTTGCCCTGGCGGGTGGGAGAGGATTCCCTCTTGCTGCGGAGGGTGCTGCCTGCTTGCAGCCAGGTGCCCCCCTGAGCTGGCCCTGGCTCCCAGCCCTCCCCAGGCGTATAAAGCACGAGGGGACAGGGAGGAGACAGGCCGTGGTGACAGGTGACACTGACAGGCAGCAGGAGCTGCCAGGTCCTGCCCAAACTTGGAGTGGGAAGTGAGCTCTTTCCTGAGCCGCACGGACCCTCTGTAGTGCTCGCAGTTTTCTTTAATTCCTTTTTTTGTTGTTGTTTTTCCTTTTTTTTTTTAATTGTCTCCTAAGGATATACATTGGTGAGAAAAGCTTCTGAGAAGACACAGCTTTGAAGACCAATTTAGGTCTTCATTTTCAAAACTCTTCAGCCTGGTAAGCTGCTTTTATTAATGTGTGTTAATTATATGTGAGTCTCATGGTGGGACTCAGCTTGGGGGAGTAGGCAGGCAACGCAGGCAGTTGAAAATGGGACACAAATTGATGTTTTTCCTTCAGGTACTCCAGATGGAGGATCCCATCCAGCTGAAAGAGGAGGGCAATAAATATTTTCAGGCCAGTGACTATGAGAAAGCCCTTCAAAGCTACACTCAAGCCATAAAGCTCAACAAGGACAAGGCGCTGCAGGCGGTGCTGTACAGGAACAGGGCAGCCTGTTTCCTCAAAAAGGTGAGGAAAGCTGCCCTCACCTGGGCAGTGCTCAAGGGGAGAAGAGCAGGAGGGCAGCCAAGGGCACTCACTGGCTGCAGACTGGGTGGTTTGTCCACTTATTGAATAGGGCATTTCCAGCTGGTCTGAAATGAAATGTTCTGGGCTTGTGCTGGAGCTTCACTGGGGTGTCCCACTGGGAAATGTGAACTGAGAGGTCCCAATGTCCATCAGCAACGGGGACATGCCCTGCTATTCCATGGCTAACAAATCTCTCCTTTCTGGTTTGACAGGAGGAATATGCCAAGGCAGCCTCGGATGCATCTAGAGGTAAGGAGGGGGGTTATGAGGAGAGCTGGATACACCTGCTCAGCCTGCTCTCACATCTGCTTTTGGGACACTGTGGCCTTACTCCTTGATGTCCACTAACACCCAAGTGCTGAGGCCCCAAGGGAATTCCTGGAAGTTCCAGTGATGTTCCAGTTTGGTGTGCTGGTGCAATCAGTGCTAATCAGGCACTGATTGATTCTGATAACAAAGCAAATCACAGTTTGCACAGGTCCTTTCCAAGCAGCAAGCTCTGATGCCTGGTGTTTTGGATCCCTTTCCCAGCTATTGACATCAATGCTTCGGATATCAAAGCCTTGTACCGGCGCAGCCAGGCACTGGAAAAACTGGGGAAGTTGGACCAAGCATTCAAAGATGCTCAGAAATGTGCCACCCTCGAACCCCGCAACAAAAACTTCCAGGAGACCCTGAGGAGACTGGGGGCCAACATCCAGGAGAAGGTAAATGCCAGGGAAACTGTCGTGGATTCACAGACCAGGGCTGGGAAATCCTTGCTCTGGGTTACATCGGTGGATTGTTGGTCATACTGGAAACTCGTTGCAATACAGGGGGATAAATAGGCTCCATTGACTGGAAGTTCATACTTGATGTGTGTAAATCTGAGGGTTGGGTTGAATGGTTAAATTAAAAAGTGTGGGAGCTCCCTCCTGAGGCTGGCCTGGTCCTGAGTGTCTTGGAAAGGTCTTAGCAAGGGACTGGGAAAGACAGCTTTGGGTTGGGCAGTTGCCACATTACTACAGTTACCTTTAGAGGGGTGCTGTGCAGAAATCCTTGCACCACTATGTACCTGAAGTCTCAGAAATTAAGGTTTGGGCTCTGCCTGTGCCCCAAACCCATCTCTGAGATGGGTAATGGATGCTGATTGCTGAGAAATGATATTTCCTGTTATTCAGCTTAAATTACCTGTGGTTTGAGGGGAGGGAGTACTCTTGAAGCAAAAAAGGAAAGTTGCTCCTTGCTTTTCTCCTCCTGATGCTCTGTGCTGCCTCTCTCGGCACAGCTGCGCATTCAGTTCTCCACGGACTTGAGGGTGCAGAAGATGTTTGAGATCCTGCTGGACGAGAACAGCGACAAAGAAAAGCGAGAGAAGGTGAGAACTGCCCTGGACTTGGCAAAATGGCTTTTTGATGGCAGAGGCTGCACCAGGGAGCAGAACCCTGCGTTCCCTTCCCCATCTCCCCTGGATGGAGGATGAGGGAAGGAGCTGGGAGGTGAACTGCACCCAGAGAGAGGGAAAATCACCCCTGTGCTAAGGGAAGGAGCTGAGGGGTGATCTGCACTCAGAGAGAGGGAAAATCACCCCTGTGCTGAGGAAAGGAGCTGAGGGGTGATCTGCACTCAGAGAGAGGGAGTATCACCCCTGTGCCAAGGGAAGGTGGCCCAGCCACCCGAAATACCAAAGGCGGGATCAGCCTGGACTTCTGCTCAGGTCCATCTCTGCTACCCTCCAGATGTTCCCTCCAAGCAGTGACCCACTCTTCTTGGGCAGAGCAGAGCTGATCCCTAAGTGCACCTGGATAAACTGTCTGATGAGGTCTGAGCTGATCTGCTGCATCTGTCAGGAGATGGCTCCCACCAGGATCTCCCAGAGCTGCATGGAGATGTTCTGGAGGCTGGGCTGTGCCACTGACCCCATGTTCTTCTGCCTCCACCCAGGCTGCAAACAACCTCATAGTCCTGGGGCGGGAGGAAGCAGGTGCTGAGAGGATTTTCCAGAATAATGGGGTCAACTTGCTGCTGCAGCTGATAGAAACCAAAAATCCTGAGCTGATCCTGGCAGCTGTGAGGACATTTTCAGGGATGTGCACAGGACACAAGGCTCGGGTAAGGACACGGTGCTTGGACCTTCACTGGTTTTTTGCACCTGGGGAGGGGGAAACTGAAATAGTTTGTGTTGTTTGTGAGCAGTGGGAGAAGATTAAAATCTTGTACTGATTCAGGATTCACTGAGGAAAATCGTTTCTTTGTCCCAGCTGAGCCTAGAGGACACAGGGAGGAAAGGCCTTTGCTAACACTATCCTGCTCTCTCCCTTCTGGGGCCAGGCCACTGCCATTCTCCATTACCTGGGCATCGACAGCATTTGCATGTGGATGTCGGTGGACAATGAAGAAATTTCTCTGGCTGTCTGCAACCTCCTGCAGACCATCACCGACTGCCTGCTGGGCCAGGGGAAGGAGGAGCATCACGGCAAGGAGGAGGCTCTAGTGCTAGGTAACAGCACATCAGCTGCTCTCCACTCCCTCTGCCTGCAGGAGGAGTGGGCCCAGCAGGGAGGGCTCTGCTCCTGGGATTCCACCTTACTCCTTATTCTTTGCTGAAGTGGGGACTTTAACCTTCAGCTCTACAGGAGGCCAGCCTGCACACAGCTCTTATCCCCATGGATAGCTTAAATACTTCTGTTCCAGCCACACAATGCCTTTGAATGGTTTTGACTGAGCTCACCTGCTTTCAGAGGTAACTTCCTGTAACTGGTTGCTACTGTTTTGCTTCTGTGTAGACACTAAGAAGGATTTGAGGATGATCACCATGCGTTTGCTGGATATGCTGGTCAGTAAAAAAGTGTCTGGGCAAGGGCGAGACCGAGCCCTCAACCTCCTCAACAAGAACATACCAAGGAAGGACCTGAAAGACCACGACAACAGCAGGAGCATCTTTGTCATAGACAATGGTGAGTCCTTGCCTGCTATCCTGTTCTGATTTGGGAGATGTGAAGCTGTGTGTTCTCACCTGAATACCTGTAGAACTGGTCCTTCCTATAAAATAAATCCCCTCTGGCCTTTTTTTGTGCATGCAAGCCTGGAGCAAAGTTAGACTTATTAGCAGGAAACAACGCTAAGAGAGGATCAACTGTGTATGAGAACAAGAATTTTGGAGTTTCTAAAGGACTGCCTAATACCTCTGGTTAGTTTCTCCAATGTGTTTGCTAATGTTAGGAGGATTTGGCTTGGATAAATTGTCTGATTTAGACAGGATGAGATGAGCACCTGCTGAGCTTGGTGGACCCATAAACTGATCAATTCTAAAACTGGACAAGGGTGAGGGATATGTGTGCTGTGTGTTTTTATAGTAATTCCAATGCACGTCTATGTTGCCATTTTGATGGAAGTTATTTAATAATAATTCAGCAAAAGGAGAGTTAAGTCATCCAGAATCACTTGAAAGTGGCAGAGTTTTCCTCAGTCAGAGCATCCAGCCTTGGAGGTCAGTAGGTTTAATGTCTCCTGACAAAAATGACGGATCCAGCTTGAGGCCTAATGCAGCTCTGCTTATCTCGGAGAGCTGGAAAAAAGCCTGATGCTGCAAACCTGTAATCTTACCAGCAGAACCTCCTCCCCAGTAAATATCTGAGTGTCTTTTTTGCTTAAGACTTATGTGATTAGGCTGCAAAATAATTGAAAACTTTCCAAGGGGGCTATTCCACAGCAAGAAAGTAACAAACAGTATACTGAGTTTTGCACAGACCCTCTCCCCTCTGACAGCCCTATCACTCCATCCTTTCCAGGCTTAAAAAAGATACTGAAAGTGGTGGGCCAGATTCCTGAGATGCCTGACTGCCTGCCACTGACAGAGAACACCCAGCTGACTGCCTCTGTCCTCCTAAATAAGCTCTACGATGACCTGCGCTGCGACCCGGAGCGGGACAACTACCGGCTGATCTGCGAGGAGTACATCAAGTGAGTCAGGGGGGACCTGGCCCAGGGGGCAGGAGCAGGGCTTCTTGAGGGTGAGATCAGGCACTTGAATTCCATTTGTGTTCAAAACTGGGAGATTATGACTTGCTTGAGATCCTGCTGGATCACAGCTTTGCAGGAATTTGCACTCCCAGATACCCCATGTGATTCAGCAGCACAGCTGAGGGAGGACATTCCCTCCCCACTGCTGCTCTACACCCTACTCCCTCTATCCCATGCAGGAGCAAAATCGACCCACAAGACATGGATAAGACACTCCATGCTGTCCAGATCGTGTCTGGAGTTCTGCAAGGGCCCTTTGACTTGGGCAACAAGCTGCTTGGCATGAAGGGAGTGATGGAGATGATGGTTGCCCTGTGTGGGTCCGAGAGGGAGATTGACCAGCTGGTGGCTGTGGAAGCCCTCATCCACGCTTCCACCAAGCTGAGCCGAGCCACCTTCATCATCACCAATGGAGTGACGCTCCTGAAGGAGATCTACAAGAAGACCAAGAATGAGAAGATCAAAATCCGAGCTCTGGTGGTAAGGATGCAGCCCTGCCCCTCTTGCCTGCCACACTCAGCAGCTTAATCCCAGAGGTGGGAGAGGAGGGAGGTTCTGGGAATGAGAGGTGGGGTTAGGCTGTTTTGGGGCAACAACACCAGATGATTAATGAGCCTTTCTCACTGGTATGTCCTTTTTATCCTCCTCAGGGTCTCTGCAAGCTGGGCTCAGCAGGAGGCACAGACTATGGCCTGCGGCAGTTTGCTGAGGGCTCCACGGAGAAGTTAGCCAAGCAGTGCCGAAAGTGAGTGACTTCACTTCTTCCTTCAGCTATTCCAACCTCTGCAAAGCACAATATGCTCCTCTCCCACGAGATCCTGCCCGTGTGTTGCCTTCATTTCCTGTGCTGCCTGCCAGCTGACAGTGCCCCCAGAGCCATTGCACTGGGACATGGAGCTCCTCTGTGCCTGAAGCAGCCATGTGTTCCTCCTGCCTCAATACCCAGAGGAGCCTTCTCCCTCCCTCACTGCCCATGGGAGACACCAGACCCCTCTTTGCCAGAGTGGCACAGCCTAATTAATGCACAAGTCCCCCCTGAAGGTGAATTTGCCGGGTGGAGTAACCAAGGAGGTGGGATGAAGTTAGGAAGTGACTGAATGGGTGGTCATTCCTGCAGGCATCTCGTGTTTCATGGGATGGAAAAGGCAAAGCAGAGCTGAGTAGCTGTCCTGGTGTGTCATTCCCTGCAGCATTTAGGTCCCACAAGCTGGGCCACGGGAGGAAGGTCATGTCTCAAGAGGAAAAATCCCCAGTCTGAGGAGATGCAGCAGAACCTGAGGACATATTTGGGCCTGAATCAGCCTCAATATCTGTTTTTCCTCCCTTTTTTTCCAGATAAGTTAGTTCTGGCTCCCGAGATAGAAATGTGTTTTTCTCTCTTCCAGGTGGTTGTGCAACACCAGCATTGATGCCCGCACCAGGAAATGGGCTGTGGAAGGGCTCTCGTACCTCACCCTCGATGCAGATGTGAAGGATGACTTTGTTGAAGATGAGCCAGCCCTGAAAGCTATGTTTGATTTAGCCAAGGTCTATCTCCTTTCCTTGTTCCCTCATTCCTCTGGTAGCATCAGGTTCTTCCAGCTCTCCAGCCCTACCCCAAGCCCCAAGAAAAAGGAGCGGAGATCCCAAACCTCTCACCTCTGGTTCAGCAGAACTTCAGTTTTGCCTGTGCCCCAGAGACATCCTGCTCTTCTCCCTAGGCTGAGGGAGGTTGCTCCTACCTTCACTGTCAGCAGCTGCCTGAAAACCAAAGGCACCAAGGTGTTGACAGCACCTGATGATGTCCAGCACCTTGTTTGACCATGAAAAGTTTCATGGGCTGTAAAGTTGTGGATAAAGCTATGAACACTTCCAGTAGTGCAAAACACCTTCATGGCAGTCCAAAGGCACCTGTTTCCCTGCTGTGCCCTCCTCACCCTCACACAAGCTTTATTTTCCTGTGCAGGCAAGCGACAAGACAATCTTGTATTCCGTGGCTTCTGCGCTGGTGAACTGTACCAACAGCTATGATACCAAGGAGCTGGTCCCAGAGCTGGTGCAGCTGGCAAAGTTCTCCAAGCAGCACGTGCCTGAGGAGCATCCAAAGGTGGGTTGTGTCCAGCTGCTGTACAGAAAGACTTTCTTTGGTGTATCCATAGTCACAGACTTCAGGTCTCCTGTCTTCAGACTGAAATTGCTTTGCTCTCCAAGCAGGCTGGGCTGTTAGGTGGCTGGATGGCACAGTGGCAGCTGCTAAGGGCTAATCCTTTCCCAATGTTTCCTCCTCAGGACAAGAAGGATTTTGTGGTGAAGCGGGTGAAGCGGCTGCTGAAGGCTGGGGTTGTCTCTGCCTTGGCCTGCATGGTGAAAGCTGACAGTGCCATTTTGACAGACCAGAGCAAGGAGCTCATTGCCAGGTGCCTTCACTGGGGGCTGGGAGTGCTGGGCAGCCCCTGTGCCATGAGGATGGACACCTGGGGTGGGGCATTCTGCCTGTGGGGGAGCAAGTGAAGCAAAAATCTAAAACCAAAGTTTTTGTTTGGCAGTGTCATAAAAATCTATGTTCTGACCTTCAGGCTGCCTTGCTGGAATGCATTTTTGAGTTCTCTGTATTGGTTCTGGCTGGAATAGAGTTCATTTTACAGACCTGGAAACTTCTTACTCTGCCATTTGTTGCTTCCTCATAGAGTGCTGTGTGCATGGGATTAAGCACCTGGAATTTACCTGGTGGCTCTGGCACTCCTGCAAAACCTCAGCCCAAGAGGTTTTCATGAGTGAAACCTCAGATCCATGAGGGCTGTTGTTGCTGTCCTGCGTGGCTGTTTCACTGAGTGTCCTGTGCCCCTGCAGGGTGTTTCTTGCCTTGTGTGAAGACCCCAAGGACCGCGGGACCATTGTGGCTCAAGGTGGTGGGAAGGTGATTACTTCACAGTTCCTGATGTGCTATTAATGTCTGCTGGGAGGCCGGGGTGTGTCTCCAGTGAGGGACAGTGATAGAAGAGCACAGGTTGTCCCCTACCCCGGGGCCATACTGACACTGCAGTCCCATCTCTGCCAGGCTCCAAAGAAGTGATGTTCTTGGAGTGACTGTGTGAGCTACAAGCTCTGGCGTGGTGCTTATTTGAGAACAAAAGCAAGACATCACAGCGGGCTGTGGGTTTTTTAAAACTTGTTTTAGTCTGTTAAGGCAATCCTGTAAATCTTCTCAGAATACTGAATGCTTTTTCCTGGGTGTCTCCAGGCCCTGATACCTCTGGCTGTGGAAGGCACAGACGTTGGCAAGATAAAGGCTTCTCATGCTCTGGCAAAAATCGCTGCTATCTCCAATCCAGACATTGCATTCCCAGGGGAGAGGGTAAGCTTAAAAAAATAGTAATAAAAACAAAAGCATTGATACTTCCTTTAGCAAATGAAATTGCTAATACAGGCCTTCTCTTCCAGGTGTATGAGGTGGTGAGGCCCCTTGTCAGCCTGCTGAACACAGAGAGAGATGGCCTCCAGAACTACGAGGCTCTGTTAGGTCTCACAAACTTTTCAGGAAGAAGTGATAAACTTAGGTGAGCTTTACTGCTTTTTGTCCTTCCTTCTTCCCCAGGAGTGAATCTGAGTTACTTGTTGGACTATGAAGACTGGTCAGTAGCTCAAACTGACCAGTTTGGCAGGGCTACAAAGGTCTCAGAGCTAAAAGATTCATGAAATACCAAAAGGAGAGTGGCACATTTTCTTCTAGGAACAGCAAAAACACAAACCTCGTCTGCATTAGACAGGGGATGAACCATGCCATGAGCTCCAGTGCTGCAGACACTGATTTGTTTCAAGGCCTTCCCTGCAGTTAATATTTGATAAGTTGGTTATTGCTCGACCTATAATGTGGGGTTTTTACTGCTCTTTGACACAGGTTGAAGATAGTCAAAGAGAAGGCCCTGGCTGATATCGAAAACTACATGTTTGAGAACCACGACCAGCTTCGACAGGCAGCCACAGAGTGCATGTGCAACTTGGTGGTCAACAAGGAGGTAACCCCTGGGCATGTTCAGCCTCCCTGCCCCTGTGAGGAGCTGTCCCTAATTGTGTTACCTCTGGGTATCTCTGGGTTTTTTTTAGGTTCAGGAGCGGTTTGTGGCTGATGGCAATGACCGGCTGAAGTTGGTGGTGTTGCTGTGTGGTGAGGATGATGAGAAGGTTCAGGTTGCAGCAGCAGGAGCCCTGGCCATGCTTACGGCAGCACAAAAGAAACTCTGCTCAAAGATGACTCAAGTGGTAAGAGCATAACCATGACTATGGGCGGTGTGGATGTTCCCTGCAAGGGTCCTGGCTCAGACATCAAAAAGTCTCTCCAAAGGAATATGCAATTTACTAGTTGGATACTGAGGAACTTAGAGAAACTGGGACTTGGGTGTGCATGCTTTTAGTCCATTTTGATAAATAACCTGAAATCCAAATCTACCTGGAAATGAGAAGAGCTTGATCAATAACCTACTGAGCTTTAGAGATCCCAAAGGATGTCCCTTCCCTGAGAACCCAGGTGCTGCATGGCTGAGTAAAGAGCTGTGGTCGAGAACTCCTGAACCCTATTTTGTTGCACACATGATTGGACACTGGAGCTCGTTAAGATAAAGATGATTAATCAAGCCAAAAGAGAAGCTGAAGAAGATTGGGGTGGGGGAGTGTCCTGGTTATCTCAGCTGTGTCAAGACTCTGGTCAGATTCTTTTCACAGAGATAATGCAGCAACCTGAGTATGAAACATGTTCCATGTTGTCTCAGTGCTGTGAAAGACTCTGACTTAAATGTAAGAAAAATTGGGTTCAAATGTTTGGAGTCAGGCGTTTTCCTTAGTTAAAAAAATGAAATAACCGTAAGTGACATGAGTATTGCTCTTTCTTCTGCTGAAGGAAGCAAAAGTCATGTTCTTGGTTGAGATATTCTTCAGATCAGTACTAATGATCTCTCTCTCCTTTCCAGACCACCCAGTGGCTTGAAATCCTGCAGAGGCTCTGCCTGCATGACAACATGGAGGTGCAGCACCGGGGACTGGTCATTGCTTTCAACTTAATCAGTGCTGACAAAGAGCTGGCAAAGAAGCTGGTGGAGTCAGAGCTCCTGGAGATCCTGACGTACATTGGGAAGCAGGAGGATCACCCCAAGAAGCAGCACATCATTGGTGTGGCACGTGATTGCCTCACCAAGTGCATGGATTATGAGCTGATCAAACCTCTCTCTCGGGCGTGAGGGAATGAAAAGCACCAAAAAAGGCTGAGTGTGGGGGGGGAAAAAAATGGAGAAATATGGAAAAGTGAGAGCCACGAGGAGAATCTAGTGCCACTGTCAAGGCACTGAATAGTTTGGGGACAGTTTTGGAGGGTCATAAGCTGTATGAGGAAAAGGAGGGAATTTTTCTGGGAAATTTGGGAAGTGTCCATCTGAGTAATTTCCAGGTGGTGTAAATCCTTTCTCTGCCGCCATTCAGCTGATAATGATGAAAGCTTCAAGGCCCAGTTGTAAAAGAGTTGGTTGTGTTGGAGATTCTTGTCAGGAGGCTGTTGGAAGGAAACTCAACAAAGCCGAAATCGGTTCTGCATCCACCTCCAGCTCCTGGTACTTCTGGAATTCCCAGCAGTGGTGGAACAGGGAGGGTTAAGTGCCTTCTATTCTGTAGTCAGAAAATAGGATTTTATCTGTGTGCTTTTTTGTTCATTTTTTGGAAGTTGTATGCCAAAGTGTGAGGATGGTGGATGAATTCTTAATAAATTCACTACTTTGTTCCATGTGGAATTCTAGTGTCCCGAATTTGGAAAGGATTGAAATTTTTAAGCTAATAGGTTTGATAACCTAAAGGCAAATTTATTTGAAGGGTGATTCCAGCTATATTCAATGAATGTAATCACATTCAGTTAAATTGCTGGTGCTTTATAATCACAGCAGAGGAATATCAGGCCATTCTTCCAAACTGAGGGAGCCACATTCCATGGTGGGAAATATGGTTTGTTTTCTACCAGCCTTCAATTTTTGGATACCCATCTTTAGGGATTTTAAATCTGGCTTTCGAAAGTACTTTACATTGACTCTACACAGGTTTACCTAACCAGCATCTCTGACACCAAGACAAAATGCCATTGGGTGTTTAAAAAGGGCAAAGTTTCCCTTCTCCCACTAAAGCTTCTCTTTGGAGCAACTAGGTTCTACTAACTGACTGTTGCTGAAGTCGATTGGGGAAATAACTTCTGTAAAAGACATTTATTGGCATTTCTTTCCGCTAAACACGGACAGAACACGCATTTTACGCTAACAGGGACCACCCGCTCTCTCAGGCCCCCTCAGGCTTCCTCAGGGCGGGAAACGCTCGCACCGCCCCCCAGCTCCTCTAATGCGCCTTCCTATTGGCTCCCTTCGGGTCCCCAGCAAAGCTGCGCACTGTGATTGGTTGTTACCAGCGGAGGGGTGGGGCAAAACGGGCGGCTCCGCCCCGGCGCGGCCGGGCCTGCGGGAGCGGAGCGGCGTCAGGGGTGCGGAACATGGACACGGGGAATGGACACGGGGCACCGGGGATGGGCAGCGGCGTCCAGGGGATGCGGCACCGGGGATGGGCAGCGGCGTCCAGGGGATGCGGCACCGCGGTGGGGCAGCTGAGAGCGCGGGGTGTGTGGGGACGGGGACAGGGAGGGTGAGGGCACGCGGAAGCGGCTCTGGGGGCTGGTTGAGGAGGGTGAACCAAGCCGAGTTGTGGGGCATGTGGGATTTATTGAGATGCGGGGAGGATATCTGGGAGCTCGGGGGATGTGAGTCTCGGGTTGGGCGGGCACGGGCAGAGAAACTGGGGACTGAAGAGCTGCAGGGATGTGGTGGGGAGGACACAGGTAATGAGGTGGGAAGAGAGTGCAAACGTGTGGCATGAGGGAGGGGAAGGATCCAAACAGGCCTCTGGAGCCTTGGAGAGACACTGACTGCAGCAGCATTTATAGGTATGACACGGTTTTTTCCTTTTGGATTTGACTGGTACTGCTTTTCCTGACCTTGGAATGCCACTTTGTGACCTGTTTTCCGCAGCTCCTGCTCAGCTGTAGGAGGGATGTCACCTCCATCCCTGTGCTCCCCTGCTCCTCCTGCTTCATCCTCCTAGGGAGGAGGAAACCTCCCAGCCCCTGCCTTGGGAGCAAACTCCTTATTGGAGGCAAATAGATTTGCCCAGAAGCAATGATGAGCGAAGTATAGTCTGAACTGGTATTGCTGAGACTCCGTGTCTCTGCTCTGACCAGGGCATGATCACGTAATCTTCTCTCTGAGCTACTTCAGGCTAAGCTCGTCTGCAAGGAACAGCTTTGCTGCTCTTGAAACTTTGATGCACTCTAAAAAAAAAAATACCAAGAATTTTTAGCGATTTCTTTTAACGGCAGAAAAACAAAGCCTTGATTTGAAAAGGAACCCAAATACTTGTTGCTGCAGCTTTAGTGTGAGCTTGCAGTGAAGGGGGGGGATGTGGGTTTTCTCCTGCATGTGCCATGGATCATAAAACTCCAGATATTCTGCCATTGTGTCCTCTCTGTAAGTGCAATGCAGACTCTGAGCTGTCTGTCCTATAGAAGCTCATCAGCAGTTCATTCAGCTGTATTCCCATTTTGTGCTTGCCAGCAGAGAGCCAGGAGCATTTTTGGAATATTCTGATGAAGGGCAACCCCTTTGGGCTTGAGGGACAGGCCCAGGAAGAGAGATGGGGCTATTCTCTTAATTCAGTTTTTTGTTCTTTTCCAGGTCCTGGTGACATCTTTGTATTGATTTCTCTCTTCCTGTGGAGAAGGAAGCATCTCAGGGGGAATAAATACCTAGGAGTATGTTACAGTGGTTTTCCCTTAACAGGAGAAGCCACTTTGTTTCTGTTAAGGAAGTAGCAACAACTCAGTTGTCTCATGCTCTGATTTTTGAACACTGCCTGGACGAGCTGTGAATGTGCCTTAGTTTCACTAAAATTTTTTTAAAAGACTTGCAAAGTCCTGGCAGTGGGATACTGAACAACTCCAGTGCTGCTGGTAATGTTGGTGAAATTGGACTGAGCAACACCAAAGCATCCTGAGGAGGGTGTATGTGGTACATGACTCCATAGAAATCACAAATTAGCATGTAAGTCCAAAGGTTGGTTTAATAAAGTTGGTGCTCCCTGAAAAAACTTCTCAATCTTTTGCCCATTGTGTTTTTAAGCACACAGTTAAAAAGGCAGATAAATGGGAATTTTTCTATTACCCCAGTTGGTTTTGTAGCTTTGTTTTAGAACAAGGAACCTGACAAATGAATATTTATTTGACTGGTAAGGACAGGAGGTTTCAAAGGAGTGAAATCCAAGTTGGCATCCTGCAGCCATCTCCAGGAACACACAAAATCTGCCAGGTGACTGCTGTCACCATGGTGGGTTTGATGCTTGTTACTCAGCTAAGCTTTAAAGGGCAATTTATTGTGTAAGAGAGTAATTACAGCTGCTCAGAGCTGGGAGGCTTCGATGTGGGTGGTTCTGTGCAGGTCTTGGAGCTGGCCAAATCCAAGTTTGGCAGGGACAGGGTGTTGTGCAGGAGTGGAAAGCAGCCAGAGCCTGGCAAGTGGCATCTGGTGGGCATTTTGGGAAGAGGGATTAATCCCGGGAGAAGGAGCTGGAGAGGCCCTGGAGCAGTGTGGGATCAGATAATTTGTGTGTTAGTGGATCCTGCATTAGAGGGAGGATGAACCTCCCTGCAGTGCTGGGGGGTGAGTGTCCCACGCCTTCCCAGCTTCTCCCTGAGCAGCAGACAAATAACTTGGAAAGTACAGGAAGGATAAGGGGAAAATAAACCTATCCTGAGAAGGAATCATCAGTCAAATGCTTATTTAAATGAGCTGTTGCACTGGAGTCACCAGCACATTAACAGAAAGTGGTTTGGAAACCTCAGAAAATCTCACACCTCGATGTGATTTGTCTTCCAGTAAGATGTGTGTGTTCTTACTGGCTCTCTAAAGGAAGAGAAATATCTTCATGGATCCCATAGCTACTGGAAAAGAGAGAAACTAGACAATTTTTTATTAATATTCCTTAGTCATACAGGTAAAAGGGCCAGGGAGGTGTACAGAGATAATAAATCATCAGGAACAAATCTCATTCATTGGGTGTTTTGGGGAAGATTCAAATTACTGCATTTTCCCACATTATTCAATAACCTTACTCTCTTGCTTACAGGTGAAGGAGGATATTGGAGATTTTTATCTCCTGAAGCAGAGCTAAAGTGGGGGGAAAATGAGAAGCCTGGTTCAGTGGATTAAATGCTAGAGGATATCTCTTAATCTGAAAGACCAGTGGGGTCCTGTACTTCATGCAGCAAACTTTGCTCCTGTATTCTCTAAGCATTGTCACTGATATCTGGAGCACTGCTGCTCCCTAGAGTCAGGAAAACAATTCCATCCTGAAAAATCAGGTGTCAACCATGTCACACAGGTTTTCTTTCCTCCTGTGTGATGTTTTGTTCCGACAGGAATGTGCTACATGGCTGGGACTGGAGTAACTGCAATGTAATGCTCAGAAATTAAAGGTCCTCAGCCTACAAAGTGCTCATCTTACATCCACTACCATCACATGGAAAGATGAAAGCAGCTTTAGTCTCGTCTCTCTTATGTAAATAGAGCCCCCAGAGGAGCAAACTCTTTTTCCAAAAGTCAGAAAAGAATTAAATTACGTTCTCGATCAAGAAAGAATTTTGCTTTATAAAAGCATATAATAATGAATGCAAAGACTTATTTAATAAACCACTCTCATCAATCAGTTTAATCTGGTTTGTCATTTTCTCTCTTGTGCAGAAAATGCCACGTTCCTCTTGCCCATCTTGTTCCTTTAAAGAGTCAAAAGCCTTAATTGAGAGCCACTGATGGGAATTAGGAGGGTGATGTTCTCAGTTCCAAGGTGAAGAGCCTGGAAATGCAGGAGACTGAAGAGCAGAGGTTTAAGCCTGTCTCCATCTCTGAAAAAGCCAGAGCTCACCCTGGTGTGAGGTGTGGGGCAGCACAAGGGCCTGGGAAGATGCCCAAGGAGGAAAAACTTGCCTAGAGAATTTCCCTCCCTCTTTCATTTGCTGGCTCATGCCCTCAAGCAGCACCATCGCTGGTCTTTTGATCCTCACATCTGCGTTCCTCTTACCCAAATCAATGTTCCCTCCCTTTCAGCTGCTCTTAAGGCATTTCTGTGCTGGCTGACAGGCTGGGGGGCTGTGTGATCCCTCTGCAGCTGCCAGGATGTTTGAGCAAAGGGCACAGCCTTGCCAAAATGTGCAAAGGCAGCAAAGCTGACGAACCACCGAGTTCCAAGGCGCCGCAGAGGAGCTGCGAAGCGTTCCAGGGAATGTAGAAAAAGAGGTGCTGGAGGCTCGTGGGAGCCTTTCAGCTCTCAGGGGAGTAGAGTTTGACCAGGTGCTGCAGCTCGGTGGCGTAGCCCGTGACGGGGCAGCGCTGGTGAGCCTTGACGTGGCTGTAGGCGCAGCGGTAGCAGAAGACGAAGCCGGACGTGGCCAGGGCCGTGGCGTTGACACGCACCTTGCGGCACAGAGGGCACACGCTCCTCAGGCCGGGCAGGAGGGCCGAGCTGGGCTCCTGCTCCAGGTGCACGGGGGGTGGAGGGGTGGGGAGGGCTGTCAGGGACTTGATGGTCTCCTGGTTCTCCGAGGAGTACCACCAGTCCAGGAATTGGAGGAAGAAGACGCTGACGGACAGGCCGGTGGACAGGGAGAAGGCAATGCCGGCCAGAGCTTTCCTCAGGGCTGACTGCACTCGGGAGGTGAAGCTGTAGCAGAGAGAAGCAGGGAGAAATGGTTACTACTGCACATTTATCCACCTAGAAACCATGGGGAAAAGCACTTCAGGAGTGACTGCTTCACACAACTCCTTAATGCTAAGTTAGTTGGTCAGCGTGTCCCATGTTTGCACCTATTAAGATGATTAGATTTTTTTATTTTAAGGAAGATCCAAATCCTGGTTTTTTTTCAGAAGTTTAAATTAGAAGAATTTGGATTAAAGGATCTTGGACCACAGAGTTTCACTCCTGGATCACCATGTCACAGGGTATTCAGTGTGGCCATGACTAGCTGCTGCTTAGAAAAATCAAAGAAATATGTTTCAACCCTTTCAGCAACATTGCTGCAACTGCTGCCCCTCCTTTGCTGGAAAAGTGCAGGGAAAGACTGAACAGGATAAAGGCTTGCATGCCCAAAAACACCCTGTAACTCTGAAATCTTATTGCCACAAAATCATTTCAAGCCAATCCCTGCTACTGTTTTCCTTATTTTCACTCACAATACACCCTTCTGGAGCACATTTTGTCAGAGCAAACTTTCATCTTGAATTTTTGAAGAGCAAGGCACTTTTACTTGCAGCATCACCTCTAAATTTACACACCCACTGAACCCCCTGGAGAGCAACAGCTGAGCCAGGTTCTGCCATACCTGTGTGTTTGATTTGAGGTGGTTTCAGCCCATTTCTTCTCCAGGGCCTGGATATCCTCTGCAGTCAGTCTGACCAGGCGGACACCAGCCAGCTTCAGCATGGGGGAATGATGCTCAGCCTTGCCCAGAATGTAGCACAGCTGCTGGATAAGAAACCAGCCCTCCCAGGTCATGTTTACATAGGGGTAGGCAGCTAGAAAGGCTCTGTAGAAGCGCTTCCAGGACGACGAGGGAGGGTGGATGGAGTACTCATCCTCTTCCCTCAGGCTGGACACCAATTTCTCCAGCTTTCCTTTCAGGTAAGGAACAAGAACCAGCAGGAGCAGAGACTTCCAGTGCTGCCTCTTTGGCAGGCCAGTTGTGGCCAGAGGTTGCTGTCTGCCATCTCCCATGGGGATCCTCTTCAAGCTATAGAAGTTCTCAGAGAAGGATGCGCTGCACCTGGCCAGGTGGTGCTGCTGGAGCAGCAAATCCAGGAGGACGTAGATCTCATCAAACCAGTGCCAGAGGAAACCGTATCGGGCAGGGTTAGACTCAGCAAGCACCTGTTGAGAAAGGGACATAAACCAGGAGGAATCAGAGCGGTTTGGGTTGGAAGGGAACACCTTTTACTAACCCAGGCTCCTCCAAGCCCCGTCCAACCTGGATCTGAACACTCTCAGGGATCAGCCACAGCTTCTCTGGGCAACCTGCGCCAAGGCCTCCCCACCCTCACAGGGAAGGACCTGAAAGCGAAGTAAAGCGCTAAATTATAAATTACAGCAGCTATAAATCCTCTAATTCTATATTTTCTATTCTCTAATTCTTAACACAAGCCAGGTGGTTCACAACCGTCCCGCTGCCTGTGTGTGCGGCCGGAGTTCCACGCCGGCCCCCCTCCTCTCCCTTCACCCGCGGCCCGCCTCGCCCTCACCTTGACCAGGTGCTGCAGGGCGGGTTTCACGGCGGCCATCAGGCTGTCCTGGGCCACCGCCTCGAACACGGAGGGCCGGTCCCCGCCGGCCGGGGCGGCCGTGAGGTGCGCGCCCACCTCCGCCATGACACCGCCACACCGCCCCGCCGCCAGGGGGAGCCGCGGCCCCGCCCCGCAGGGCGCCGTTCCGTTCCGCCCCGCCCCCCCGGAAGCGCGGGCCGCCGTCGCTCCGCCCGCTGCCGCCGCTCTATGGTGGCGGGGCGCGGCCGCTCTGGGCGGGGGAGGGTTTGATCTCGCTGCTCGCGAGTCCGCCCGGCCCCTCCGCTTCCGGTTCCGCCGCCGCCCCCGCAGCGGTGAGTCCGGTCCGTGAGTGGGGCCGGGGCTGAGGGCACGGGGAGAGGTGCGAGGGGCACTGGGGGCGTTGGGAGGGGATTCGGGGAGGGGGTGACGGTCACTGGTGGGGTACTGGGTGGGGAGACTGCGATAGGGCGGGTAGAGGCGCTGCCGGAGAATTGGGAGGGGCTGGGAGGGCGCTCGGAGGGGATCTGGGGAGAGGTGAGGGCAGTGGGGGGATGCTGGCATAGGGTGGGGAGGGAGGAGATGTGGGGTACTGGTGTGGTACTGGGATAGGGCGGGGAGACATGCTGGTTAGGGAGGGGCTGGGGGACGATGGGAGGGCGCTGGGAGGGGATACCGGGGGGAGACGAGGGCTGGGGGGACTGCCATAGGGTGGGAGGGGGATACTGGGAGCGGTGAGGGGCACTGTGGGGTACTGGGAGGGACACCTGGGATAGGGTGGGAAGGGGCACGTCAGGGGGTGCTGGGAGGAGGTGAGTGGTCCTGGGAGAGGGAACTGGAATGGGGTGGGGCACTAGGAGTGACTCCGGTGATGTACTGGAAGAGGATGGGGGGGACTGGGAGGACTGGGCAGGTGGTTGCAGAGGAACTGGAGGGGTGAGGAGTGGGGTCAGTGGGCCCTGGGAGGAGACACTGCTCTGGGGTGCTGGGGGGTGGACTGGGATGGGGTTTGGTTGGACTAGAGAAGGGAGCTGGGATGGGAATGAGCACAGCAAGCTGCTGGGATACTGGTGGGAGCAGGCAGGGATAAGAGCTGGATGCTGACTGGGACTGACAGGCACTGCTGGGACTGGGAGTGCTGGGGAGGGAAACTGGGATTTGCAGGGGGAATGCTCCTGCAACTGGGGGATACTAGGAGAGATCTGGGAAGTGATGCTGGGGAAGGGGTGGTGGACAGGGGGGGTACTGGGGTGCCAGTCTGGAGTGTGGCTGGGTGCTGGGAGTCCTGCTAGAGGTGTGGGAGGGGCTGGCAGCAAAGCTGGGATGGGGCTTCCATGGAATGGGGAGGTGACAGGAGGAGCAGGTGGAATGGGGACCACCAAAGGGGTGTTTGGTCCCCAGGATGGACACAAAATCCCTGTGCCAGCACAAGTTCAGGGCCGCAGGCACAACTGCTCCCTCTGCCATCCACATTCCATTGTTCTGGTTATTTTCCTGGTTCTCCAGTGGCCCTGGGCCACACCTGGGCTGTCATGCAGCTCCTTGAGAGGCTTTCCAGGAAAAATGGGTGGCACCACTTACACTGGAGTTAAACCAGGGATCACTGGGGAGATTTAGGGATTGATGGTTTCAATGTCCAGGAGCTCGGCTCAATCCCAAGGCCCTTAAACCTGCCGCCCTCCTGTGTGGGATCAGTGCTGGGGGGTGGGTCAGGCTGACTGGAGCCATGTGTGGGGTCAGGCAGGTGTAGGTCAGACACAGGCTCAGGTTTTCTGTGTGGTTTTGGGCTGAGGAGCCTTATCTTGCTGGGTTCAATCTACATTGAAATGTCAAGGCACTGTTTGTAGCATTAAGCATTGCAGGAGCTTTCTGGAGCCATTCCCCTTTTTCATCTCTTCTTTGCTGGGGTTCGATCAGGAGGAGCTTTCTGCTGTCAGCTTTGTGCCCCTCTTACCTGTTTCCATCTCAGCAAGCGCTGGGCACAGAACAATAGCGAGGAGGGGGCAGTCTAAAGTGGAATTGTCTTCTGAAAATACAAGGCTGTTCATGATGTTCTAATTTACCTCGGCTCTCCTCGGTTTAGATTTGTGTCCAAGGAGCTGGCATTTTCTGCAGTCACACAAACAGCAGTGTTTTAAATGTCTGTTTTGGTTCCATTTGCTGTAAAGCATGCTGAGACTGTTAGTGATGAGATAATAGCCAGTGCTGCTGGCAGGCTGTCTCTGAGCAGTGTGCAAAGGCAAGCTCTGACACACATGAAGCAGCAATCTGTGTGCTTGTGAGGAAAGGAGCTTTATCCTGCACTTGGAACAGGGCAGTTTGGTTATTGACCTCAGTCAGCTCTCATTCACGTCTGTCAGAGGAGGTTGGAAAGGCATGAGCTGTGCTTGGCCCTGTCTGAGTGTTTCTAGGATTCTTCGTGTTTCCAAGTGTACGAAAGGAGAAAACCAGCAATATCTGAAAGGAGTTAAAGAACAAAATGTGCTGCACTCGGGGTTTAATGACCATCTCTAAAATTCAGCAGGGTTCCTTCCTCTCTCTGTGTGCAGCTTAATGCAGCTGGGCTGATGTTTATGGTGTTTGGGTTGGGGTTTTTTTTTTCCCCCCTCTCGATTTTCTCTCTAATCTGCTGCTCTGCTCCCAGTTAAAGCTGTATTAGAGTAGCTCAGCTGAGATGTGACCCTGGATGACAAATCCCCACATAATGCAAGCAAAGAACATCGAGGCCACGTTCAGTGCAGTTCTGCGTGGCTCTGTGCCAAATACTCTCACAGAGAAAAACATTTTAAGTCTTCCTTTTAAGCTGAGCTCAAACCCGAAGGACTCTGTCAGCAGTAACATTGCAGCTGAACACAGACTCTGATTTTAATTGCAAAACAAGCTCCACAGCAGCCTCTGCTTTCGGGGAGGGGGGGATGCTCTGAGATTTTTGCTGGAAAAATTGCACTCAGTGTGGCTCGTGTGGCTTTCCCAACCCAGCCTCTGTTTTGGAAGGAGGTTCAACCTCCTCTGCACGAGGAATGTGTTTCCAGAGCTGTATCCACGCCTGGCAGGAGCAGAAAGGGAGAGAAATCAAACCAAACCCAGTAATTCAGCCTAATTGGATGAGGTGGAAACCGGGCAGGCAGCGGCTCCAGGAGAGTGGGAAAAGCAACAGGTTGATCCTCATCCAGATGTTTGGCAATTGCACAGGATGACCCCACGAGAAAGGGGTGGAAATTGGGGCATTACCCCTCAGCAGCTGCTGGGAATTCAACTGCTGGGGTGTTAAACTGGTGCAGGTGGGTGGGGGAGGACGGAATGGTGGTGGCACTGGGGTTGGTGAAGGGGTGAGGAAGGAAAGGGTTAAGGAACAGCAATCTGATTGCACTGCTGGGCACTCCTGGAGTTCAGAGCTGTGCTGGTCCTTTTTTTGCTAAGCCAGCAAGACCTGCAGGGTTTAGAGGCAAGACAGGCAGCATTTAGGGAACAGATGATTTACTGCTTTGCTGGAAGTCTTTAAGGTCTTGGAAGGATGTGTAAGAAAAGGGGAATTGGGGCAAAAATAGAGAAGAAGGAAAGAAATTTTAAAATCCTTTTTTAGATGGTTTCAGGGTCATAGTTCCTAGTATTGAGACAAACTTATCAAAAGCAGTAAAACTGCCCACTCCTCTGCTTGTTTTGAAAATTGTTTCGTATTTGTCACAGAGCTAGCAATTGTAAGAATAAAATAATGGGTATCCACATATGTTTGGGCAATCCCTGTATTCCCAGGCATTAATTCAGTTCTGTGGAGCAAGAGGAGTGCTGGTGAGACCACACTCGTGGCTCTGCTGAGCACTTGCTGCTCCAACAGCGTTTTTCCATCTTGTCCACAAAAAAAAAATAAAAGAAAAAAAAGCAGAGCAGCACCGAAATAATGAGCTTTGTGTGTGTGTGTGTCTCAGAGGTGGGATGTCAGATCTTGGCAGAGAAATATTTCAATTTCAAGCTTGAGAGAACTGAAAAGTAATGGCTTTCCTTTTCAAAAGAAACCACTGTTTTGCATCTGCTGGGAACAAAAGGAGGGAAAGGAATGAAAAGCCTCGGGGGTGGGTGTTGCAAGTGGGGTTAATTGTGCCTTCCATCAAGATGCAGCACAGGCAGATATCGTTAGGGGGAGATGACAGTTCCCTTTGTCTGAAGCGTGGACTTCTCACTGCCAGGCGAGACACTGGATGTGTTTTTCCTTGGAAAATGAATCTGTGTGCCCAGGAAAGGCAGCTGCGGAGCACACCAGCATCTGCTGGTTGTAAGGAGTTCAAAAATGTTTTGTTTCCTGCTGAGACTGAGAATTTAGGGAGCTGGGCTGAGCATCACTGTGACTTTTTAACCAAGCCCTTTAAATCCCTGGCTTTGCCAGGTAAAACCAGCTGCAGGTGCGGGATGGAGATTGGGGAACTTGTGCCTGTGGTGAAGCTTTTGCTTCCTCCTTCACTCACCATCCGTCCTTGCTCTGAGTTCCTCACAAACTGGCTGTTGCCCCCACACAGCATTTGCAGCTGACTTGTTCTTTTTTTTATTCTTCACGTTCTCAGGTGTTTTAAGGAACTGGAACCATGACGGACTCCAAATACTTCACGACCAATAAAAAAGGTTGGTGTTGTGCTGGTGCAGTGGATTGGAGGTGGTGGGTGGCTATTTTTACACAGCTTTTTTAACTGCATGCAGGAGAACTTGTGCTTTTCTGGTAGCTCTGTCCCTGTTTCTCTCTTCTTAATCATCCAGGGAGAAACTTCCAAAGTAGGTCACATGGTGACAAAAAAGACAAAACTGGGGTATTATACCTTTTTATGATGCACAAAATGACCCAAATTGCTGTTTTTTCAAAGATCAGAAAGCAAACAGTGGGATTTGAGTGCAGATCTGGCCAGAGACAAAGTTTTGGTTATGGGCTAACAAGTGCCAGGCTAAGGATGGTTGTTAATTTGGGCATCATAGGATTAAGTTGATGTGAGGAATTTAATATTTTGGATATATACATCAAGCAAACATAACGGGTTTTCCTGCTGCACTTCTCTCCAAAGCTGCAGGTGCTCTGTTTGACTTTCCTCTGCCTTTACTGCAGGTGTGGTGGTTCACCTCAGGACAAACTGCTGCCCTTAAAAATGGGAAACCTGGAAAGGCTCTTTGGGATTATTTTACTCATTCAGCTATTTCAGAGCAGGGCTTGTTCTGCTGAGACTGTCCCAGGCAGATTTTCTAACCTGTTCTTGAACAAAACACTGTTGCTGAGTGCAATTTAAGCCTGAACATTCTCCAGCAGATGTGGAAAATGGTTTACATTAACCTCTCCTTTGCAAAATGGCTGAGTGCTCTCTCTGAGTGCCTACCAGTGAAAAAACCCACACTGTTGATCTATTTATGTGTCATTAAGCTTCACAATGAGCTCCTAAATGAATCTAATGGAGTTGATATCTTTGGAAGGAGCAGCTCTGAAAGTTCAGAGCTGAAGGCAGGTTTTTGTGGGCTGGCTGCAGGGAGCCAGTCTGGGCTGGGTGAGAGCTGGAGCCGTCTCAGCTCCGCTCCACAGGGCACGAGCTGTGGGTGAGTAATGCCAGGCTTTTCCTCAGGCAGGAGGGATGACGAGTGGTCTCTGCACTGCAGCAGCTTCCCTTCTTTCTTGGAGTCCCTGGCAGTCTCCCTGTGTCAGATTTTAATTAGTGCTGTGCTCTGAGCAAGTGTAGGAATGGAAAGTTGGTGTTGGAATTTTGTCAGGGATATTTTGATGTTTGTAACGTGTGCTCAGGCTGTGGCTCCCAGTGGGAATGCTGCTGGCTGTCGTTCCTGAGGGAAGCTGTCTGTCTGTTGGGAGCATTATCCTTCTCATACCACTGGCTCTGTCTGGAACAGACAGATAAACAGCCTTTTGCACATGTTGCTTTATTTTATGAACTTGGTTGCCACTCCGGTGACCCAGCCTGAACTGACTTTCTACACAGTCATGTCTGGAGGAATTAATGCTGTGGGAAAGGCTGCTTTGGAAACATTGCAATCCAGACAAGCTGTGTTACATGCAGCTTTTGTTAGTGGTAGCACTGTCTTTTTAGCTTTTTTCCACTGGACTAAGCACATGCTGCCCTGTTTTAGGAGCCACAGCATTTGGGCTCCACTCCAGCTCTCTCAGGAAGCAGGCAACGATGAGCAAAACTTAAAAAGTCTGGGCAAAATTCCTAGCTTTAGTTTGTTTCTTTCAGGCACGAATCTGGCATCTCCAAGTATCTTTTCATGCTGGTTATGTAATGGTTGCCTCAGAGAAACAGATGCTCCAGGGATGTGATTTGGTGTCCTGGAAGTGGGAGAGCTGCCACACGCAGCGTGGTTCTTGTTCGTGCATTTTCCTCTGCAAGGTGTAGTCATGGCAGTCCCTTGAGTGTTGCAGCTTTGCTTCTCAGTGAACCACACAAGGTCTGACAGCTTCCAAGGGCTGCTGGACCAGTTTGATGGCAATAACAGGCCAAGAAAGCAAAAATTCACTCTTGAATTATCTCTAAAACAAGACTCTTTTCTTCTCCTGAGAGATTCAATCTGTTAATTTTTTTTTTTTTGTCTTCTGCCAGGAGAGATTTTTGAACTGAAGGCTGAACTCAACAATGAAAAGAAAGAGAAGAGGAAAGAAGCTGTAAAGAAGGTTATTGCAGCCATGACTGTGGGGAAGGATGTCAGGTAAAAGCAACTGTGGCAGCTCAGGTTGTCCTGGGACTCAGGTGTGGTGGCACATGCCCATGGAACAGCTCCTTGGCACTTTGGTGAGCTTGCCTGTGTCCTTGCCTGTGCTGTGCCTGAGTCACAGGTTTCTCAAACTCCTTGCTGTCACTGAAAGCAAGAGAAACAACTGTTTTCAGCGTGGGTTTAGCTCAGTGCCAAGAGCCCTTTTTGTTTAAAACACACCCAGCATTCAGCCCTTTTGTATGTCACTTTAGGTGATGTTTTCTTGCCACTTGCTGTCCTGGGTTTTATTGTTACAACGGTAATTCCAAGTTTTTCTTAGCCTCATCTGGCACAGCATAAATTTAAGCTACATTTTAAGATGAGCGATTTTAGAATTGAACCTGTGTCTTACTGCAACTGAAGGACACTGGCATTTACTGTCCCCAGTAGTGTTTTCTGAGAGAGCCAGAAAAAGCTGCTGGAGTGAATGCTTTCTCCCTTGCAGCTTCTCCTGTTCCTGGAGCCTAGCAGAGAGTCAGTAATTCTGGATTCACAGCAGCGTGGTCTGTTGCCACGGAAATCAACATAACCCTGCAAATTCAGCATCATGACTTCATAATAGAATGAAGGAACATATAAACTGAAAGAGAAAAAAAAATCCTAATCTTTTCTGCCAGCAGCATTTACCCTTCACCTTTAGATCCCCACAGCAAACCTGGGAGCTGCAGAATCTTTGTGTAACTTCCTGTGTTATTCTGCAGTGCTGTTTACAGATGGCTGCTTGACATTTGAGTGAAACCCAGCTTGTCACTGCTTAAGCTTCTAATCACTCTGGAATTTGCTAGTCTGAAATTTGGCAGGCTCTTCGTAAGTGTCCTGCATGTCCATTTGAAAGCAACGTTTTTCCTCTTGTGGGTTCATTTCCAGGCCTGGCATGATACAATTTTCTTGTTTGGTGAACTCCCCAGTTAAAGCACGTTTAGGAAATGGCATTAGTTTTCACCTCCTCCTATGTTAAAGCCGTAAGAAGAGATTAAATTATTATCATAAAAGCCATTGCAAACTGCTTTGAAAAGGAAGGTGACCTTTCATTAAACAGCAGGGTGTTTAAAGTGGAACTCCAGTTTTTCTGGCTTCCTCAGTATTTTTACTATCCCCTTTGCATGCCATGCCACCTCTGTTTTTTATTTTGTGGGTGGGAGTGTGGATCTGCTGGAGGGCAGGAATGCTCTGCAGAGGGATCTGGAGAGGCTGAGGCCAGTGGTGTGAGGCTCAGTGATATGAGGTGCTGCACTCAGGTCACAACAACCCGTGGAACACTCCAGGCATGGGGAAGAGCAGCTGGAAAGATGGAGAAGGACCTGAGGTGCTGGTCAGCTGTGGCTGGACATGAGTTGCTGTGTGGCCAGGTGGCCAGGAGAGCCAAAGGCACTTGGCCTGTGTCAGGAGCAGTGTGGCCAGCAGGACCAGGGCAGTGATGGTCCCTCTGTGCTGGGCACTGCTGAGGCCACACCTCAAATCCTGGGGTCAGTTTGGAGCCCCTCATGACAAGAATAACATTGAGGGGCTTGAGCATGTCCAAAGGAGGGAATGGGCTGCAGCACAGGTCTGATAAGGAGTAGCTGTGGGGCTGGAGAAAAGGAGGCTCAGAGGGGATCTTCTCACTCTCTGAGCTCCCTGACAGGAAGGTAGTTGGGGGTCAGTCCCTTCTCCCAGGTGACAAGTTAGAGGATGAGAGGAAATAACCTCCAGTTGTGCCAGGGAGGTTCAGATGGGATTGTAACAGGCTGCCCAGGGCAGTGGTGAACTCACCATCTCTGGAAGAGTTTTAGAAAGTGTTTAGATGTGACACTTGGGGACAAGGTTGTGGCAGTGCTGGGGGAACTGCTGGCATTTCCTAACCTAAACAATTCTCTGATTGCATCCTTGCTTATCCTTGTGTTGTGTATCCAGCTCTCTGTTCCCTGATGTTGTCAACTGCATGCAGACTGACAACCTGGCGCTGAAGAAGCTGGTCTACCTGTACCTGATGAACTATGCCAAAAGCCAGCCAGACATGGCCATCATGGCTGTCAACAGCTTTGTGAAGGTAACCTGCTCCCCTGGCACATCAAGCAAGGGTCCAGCCCAGTGGCTGCAGCGCATCTCTCTGTCCATCAGCCTTTGGGAGCTTTATCTCAGCTTTGGGGCTGGGCTCATAGAGGAGGGTGCTGAATCCACTAGATCTGGGTCCTTTCTCTCACTTGTTCCTGCTGGTTGTTGCACAGGAGATGACTTCAGGAACCAGGTTAAGTGGCTGTGAGAGAGCCTGCTCCAGGGAAAGCTGCTTCTGTTGTTTTACTAACTTCTGGTATTGCAAAACAGATTTTATCTGTTTCATCTTCCAGCGTTTGTAGTATCTGAGACATGGATAAAACTTCCTGTTTGAATGTTCCAGCTGTGCTGTGTGTGGAAAACCTTTATCTCTGGTGAAACTGAGAGACAGTTCACTGGAAAAACAGCAGCCTGATTGCTGGGTTGCCTTTAGTTCTGTTGTCAGGTTGCCTCTCCTTATCTAGGGAATGTTATTTCAGCCCCATGTTGTGCAAGATAAAACCCAGTGCTTAGAAGAAGTTTGAGACTCGTTGTAGAGTGTTGTAAAATCTGAGACACTGGGGAATGGGATTGAGTTTCAAGTTTGTGTTGTGGTTCTTGAGGCAGAAAGAGGTGAGAAAACCTAAGCTGAGAGATCTGCTCTTGTGGCCAGAGAGGATTTCCCTGACTTCCTCTCTGGAAAGAATATTGTCTGCCTTTAAAGTGCAATGCTGTTAGAATGGACTAACAAAATGATATTTTCCATCTCACGCCCTGCAGAGGAAAGCCTGGTGTCCCTTTTGGCAAGTTGAGGGACAGATGTTAGTGAAGAGCAAGTGTTGACAGTGGTCTGCACTAACTCAGCACTTCCCAGTTCAAGGTGTGGAGTGCACTGGTAGGATGTTTCACTTCTCTTGCAGGCTTTAAAAGTGTTATTTCAGCTGCAGGAAATTTGAAGAGTGAAAATGAAATGATTTTTGTAGGCCATTCTGTAGCCATCCTTCTACAAACTGATTCTGGAGGAGCTCAGAGGTGTAGATGGGTTGGATGCGTGGAAAATTATGTAGGCTTGGAGTAGAAAATGTTGTATTCCTGTCTGCCTTTTCCTTTTCCTCTTTAGAAAAGCACCTCTAGAGTAGCCTTGGCTTAGTGCTTCATGTGTTGTAATTTAAGGGATGTTTGTGTTTTAAGAAATCAGCCTTGATGGCTGTTGCATCGTGTTTAGTTGTTGATTTTTCCCACTTTATTTCTCGCTCCTTTAAACCAGGAAGGTTGGAAATCAGTAAATTACTTTGTGGTGAGATTTTGGGTGCTGAGAGCTCCAAGCTTAGCTGTTGGAGCACGTTGAAAGCAGCTTTGCTGGGAGAACGAGGGGGACACCCAGATGAAAATTTTATAAGATGGAAACGGTGTAAAATGTTTCCGCGAAGCAGCAAGTGCCCTTTTATCCCTGACCTGAAATAACTGCCTGGCTCTTAGCATGTAATCAGAGAGATGCTGCTGCAGGGAGAGCAGCCTGCCTGTGGCTGTTGGTGCAGCTGTGTTTGCGTTGCTGTGCTGCAGGACTGCGAGGACCCCAACCCGCTGATCCGCGCCCTGGCCGTGCGCACCATGGGCTGCATCCGCGTGGACAAGATCACCGAGTACCTGTGCGAGCCCCTGCGCAAGTGCCTCAAGGACGAGGACCCCTACGTGAGGAAAACCGCGGCTGTCTGCGTGGCCAAGCTGCACGACATCAATGCCCAGATGGTGGAGGACCAAGGCTTCCTGGATTCCCTGCGGGACCTGATTGCAGACTCCAACCCCATGGTAAGGTGTTCCCAGCACGTTGCTTGACTCTGTGTCATTTCTTCTCTGGTTCTTCACCACACCTGCTGCACCGGGATGGTTTTGTTGGTTAGAGAACGCTTGTCGCCTCAGAAACCTTCTGTTGTTTGATCTGTTTGGGTTTTTGTCCGTCTTGAATGCTGCAAAAGTGTAACTTCCTCGTTCTTGTAACTTCCAGAAGAACAAGAAATATGTGATGCTGCTGCCTTGGTGACATCTTGTAGCTCTTGCCTCCCTGCAGGCTTTGGCATTTCTTGGAATAAGAGTTTGGATGAATTCATTTGCTAATGCAGATAAATCCACTGGCTTGTCATGAGTGGAGAAAATCAATGCTAATGTTTTTAATAAAGTTAAATGAGTCGTCGGAGGAGAGGTGGAGATCATGACCAAGAATTTCACAGGAGTAAATTACCTACTAAATCAGCATTTAATTATGCTTGATGAAGGGTCCACTTCCAAGCCAGGTGTCTCCTGCTATTATTTTGTGACTAAAAGGTGCTGGCCAAGGAATTGAAGTGCCCCACTGCATCATCCTTTCATTTAATACTGTTTCCTGCTAGAATCCAGGGTGCATACCAATATCATCCTGACCCTTAGCAGGGAAGAAAACTTCTGCAGCTCACTTTAACTCAGAGTTTAGGAATGTGACTCCTACTTTTTTTAGCTCTTCTAGAGAATGGAGTCCGGTTAAAGAAATAGTCTCACATTATTAGGGCAGGTTTAACCAAACCACAGAATTTGTGTCCTGCTGTAGTCTTTGGGCACCTGGGATAAACCAAGTGCAGGTGATAAGGTGCCATCCCCTTTAGCAGGAGAGTGAAGGCTGCTGAGTGCTCTTTGTAAGACTTTCCAGAGACAGTGAAACTCGAGGTGTCTGACAGTCACAGGCAGCAGTCTGAGTGATGGTGTGTCTCAGGAGATACAGACACCTCTTTTCTCTGATATCCAGCTCTTTTACAACTTGTTCGTTTTATCTGCCTCCCTGATTTTTTTTTTTCCTATGCCAGGCTTCTGTGTGAATATTGATGACTACTTGAAGATGTTTTCTTTGTCTAGGCAGCCTGTAGAGAAGCACCTGCTGTTCCAATTCAATGTGGAGGGTGTGCCTTGCAGCCTCTGAAGGGACTTGCTTGGGCTTCTTTAGTTCCACTTCAGTGCTGGCCCTGGTGTTCAGCAGCTTCCAGGCAGCAGTGGAGGTCAGGGACAGAACCTCCTCTTCTCCCAGCCTCGGTTCCTGCTCTGATTTTGTTGTGATTACAGCCACAAGGATATGAGGTGAAGAGCTCTAGCTGAAAAGATGTGGTACTTGAGGAGAAATAACAAGGCTTTGCTTGCCCTTTGTGCTTGTTGGTCTCTGTGGACCTCAGTGGTTTGGTAAATGAGCCAGTGGCTGACAGGAGAGCACAGATATGTATTTAAAGAGTGCATTAACTTAATATACACTTCAATGAATGGTGAGACGAGATAAAATACCAAAGGGCAGCGAGTGCTCCATTTGCTAAATAAACCTCCAAAAGCAGCACAGGCCTTCCTAATAAAGCATCAGGAAAACTCCTGAGCTCCTTGGTGGTAATGAGGGCAGGCTGGGACAGCTCTTCTGAAGTTGTGCATGGTCACAATACCTCCTTCATGTTGTACTCACCTGCTCTTTCCAAAATTGAGCATTCACGGGAGGAAAATGCAATTTGGAGGAGCAGTGGTGATGAAGGAGAGGCCTGGGGCGTGTTTTCACATCTGGAGACTTTTGAGAGGCTCATGTAGCTGTGTTCTGTGTGCTGGTTTCCCAGGTGTTACTGTCGATGGGGTGTAAGAGTGTTGCTTTTTAAGGGTGCATGGGGAGAGATTTTGTCAAAGGCTTGAGGCTCTTAGAGCTGCTGATTTAGCACAATATTTAATCTGGTTATGGTTTTAGTAGAAAGGGACACTCCTTTAAGTTGATCCTCTTTGAAACTGATGCCTTTGTGGCACAGTGGTTCCCTCAAAAATACAGGAATTACCCACCTCTAATTAAGGTTCATCTTCTGGTCAAACCATCCACCTCATTGCTGCTTTGTCCATGTGAAACTTCCTGATGGCCTTGAATTTTGTTTGCCAGACAAGTCATATTTGTGTGCAAGTTGCTATTTATTGAGGTATTTTTCCTTGGAATGCCGTTCCTGCCTGGAAGGTCTTTTTAAGTAAAATGTGTGTATCAGTATTGGCTATCAAAAGAAAGATTGCTGCAAGGAATGGTACAGATGGATCTGTTCTGATGGCCTGTTCCTCTGTAAATGGTGCATCTCCATCATTGCAACTTGTTAGCCAAGCTCATTCATATTTATATTATAAATGTTTCTCCTCTTTTGATGGCTTGTGGAAATGGGCAACATTAGACACTTAATGAAGCAGAATTTTTGAGATGGGAAATCCACACTCGTTCTCTCTTCTGAGAAATGAGGATTTTGAGCAGGAGCTAAAAAAGGCTGCAGCTGAAAAATAGTCTCCAAGAAGGGTTTTATTATGGCTTTGTAATTGGTTGCCTCTAGCACATGAGCGAGCTCTAAGCATTTTAGCTGGGTGTTGGTAGAGGAACATCTCCATCTGTGGCTCCCTAATTGCCTCATAATTGTGCAGAGATCAGGGTGCAGATTTCTCTGGGCTCAGATCACCTTCCTCATAAGCATGTCTGACTAAGTTGGAGGTGACCTTGTCAGAAATATTTTGGGTTTGTTCTCTTTTTTCCTTATATTTTTGGAGTCATGGCATTATTCTGTGTTAATAAAGCAGCAGCCCTTGGGGGTGTTCAGGGCATTGAAGTCCTGTTGAGGTGCTGTAGGTGCACAGCCAAGATTCTTTCCCCTTTACCTGAGTTTTTTAGTGTCAGGCTGAGGCCTTAGCTCACATGAAGTGATCTTTTGTGCAGGTGCATCCCCTGGGTGAATTAATTCAAATTTCTAATTGCAGATCCATTGGTATGGATGTGTCTGGTGAGGTACCAGGTGGGCTGGTGGCTTTTGAGATGACAGCAGAGTTATCTGAGCTGTCTTCTGCAGGCCATGGCCCCAAACCCCTTCCAAGGGCACGGTTCAGTTGCCCTGCAGAAGTTTGATTGTGAAGGAATCTTTAATCTCAGTTTACAGATGGGTCTGAAGTGCCTGTGGCTGCCCTTTGTCAGTTGGGATCCTGCTGAGGAGGATCTTTCCACAGAGGGAGCCCTCATTTCTTCCCAGAGCTGTCTTAAGGCAAATCCTTCATTTTTCACCCTGCATTTCTGCACATGGAGCTCAGCAGAAGCAGGGCTGGAGGAATATAAAGTTGGCTGCCTTGGGCTGCTGCATTTACTCTGTCCTCAGCACCTCTCTTGCTGGTAACCTGGGTGTAATGCAGCTCAGAAGCCTCTTCTCCCACAATCCTCATGTTCTAACAAAAATAAGGTTCCAAAATGAGATTTCGGTGCCCTCTGTTACTGCAGAACACCGTTCACACCCAGCAGTAGGTAATCGTGAGAGCAGAGACCTAGGAGTGTTTCACACTTCCTAGTGGCCAGAGGTTCTCTAAAATCGTGGAAAAACCTCCTTTTATTATTTTTTTCCTGCTGCTGTCTTGTTCTGGTCTTTTTGGATCACATGCAATGACTGCTCCTCCTTGGAGCTTTGGAAATGCTGAGCCCAGGAGAGGGAGAGCAGACCACGAGATGGCAGCAGCTGAAAGCAGAAGGAAAGCTGACTATCTTTAGACACTTTATTTTGTAACTGCTTCCCTCCTGGTTTTTTATCCCTGCACTTGGTTTTCTTCAGGAATGTAAATATCAGCAGAAAAACATGAGAGGAAATCCATCTAAAGCCTTGCTGGTCTTTCAGTATTTGAGTGGAACAACCTTTCTCTCTGAGTATTTTCAATCCTTGACCTTCTAAGGTAACTTTTAACCCATGGAACAGATTCCTTGCCAGTCTCTCTGTTATCCACATGGCTTCAGTTAACTGATGTCACCTTCTTCCTGTTATTTTCTAGGTTCTGTTCAGTTTTTAATTCCTTCCTGTAGCATTTCTCCTTCCTCATGCTGGATCCAAGGTTTTTTCAGATGTGGCTGTTCTGCTCCTGTGTTTTTGTGGACTGTGCAGACTTTTTGTGCTGTGCTTTACACCCTTTGTATCACTATTTATTGGGAGAAACACTGTTGTGACTCAGCACAGAGTAACCTGAGATCACAGAACTGATTAGTAAATGCTCCAAGTGTGTGGGATATAATTAAACTCTATTGTACCTGGGAGTTTTTTTGCCTTTAGCATTAACCACGCTAAGAAAGGAATCTGAGATCTGACAGCTGGAGGTGTTGAGGTCCAGCTTGGTCTAATCCGAATTCCCTCCAGCAGTATTGAGTTTCCACAGCTCACAGAAGAGACTAAAAGGCTGTAGAGATAAGTCAGAGTATTCTCCTGTCTCTCCTGCTGTGCCTGCAAGGGATGTGGGTTCCTTCTCTGCCAGAATTTCAGAGAGTGTGTGTGGGAGCTTCCTGGATGACCCTATGAAGGAAGATGATCTTCTTTTTATTTTTCCTACTAGCTGGCAAGCAGAATGTTTCTGAGATGGTGTCCTGAGGAATGAGCCTGTTTAAAAACAAAAGGAGCTTTTGTCTCCTGGGCCTGTCCCCTGCAGGAATTTTATTCCTCTCTGTAATAAAGCTGAGAAAAGAATCCCTTGCTGTGAAACTGGTGATCCCCTGAGTCCCAAAAGGACTTTGCAGGAGGCAGTCAGGGATGTGAGAATTGTCTTATCCGACAGAGAGTGGAGCACCACCTTCTCCCTGGGCACAGGAGATCACTTGTTCCTCATGGGGACTCTCCCAGCCTTGTGTTTTCCCTCTGCAGCTGGTGTTTTTTTTCTGGTGGGAGGAGGGAGCTGTCACTGCTGGGTGAATTCATTATTCCTGCTCATGAAGGGTTGTAAGGACTTGAAAATCCACGTCCCAGTATGGAGCTGAATGTTGCTGGGAGCTGTGGGCTCTGCAGCATCTCATCAGCCTGGGGCTGCTCCACGATAATATTTCTGTCCTGTGGGCCAAAAATACCCCTCTTCTCTTCAAGCCAACTACTGCAGATGCAAGCTGGATCTTGAAGTCCTCCAACCATGTCTGAATTGGTCCTGTGTGTGGTTTGGGGTTTTTTTATAATGTTTGTGTTGCAAGTAGAGATAATATTTCCTTCTGGGAGACACTTGATGGCATTTGTGGGTGGAATTTCTTTTACTGAGTGATGGATATGTTGCAGTGAATGAGAGAATGTTGCTTGGGGCTGTTGAGGAGTGGTGGTGGCACTGAGGAGCTCTCTAATGGATTCTTCTGCTCTTTATATGAGGCTGCCCAGGAGGAAGAGCAACACTTTTGGTAAACCATGCAGCCAAAAGCAGCAACAAACTGTGGGAAAGAGATGGGGAGAAGCTGTGGAGGAGCCTGTCTAAACAGTGGCTGTGTTCATGTGTGGTGAGATGGTAGAGAGAGGAAATGTGGGAGATTGCCTGGCAGTGCAGAAACCAGCTGTGTGTGTTGCAGCAGGCAGCAGCCAAGACTTAAAGCAGGGAAAAAGGGAGAGCTGCCACCTATGATTGGTGACACAGCTTCTGGTTTCCTACTCTGACCCCTTCGTTCTGCTGGTGAAACCAGCTTTGGCTTTGGAATGAGCTCCTGCAGAGGATTCTCCCTTACTGAGCAGGTGTTTTCTACAGGTTGTCATCCTAAAGAGGTCTGAGGGAATTTCAAGCGTGCGTGTGGCACTTGGGTTTTTGTTTGGTTGGTTTTGATGTGAAGGATACAGGTCTTGAGCATCTTCCCTCGAAGCTGTGCTTTTTTTTCCCCTCAGCTTTCAGTACTGGCAGAGAGGCAAAGGAGTTTGATAATTTGTGAAATTCCATGGCTCCAGTGTTTGTCTTTCCAAACTCCTCATTTATAAAGCTTAATTGACAAATACATCCATCAGAGACTTGTTTCCTTCCAATTACAACCACCAGTATGTGCCTAATTTCCAAAGCGTTAGTCTTGCTGAACAGATCCTTCCAGGATCTCTAACATCAATCAGTGTGCTGGGAATTTTGTTGACACGTGTCTACGTGTTATTTTCCATTGGAACAGACACTTTTATCTATTGACAAGTACCATGTGTCAGATAACGTCGTGGTTGTGATGTTTTGTAACTCTGCACCCCCCTTTTCAGGGCTCTGTAAGGAATTTGGTGCTTAGCAGGTGCTTTTTTCCTCGGCTCAGATCAGAGACAGCCCCTTTGCCACTGGATGGTGCCAGCGAGAACCTCTGCAAGGAAAATCGCAAAAAAATAAAGCAAAACCTTTCTGATGTGTGTGGTAGGTGCCTGATCCAGACTGGGATCACACCACAGGGATTTCTGGAAGGAGAACGGGGAGTTGCAGACCCTCTGTGTCTTGCCATGGAGTTTAATTTCTGCACTGAGGGCTCAGCTGTGCCAAGGAGAAGCCCCTTGTGATGGAGCCATCTCTGAGCAGCTTCTTGCCCACCTACCACAAGAGTTTCAACACTTGGGGGAAGCTCGTTTTCCTGCCTTACAGCTCACACATCCTGAGTTTTGCAAGGATATGAGAGCGGGAGTGATGTTCCAGTCTGCCACAAAGTGCCATTTTTCTGCAGGGAAGTGCAAAACCCAGTTAGGGCAAGCACACCGTGGGATGTATAACACTTAACTTCCCTTTCGTTGCCGCCTCCATAAAAATTCAGCCCACTTGCAAAAAGCGAGCCAGGAGGTCCTCCCCACCCAGGCAGTTTTTGGGATGTGATCAGGAACTGGGAATGTGTGAGTCTCTCAGAGCTTTAATTTATATCTGTACATAAAAACAAGCATTGACAGTGTGAGAAGCTGATGAGGGTTGTCTGACTTTGCATGGTTGAGCCATTTCGTAGAATCATTGAATCACAGAAGGGTTAGGGTTGGAAGGGACCTTAATGCTCAAATTGTTTCATCCCCTGCCATGGTCAGAGAGAGCTTCCACTACCTCAGGTTGCTCCAAGCCCCAGTCAACACTTCCAGGGATGGGGCAGCCACAGCTTCTCTGAACATCCCTGACGGAAAAATTACTTTTATAAAGTAAGAAATTTTAGTGGTTCCTGAGCTGTTTCTGGGGAAGCAAAGTAAGGAGGGGTTGGAGATAAAAGTGATGATGTGAACAGGATGAGGCAGCACCTGTTAGGGCCCTTCAGGGCACACAGCGTGGTCATAAAAATGAGTGGCCCTGTGAAACACCCATCCGTGGGTGCTCTGAATCTCCCACCTGAGAGTCTGTGCTGGATGACACAGATGTACCCTGCAAGCCCAGAGTGCTCTTTGAAACATCAGCATCTCTCTATTCTCAGAAGCATCTCCTGCTGCCTGCTTCCCTTGAGGGCAGGAGCCTCCAGCTGTGGAGGGAATGCTGCCTTCCCTCAGCATCTTCTCCCAGCCCCTTCATTTTCCTCATTTTCTTCATTTTCTCTTCACTTTAACGGCGTGGCGAGCCAGAGGTTCCCGTTTCAAGCAGCAGAACGTTGTATTTCATTAACTCCATTACACACTTGGTTTAATTTCCAATTAGCTTGGGATGCTAGGGAAATAATCTGATTCCTTCGACTGGCTGGCATTCTGGATGTGCCGAGCTTCCCTCCTGTCCCCTCCCCAGCCCCTGCAAAGCTTTTCCGTGTGGGCTGCCAGGCAGACACGCAGGTTTTCAGCCACCCCCTTCCCTCCCTGGTGCTGTTTTACACCATTTGCTCTGAGCTGAAGGTTTCGAGCTGCCAGAAGGAATCATTTGGAAATCACAGTGCTCCTGTCTCTGCAGCTTCCCGAGAGGTCGGGGCTGGTCTCTCTGGCTGCAGAGGGAGTTTGTCTGGAGGTGGATTTAAAACTGTTGGGTTCTTGTTAAAGCTGTGATGTAGCTCTTAAGTGCAGAAGTTTGGGCTTGTTTTTTGTTGTTTTTTATTTTTTTAATAAGAAGCTGGGAGATTTTAAGTTACCCTCATCCTAAGCTTCTCCAAGAGCCTAAATTTTATTGGGAAATTCCAGGCAAAAGGAGGTTTATTGTCATTCGGCTCATCCCTGCTCCAAAGGGATGTTGCTGTGGCTGCATTTGAATAATGTCATCGTGTACCCAGGGTGAACTGATTTACATCAGCAAGCCAGGGGCCTTGTTATTGTTATTAATTATTATTAATTCTTCAATCTGCTCTGCATTTTTATTTTCTGAGGGATTTTTAGGCAGGTCATTGTTTGGTAGCTCTTAGCTGAAAGTTGGTGTTCTTAATTGTGAGTCAAATGAGGCATTTTGCAGTGGAGTTAACTTGGAATTTCAAGTTAAAGACTTTTTCCTCTTCATTAGCTGGTTAGGCTCACATGTCTGTGGCTACTGGGTTGACTTCCCTTTTTTCTTTATTTTTGAGAACTCAAGACTACACCAGCTGTTAGTTTTATGTACTTTAAGTCTGTTCCTTCCAATCTATGGGATAAATCATACAACTGGTTGGTTTCTCATGAAAATAAACATGGGGCATGTTTTGAAAAGCAGAGAATACTTTGCTTGCTAAAGGAACTTAGGGGGATTTTTTTTTTCCCATCAGCCTGTCTAATTCCTTGGAATTGAATAGAGCTTGGATATAGAAAATAGAAACTTGTCTAATTCCTTTAGAATGTTCTATAATATTTGTAAAGCTTTAGCTTACTTTTATGCCCCCCAGCAATTCCATCATCTTGTATTTTAACGGGAAAATAACTTCTTGTAACTTACCACTTTGTTCTTGCTGCTCAGTATAGTTGGACTTCATGATGTGTTGCTGTGTTAAGGAAAAAAATGTCAACAGAGCTAAGACTTGAGGTTCAGCTTTGATGTTGCAGGGGGTTTTTGGCCAAAAACCATCTTTCTAAATATTCCCAGTGGCACTTCCATGATGCCAAAGCACATGCTGGATTAGCAGGTGGTGTCACGCAGGAATTGGTACTGAATGTGTCTTTATGGACTTTCTGCCATACCTGAGTGAGAACTCTCAGTGGGGGATTGTCGCTAGCTGAGGCTGGGTGTGTCCCACTTTAGGAACAGAAAGAGAGCAGGCAGACACAGCTGCAGTGGGGAACAAACTCTTTATTTACAATTTTTTACTTTATACATTTGTACAGAGGTCCAGAGATTGGCTAGACAGGTCACCACCTCCTAACCTGGATGGTGGACATCACCATCAATCAATTCTTCTCTCAGAGGGGAAGAATGCAAACATTTTAAGAATAAACTTTGCTTACAGAAGAAGGCTACGTGTGAAACTTCTGCACAGAGACAGGCAGAAAAACTCAGGGCAACAGGGGATGCTTTTCAGTCCTTGACCTGACCTCTCACTTGGCGGGGGCAGTTGGCAGAGCAGGAGCTGTGTGCTGGAATTGTGCAGCGCTGGCTTGTGCTCTGCGTGTTCCTGCTCCTGGCTGAGGCAGTGGCAGTGCCAGGGAAGAGGTGAGCGTGTGTGCTCCAGCCAGTGTTTGTGTTGGACTGTTTCCTGAGAGCTGCTTGCCTTTCAGCTCTGCTGGGGCTGTGTGAAAAGCCTTGAAGATGCTGATTGTTTTTGTTGGCATGGCACAACACCATAACGCATCAATATGTTCAGTGCAAATCGCCAGCAAGTCTTTTTTTTTAATAAATACTGCTTAAAGTTTGAATTTATTCCCCACCCTTTCCCTGATCCCCTTTTGCTTCATTTTTCTTCTTATCACTGTGGTGCTGAGGTGGGAGGTCAGGACCAGCTTTAATTTTGGACTGTAGATTGTACATCCCAGCTCCTCTTGAGGGATGAGCTGCCACCAGATGTTTGACAGCCCCTCCCAGTGCTTTTTCGAACACTCAAGGGGACCACAGACCGTGTTCTTAAGTCCATCTGGCCTTCTGCCACTTCCTCATGGATGTTTTGAATGGAATTATGAGTGGATTGCCATGTGCTGTCCCATCCTCAGCTTTGAACCGGACACTTGCACTTCCAAGATCCTGAGAGCAAAAGCTCGTTCACAGTTTGGTCTCTGGGTTGGGGCAGCTTTTCTCCACCCACGGGAGCAACATCTCTGTGCATCCTTTGCCTGTGGCAAACACAGGGATAGACTCCATGGACCCTGCAAGGAAGTGGAACAAAACCACAGCTGCTTTGGCTTGTACTTGCTTCAGGGTTTAGGATATCCTGAGAGTGCCCCAAACCATCTGAATATGGCACTGGGGATATCATTTAGTGGTGGGCTTGGCAGGACTGGGTTAATGGTTGGACTCAGTGATTTTGGAGTTCTTCTCCACTCTCAGTTCTAGTCTAAAATTCTCTGTTAGTTACTAATTTATCAAATGCTGCAACAAAGTGCCTGGCAGTGTGAGTACATTTGCCAGAGCTCCTGTCCCTCAGTATAGCTGACAGGTCCCTTGCTCTGATGCTTTGGCTCTGTAAATTTTTTTGTCAATTCAACATTTTTTTTCCCAAAGTAATTTCATTTTATAAGTGCTTTTTCCTAAGGACTGAACTTTCCAGTGGCTTTTGTGACTTGTCTTCACTGGTAAACTCCAAAAATACAATGATACTAAAAATCTTCAGTTTTATGCTGTGTCACATTAACCATTCAGGAATTAGGCAAATTAAATAATGAGGAGAATAAGTAGCCTATCTTAATAAGTTCCTCATTAAAACTGTACAAGAAGACAGCAGCACTGATTACTAATGATTTTGGTGACAGAAGGCTCATTCGACTAATGAAATTCATAAAATCTTGGATCAAAATCCTATCTCTGACCTCTAGGTGTGAAATGCAGAACAATCAACATTACTGTGCCTGTGCAATGACTTTGGAATATATTGGTTTAATGACAAGCAGGGATGAGAACAAGGCAGGGAAAGTTCTGGTTGTGCTGTTCTTGTTTTCATTGTACTGCATCAAAAGCATCTTTAGTCATCCAAACAATCAGATGATTTTAGATAAGATGTTTCTTTGCCTTAATCTCATAGAAAATAACACTATAAATCTTCATTTGAGCAGGTGTTCACTGGGAGCTGGGCTGGACATGATGTCCATTGTAAAATGTCCTGAAAATGCCTTTTTATAAGGGATTTCAGTTTTGTGTGTCAAACTCAGCTTAAATCCCTTTTCCTGTTAGTTAAACAAATAAGACTTTAGTCTCATCTGCAAATTTAATATTTTGTCTCTATATTCTGCAACTCTTCTATTTAAAAAAAAATCTTCCTGTGGAATCTGTTGGAATAACTGTTGAATTTGAGTATGGAGCTAAGAATTAGAAATTTATGCTGCACACCCACTTCTGTTTGTGTCAAGCTGGGCCCTGGACCTCTTTTCATCTGTGCTTAGAAAAGAGAAGACCTTATACAGTCCTAAATGCACCAAGAGTATTTTCAGGGGTGTTGTGCTGGAGTGCTGGCTTTACCATGGCTCCATAAAGCAAAAGGATGTTCTGGAGACCGAAATTGAAATATGGGTTATTAAAAATTTAGCAGGAGTTGCCCGTTTTAGGGAAATCGTTTGTTTGCTCTCAAACCGTGTGTGACCTGCCAGTGCTGCTGCAGAGCTGGAGGCTGCCAGGCACCTGCCAGCTCATTTCTGGATCACTGTTAAGCCATGTGCCGTGGGGAAATTGGGCAAGAGGCACACATTCCTGAATAAATAGGGCAGTTGGAGGTGTGGGCACCTTGACTGTAAAGCTGAGCATCCCCTGGAGCTGGGGGAGGATGTGGAGCTGGGGGAGGCAGGGTGGTGGCGTTCCCTGTGGATGCCATCTCCGGCTCCTTCCACTGCAAAGTCTCCTGTGATGTCCCCATTCCTCCCGGTGAAACTTTGGGCTCTGCAGGTTATTTGTGAGGTTGTGCTGCATCCCAGAAGGCTCAGATTGTTGGAGTCCAGGGCACAGGGAAAATCCCTCAAATTGCACTGGGTGGGTCTGGGACACCAGGAAAGCATTGCCTTTGACCTTAGCCCGCGGGAAAAACTTCCAACACTTACGGATGAAAAGAGAAAAACAAAAATTTAAGTTAGATAGTAGTTTAGTTTGTCACAGGGTGAAAATTTGTAGTTTTGAGTTTTTAGAATGGAAGTAGATAGAGGCAAGATGGAGAATTTTGGGTGGTGTCTTAAGTTCTTGTTCTTCTACTCCATCTTCTGCTGTGACGGTGGCACAAAGACATTGGCAGAATGTAGGTGATGTAGAAAACTGCCTGTCTAGAATTAGTAGTAATTGTTGGTACAAAATTGTAAATATAGTATGTTTTAAGGGTTAATTAGATTAGAAATCTTTAAGATACCTGGGATGTCAGATGCTCTGGGCAGTGGTGTCTTTCAGCATGCTGAGCCCTGGTGTTAGGTGCTGCTCTGACCCTCAGATAAGAAATTCAATAAACACCTTTCGAGACCCAGCTGCAAGTTCCACTTTTCTTTCAAACCCTGACACAGGACTTTGAAAAGGAAAAAAAACCACCCTAATTAGGGGGATCAAATAAATGATGTGGCAGCTGATAGACCTCCAGTCTGCTCCCTGTGTGTACCCAGCCTCGGATCAATCCCTGCCAAGCCCCTCATGCTCTGCTAACAAGGAGCTCTTCTCCCCCCAGGTGGTAGCGAACGCCGTGGCCGCCCTGTCGGAGATCAGCGAGTCCCACCCCAACAGCAACCTGCTGGATCTGAACCCTCAGAACATCAACAAGCTGCTGACAGCTTTAAACGAATGCACAGAGTGGGGGCAGATCTTCATCCTGGACTGTCTGTCCAACTACAACCCCAAGGATGACCGGGAAGCTCAGAGGTGCGGTGGCTTTTTGGGGGCAGCTGGGGGTGTTACAGCTCTGAAAGGATTTCTGATAACAGGCCACTGTGGCAGCACAAATGAGACTTGATAAACTAGATTTAAAAGCAAAACTACTTTTGGTAGTTGGGGATGATGCTGGAAAGCTGCCCTTTCCCTCTGAAAAACCATTTTCTCTGTTTATTTTTTTTTAACTTTTTTTTTCTGTTCAAAAGACTGGTTCTTGTGGGAACTGGCACTGCTAAGAAGGGATCAACCCAACTCCAAACCTGTAACAGTGAAAGCACTGTTTGGAGGATTTTCTGGTTTAAAGGAGAACTTTCCTCTTTGGTTTTGCTGCTTTGAGAGGCAAGAAGCCTTTATAGGTTTGTGGGTTTCTAAAATACTACAGGTCTGAGACTGGAATGTTTTCCAACTGAAAACTAGTCTGTGATATCATAGAAGTTAATAAAGGTAAGAAATTATTTTTCTTATTGCTCCAAATTCACCTTTGTGCTTTTACCTTTAACTGCAATGAGTAAACCTAAATAAAAAAACTTCAGGGTTTGAGTAGTGGGCTGTTAGTTTGTGCACTTCAAGCCTCTTCCTTATCTGTCTCCAGAATCACAAAAAGCCAGATTGTGTTCCCAAGAAAACAAGGATTCAGCCAGAAAACTAACTTGGAACAGGGAGACTCTAAGATGATGTATTTAATGCAGCTGATGTGGGGATGGAGGGGGAGGAAGGATCACAAGCCCACTTGCAAAATCCTGGCCAGGCCATTTGGAATTTGAAGGGTTCCTTCATTGACTCTTTTTTTGAGGCACAAAATGCACTGTTTCTAAGAAGCCTGCCAGTAATCTTGCTGGATTTTTTTTTCCCCTTGTGTTCTGTTTCTGTGCCAGAAACAGCTCTTAATGAGTGCTAGAAACCTGCAGAGATCTGCAGGGTGTGAGGCTGGTGTTGTCCCAGCTCTGTCAGTGACCACCAGTCTGAGCAGCTGTGAACATGTCCCAGTTCCTCAGCTGCAGTTCCTCTGAAGAGTGTTGTATCCACCTGCATGGGCAGGAATTCCTGTTGCTGCTTTGTGTGGAGTTTATCTCCTGGAGCCTGCCTTACTTCAGACAGCAGGGGGAAAGCCAGCCTCCTTTCCAGCAAGGCTGGTGTCACTCCCCTGTGCTTGGGAAACTGAGGCACAGCGAGAGGAAGCAGCTGGGACATTGCAGGTGGCCTTGGGCAGAGGCCCTGACTTGGATTTCTCTGCTCTTCACTGAGCTTTGCTGCTTCCCTTCCAGCATGGCTGAAAGCAAATCTTGCAGGGAAAGAAACTTCAGGAGGCACAGATGGGAATAAGATTGTTCTGGGTTAGCAATATGCAGGAGGGAGTGGGAAGAAATTTGACAGATGCTGTAAGAAAGACCATATGAACCCAAACTTCCTTTCTTTTTGGGATGGGCTGTTTAGGATGCTGTTTGATTGCAGGATCCGTTGTGGCAAGTGGTGAAGCTGAGATTTGGGAGGATATTTAGGTCACTCTTTTCTTGTGTGTTCAGAGGAACAGGAATCTTTTTTTGTTGAGATGACAGCAACCCCCCAAGCAAGCCAGAAGCATGTATCACCTCTGAATGGTTATGTAGAGGCTGAAGTGTTTTTCCGGTAGCTGTTTTTGTTAAAGTTATGTTTGTAAGTGACAGACGAGATCACACAAATAGAGAGTACCACCAGGAAAAAGCAGGAAGTGTGGAATTGTTCCTGAGCTGACTGTGGCAGGAGAGAAACTTGAAGCTGTGAGAGAAGTCCCTGTTTGTTTCCTGCTGTGTTCAGGAAAACAGGACTTCGCTCATTCACTGTGAACAAAACCAAATCCAAGCAGGATCTGAGAAGGCCTCTTCAGCTATGTGCCATCTCCTCCTAAAATTAGTTTTGAAATATTTGGCATCCTGAAATCCACTTGAACCCTTTCTTGTGTCCCCAGCATCTGTGAGCGGGTGACCCCCCGGCTGTCTCACGCCAACTCGGCAGTGGTGCTCTCAGCTGTGAAGGTCCTGATGAAGTTCCTGGAGCTCCTTCCCAAGGACTCTGACTATTACAACATGCTGCTCAAGAAACTTGCCCCTCCTCTGGTCACCCTGCTGTCTGGAGAGCCTGAAGTTCAGTATGTTGCCCTGAGGAACATCAACTTGATTGTGCAGAAGAGGTAAAGGCTCAGGGGGTGTTATTGCTGTGTTGTCAAAGGCCAGCTGGTTGTCTCAGACCTCCAGATATTGCCACATGCACAGAATTCCTTTTAATCCAGGCTCAGATCTCTTGAGAGCCAGGTTAAACAGTCTTGTGACTCTGGTAGCCTGAACTGATTTCTTTTACAGCATACTTGTGATACCAGCTTCATGCAGTGTTTCTTTTCCTGCCTCTCTTCACCTTCTCTTTATGAGTAATCAGAATTGCCTTCTATAAATCAGAATGACAAACAAGAGCAGTCGATGGTGACCTGCAGGATCTCACTGTGCCCGTGTTCCTCTCTTCAGCACAGAGCCAGCAGGCTGGTGACATCCTGGTGTACAGTGGGTTGGGGTTTTTCCCACCAGTTTGCTCCATCATTTTTGTTTTATTGCTGCTGATCCATTGCTGGAAAGGTGAAATAGCTTGGGTAGCACTTTGTAGAGTTACTGTGAACTGGCATCTTGCAAGTGGAAGTGGAAATGAATTTGTAGGTTTTGTGAGATAAGGATGTTATTCTTCTACTGAAAATATTGTTGTTCACTGCATGTTGTGGTTGGTTCAGCAGCTCAAATACAGGAAGCAGAGATGTGGCCGTAGAAAGACTTGAATGAACAATTTTTTTATCTAAATATTCTTTTTATCCATACTTCTTGCTTCAAATTGGTGTTTGCACATCCTAGGCGTAAAATCAGAGTCAGAGAATGGTTTGGGTGGAAAGGAACCTTAAAGTTATCATCCAGTTCCAACCTCCTCTGCAGATTACACCTTCCAAATTACTGAGACCCCTGTCCAGCCTGGTCTTGACCACTTTCAGGGATGGGGAGTCCATGACTTCTCTGGTCAACCAGAAAATGGCACCATTCTGTTTCTCAGTGGATATTTGGGTAGATTTCTGAAGAAAACATGCCTTTTGTTACAATAGTTTGGGGTTTTTTACCACTCTTGAGTCACCCAACATTATGTTCCCTACAGGCCTGAAATCCTGAAGCAGGAGATCAAAGTGTTCTTTGTGAAGTACAACGACCCCATCTATGTCAAACTGGAGAAACTGGACATCATGATCCGCCTGGCCTCCCAAGCAAACATTGCCCAGGTCAGCTGGGCTGCTCCTGCTGTGCTCTGGGAGAGGAAAACCCTCCCCTGCTCCTTGTGTGAGGGTGTTTGCAGCTACTCCTGGAGTTATCCTGGTTTTTAGGCATCGCTGTGCCTGCTAGAGTGCTCTGTGCAGCTCTTTAAAGGGAGGTGGTGGATCATTTAAATGTTAATAGCGTGACCGTGAGGTGGATCTTGCTTCAAGGATGACAATTCCAGGAGGAGAACTCATGGCTCCTGTCAAATGAGTCACTGCCAGCGCTGAGGTTGGAATGAGAGGCTTGTTTCAAGTGAGAGGGGTGTGCCTGTAAGGGAGGCATTCAGAAAGGCCAAACATTATTGAAGTGTGAATTTCAAGCTAGTAAAATTGTTAAAATGATTGCACAGGCACTCTTCAGAGCTAAAAAAAAAATCCTGCTTTTGCTTCCAGAGTGGAACTAGCACAAAGCTGAAGCTGAACTGATTTGATATTTGCTTTACAGTGTAGATTCTTCTTGGATTTGATGTTGGTTTAATGCAGATCCCTTCCTTGGAGGAGGTGTTCTCGAGTTCCTCCCTGGCCATGAGGCTTAACACTAATGCAGAATGATTAATGCCTCTGGTTAGTGCTATTATTGTCCTATCCTAATTGTCACAGAGCAATTTCATTTAATGTGACATTTTGAAACAGCTCCTTCAGCTCTCTTCTGATGGTTTTTGGAACTGAGCAAGGTAATTCATGCCCTTTTTTTGCTGGGGGCATGGAAAATATTTTAAAAATCAGTTTCTGTGAGAAGATACCCAGAATTTTCTCTGTACTTTTGGTAGGCTCCACACCAATTTGAATTTATAATGTTCCAATAATATGGGCTGTTTGCATGAAAGGCAGTGGTGTCTGGAGGGCAGTCTGAGATCTGCAGACTAATGAATGAATCTCTCCTGCTTCTGAGGAGGCATTCATAAAACAGCACGAGCTTTTACAGGAATATGTCCTGGAATGAGACCTGAGAGCAGCTTCCAGCCACGTCCTCCCGTGCTGCTGGTGGAGATTGTCCCTCCCTGTGCCCATCCTGGGCCAAGGCACAGGGGTGGTTCCAGCCCAGGCCTCGGGCAGTGTTTGGGAAGCATCAGCTGCTAAAGGCGGGTGCTCCAAGTGCTGGGCAACGTAGATCATCCAAGGAAATAATAAAACTTCAAAACACAGATGTCCTGTCTCCTCCTTGCAGATTTATCTGTCTGCAGTCTGGCCCTTCATGGCCTCTTTATCTTGTCATTCTTCTGAGCAATTTGCTTGGATGAGAGATTTTTCAAAGGACTGTCTGGCTTTGTGCTGCTCCCCTCTCCCTCACCATCTATATGTGACATCACGATTAAATCCCTGATGTCATGTTTGGCATGAGAAACTGAAATAAATTGAGCTTTTGAGGGAATATAAATTACATATGGTCTTTTCTTGAAATAATTTTTTGTAAGCTAAGTGATTTAAGACAAAGCTTTTTAGTTGAAAGTCTGTAAGATCCCAGCAGATCCTGAGTTTAGCCCTTCATTGGTTTCCATTAGCAAAAACACTGAGACAAAATAATAAATCTTCCTTTTACAAGGGGAAGTATTTTCATGCTGTTATTAATCTGTGTATAGATGTTCCAGAGTGTCCTCAGATCTCCTCTGCATCTTCTGTTTGGATTCACCAGGGATCCAAAGGTTCATCTCAGCACAGAAAAGGAGACATCAAAAACAGTTTTTGCCGAGAGCTTTGCACGCAGCAAATGTCTTTTCAGTGTAGGAAGGAATAGAAACCTTTAAGTTTGACAGGACTGATTTTTTTCCCAACTCTTGTTCGGGGGAATTGAAAATAATCAAGACCAGGCCACCTTTTGACTTTGTCCAGCCTACACCAAGTGTCCCCCAGGCCAGTTTGGATTACACCCCAGTGTAACCAAACCAGTGGGCTTCAGAGGGTGAGGCAGATGGCAGAGTTTGGCTGGACGTGTGTGGTAGCTGTGAGAGAATATCCTGCTCATCTTCTGGTGTCCAAGCAGCATCACCTGTGAGGGTGGACTGCTCTCTGAGTGTCCCCAGGGGCTGACATGGGTGTTGGTGTCCCCACAGGTCCTGGCAGAGCTCAAGGAATACGCCACCGAGGTGGACGTGGACTTCGTGCGCAAGGCCGTGCGAGCCATCGGCCGCTGCGCCATCAAGGTGGAGGCAAGTATCTCATCCTGGAGTTTCTCTGTGGTTCCCTGTCTTCCCAAACAGTGATGGGCTTTGCCACCTCGTTTCCATGTTGGTAGGATTTCAGTGGTGGTGCTCAAGTGGCCTGGCTGCATCCTGGTTCTGGGCAGAGCACCGCTGAACAGGGTGTGAGCTGTAGGACATCACGGGAGGGTGGGGTGCAGCTCTCATCTTGCAGGCAGAGCAAGGCAGGTCATTCATCCTTGATGGAATATTTTACTGCGTTTGCTTCGGTGGTACAATGACTGTTACACATCCAACTCCTTTAATAGCTGTGGCCTGACCTTTTGAAGGGGGAAGAAGGAAGAGATTGTACAGAGAAACTCAGTATTATGAAGCATTCTGTGTCATCCCTCCCCTCCATTTCAGCAGAACTGAACACAGAGGCAGAGAATTGCAGAGATTTGGGGCACTTAAATGCAATTTATACAGAGTGACTCTCCTTACGTAAATCCATATAACTTGTGGCTTTATTTGGAGTGTGCTCTCCTTTGCCTCGGTGCTTATGCAAACAAGTTCTCAGGAACCTCTGCAGTTATCCAAAACAAGTTTGAAATGTCCTCTGCCAGTGGAACATCCACTTTGGTAGTGCTCGTAATAGAATATTGTTTTTTTTAATGATGTCTCTGTTAATTTCCCTGTAAGTGAATCTGAAACGGCTGTCAGGAGCTCAGAAAGGCTGCGAAGAGAGGGAAGATTTATGCTGTGGTGTTGGTACTTTTCAGTAAACTGATGACTGAGTGCAAAATGTCACGTAAAGTGCTCTAATTTCAGCTGAGCTCATTTAGCTTTTGCTCAAGTGTGTTCCCATGAGCATTGCCTGACAGCAGATTTAAATAATAACCTAATCATGCCTGGCTTAGCGTGGTGTCAGTGCACAGGATTCTGTTGTTTCAGCTAAACTACTGCAAGTTTGTGCACAGAGGACACCAGCTTCTGTCCTCTGGAGAGAATAAACTGCCCTTTTGTGCAGCTCTCCCTTCCTTCAGCTCTCAAAGGTTTGTCACTGCCAGGGGTTTTCTTTGAAGCGTGGCCCCATGGAGCAGGAGCTGCTGCTTCTGTTTCATGTTCACAGTTCAAAATACCAGAGCATTCCTTCCATGCTGCATCCAGGCAGGAGCTTGTCTGGATGCAGCCACAGCAGTGACAGTAAACCTCAGAAAATCCCCCTGAGGAAGGAAAAGGGCTACAGAGAAGTTTTAATGGGAGCTGGTGACAGGCCTTTTTGTAGCAGTGCTGTGCTGGGGGGCGGGGTGAGAATTTGTTTTACTTCTCAGCAGGGACTTTCTCACTAGGATTTGTCCTAGTTGCACATGAAGGGTGGTGTACCCCTGCAGCATCAAGGTGTTTTAGACGTTTTTACCCTTTCCTGTCCTCATCCCTCACATTTTTCCCCATCCCTGATACCACAACAGTCATATTTGATAAGCAAAGGACTAACAATAATGCCCCAGTGACCCTCTGACTGTAATTGTGTCTGTCATTAGTAATTTCAACCTTGATTTTTAGCACTGCTCCATTGAAGATGCTGCTGCTGCTGAGGGTGAGGTCTGTTTCCTGCTCTGACAAGAACCAGATTTAAAGAGGGCAAATATGGAACAATTCATGACAGTATCCTCATCCCTAGGTTAATCCCTGTCCCCACTGCATCTGTGTTTACTAAAGGTTGTTTACACTGTGAGTTATGAGTAATGGGAGGACATCCTCACAGCCATCAGTGTGCAAGTTCCCAAAGCTCAGAAATCTGCTTTTTGACACAGGACACAGCCAGTGGGAGCTGTTGATGAATGAGGATTCACAGAGCACCTCAGCTCTGCCTTCAGGGATCCTGCCTTTTGTCTAATTGTCACTCCTGGGAGGGCAAGACAGAAATAAATTTGTCTGCTGAGAGGTGCACCACAAAGCAAATGTGGTGTTCCCTTTGCTCCTCTTGCTGGTTTGGGATATGGAACCAACACCCACGCTGAGTAACAAGATTTTGCCCAGGCTTGAGCAGCCACATGGTTTTGGGAGATGTCAAAACATCATCATTTTGCATGGATAGGGCTGGGTTATTGATAGCTGAGCTCAGAGTTAGCTTGGCTTTATCTCCAGCAAACTCTGGTGGAGCTACACCTGTCTGCCTTGTGAATTGGCTTGCTCCAGTGACAGCATCACAAGAAACCATCGTGCTGTGCTCTCATTGTAAGGAAAACAAGCACTACTCCTGTGGGAAAAAGAAATGAAGTGGATGCAGTAAAGAGAGGGATTCCTTTGGAGCAAAGGAGAAGCAGAAGGAGCCATCTTACAGGGATATTTGTCTCGTTTCCAAGAGACTCTGCCAGCAGGCTGGTTCTTAGAAATCACTGGGGCTTATGGCTGAGTGTGATATGTGCTACTTGAGTAATCTTGTGGGCTTTCATTTGGTTTCTGCAGAAAAACAAAGCAATTTTGACTTTGGTTGCTTGTCCTTCCTCACTCCAACTTGAAAGCTGTTCGAGTTGGGACACTCTTTCATCAGTTTGCAGAGCTCTGCAGTCCCCAAGGATGTCCACCTTCAAACAGCAGTGTGTTTACAAGGGATGGGGTGAGCTGAGATTGGTTTTGTTAGAGGGACTGCTCTTCTGGGCATGCGCCCACCACTGCTCACTTTCCAAGGGACTCTTTGGCTAAAAATCATTGCTGTGTATTTCAAAGTGAATGTTGTGCTTTTCCTGGAAAAAATCACGCTTCAAAGTGTCTAAAGCAAAGGAAACTAAACTTTAATTTGCTTTTCTTTGAATTGTACAGCTCTTAAAGCTCTGTTGGCTGTAGGCTCTGACAGGGCTGCACTGCTGGTTGTCAGCAGTGACTGATGCTGTAGATTCTGTAGAATGGGTGTGGGACAGATTTACCCCCATCAGATCACTTGCTAAAATATCAGATGAAAGTTTTTGGGATGAAGAGGTGAAATTGGAAGTTCTGAAGCTTCTCTCTTGCAAGGACTTTGAGCAGGGCTCCCACTGTGAGCCAAGTCAGTGTGTGGAGCCAGCTCCATGGTCAGTCCCCATAAAGTGAAAGTGTCTCCCAGGTCACAGCCTCAAATCCCTTGTGCAGCAGAAGGGATCAGAGCAGGACATGGTCAGGTTGCCATTCACTGCCCCTGTAGTGCCACGGTACCCATAATGCTGAGCTAAGGAGGGAGAGGTGTCATAAAAATATATTACACCAATTACCCATTTTTGTGTAATGCCTCTCCTCACTCTTGACACCAATTGTATTGGATTTTTTTCTGTTTGGCGTGAATTTCAAGGGGGAGTCTCATGACTTATTGCCTGTTTGCAAAGACAGAGCAAGTGCTGGTTTGTGGTATCTCCTCCCTTGGCTGATCCTCATGTGTGTTTGTGCTGGCAAGCCCTGTGTGAGATAAACCCACAAGGGCAAGAAATTGCCAGAAAGTTTTTAGTCTCTGACCCAAATTCGTGAGGTTTGTCCTTGAGATTTTTGCCCATTCTCACAGAACGGATTCCTGTGACTAAAATGCCATTTCACTCCTCCTCCTCCTGCCCAGCCTTTAAGTGCTCTGTAAGTCGAGGGAGCTGTTAACTCAGTGGAATTGAAAAATCCACCTACATTGCTGTTGTTTGTGCCCTACAGTGTTTGTCTCCAGCCCGAATCCTTTATGAGTGTTCCGAAGGCGACTGCAGGAGCAGTCTGCTTCTCACATTAATCACCAGCTGTGTAATGAGGCTTCATGTGTGCTCTGCTAATAACCAAATCACTGCCCTCGTTTGAGACTCTCTGCTGCTGAAGTTGGTTGCTCCTGTGATGTCCTGCCTCGCCGTGCTGTTTGGGAATAGACCTCCCTGAATTGTCTGCCTCTAACTCCGCTCCTGGTTCCTGGAGCATGACAGTGTCCAGTCCTTGTTATCTTGCAGTGCCTGTGAATTGAACTAATTAACGTGAAAGCTGCACTAGGAGCAGCTGAATTTCCATTTTTAGCTCTGCATTTCACATGTCGTTAGTGACCTCACCCCAAAAATACTGAACCTCTTGCCGCTGGGAGCTGCTTTTTGCTGCTGGTTTTGACAACACTCTTTTCTCCTGCCTTCTGGTTTTGCTAGAAACTTTCCTGCAGTCCCTATCAGAACTTTCCCAGCTCTGATTGCCTGGCATGGGAAGGCCCAGAGAGCTTCATTCAGTGGCCTGTATCAGCCCCAGGGTGGTACAAATAGCAGTGTAGACAATGTTCGCAAGGTCTCTGGTGTGATGACCCAACTTTCTACTGGCACAGTTGCTTCTCTTACTTGCTACAGGAGCTGGAGCCATCTGGTGTCCCCACAAACAACCCTTTGTTACCCTGTGGTTCATTTCTGGACAGAGTTTGTAGCTCTTGTCCTCTTGTTTTCCCCCTCTGGGCCTTTTCTCATACAGATGCCACGTTCCTCAGTGTGTGCTGTGGGAGCAGGAGTGTTTCTTCAGCTTTTTAAATTGTATTTTTCTGCTCTCTCTAGCAATCTGCAGAGCGCTGTGTGAGCACACTGCTGGACCTCATCCAGACCAAGGTGAACTACGTGGTGCAGGAGGCCATCGTGGTCATCAGGGACATCTTCCGCAAGTACCCCAACAAGTACGTGGGAGCAGCCTCAGGGGTGTTTTTGGAACCACTTGGCTGCCATCATCAGAATAGAGCAGAACTCAGCTTACCATGGCTCTGAAGCAAAGGTGGAAGCAGTGGTGCCACTCCTAGTTTGGTGTTGGCTCTAGAGGAGGTGTCAGCCTGGCTTGTTATTGGTTTGAATCAAAAGGTTTTCCTTCCCCACCGCTCCATATTGAAGCCTGAGTCAAAAGCCAGTAAAGCTCTTGCAGAGGATGCCAGAAGGAAAATTTGGCCAAGTTTATAGCATCAGGCTGTTCTGGTTTTGCTAGTGTCCTCTAGAAATCCATGAAGTGTACAAGTCTCCTCATACAGGGCTGTGAAGGTTCATGGCTCTCATGCTCTGAGATCCAGTCAGGTTGTGCTGAACATAGTGCTGCTGGCTTTTCCCACCAAGTGTTCCTCTGGCTTTGGCAGAACTCAGCTTCTCTTGCTTCTGCAGTAAGGTTTTGTCTCCTCAGCCACAGAACTGCAGCAGTGTTTTTCAGCAGAGACTTCATGATCACCTGAAAAATAATATGGGACATGTGCAGCCTTCCCTGGCAATTTCTGCTGTCAGTCTCAGAAATGCCCTGTTTGTGGGGATAGCCACACATGGGAATAGGGGACACTAAATTAGTGTGGGATATTGTCTGGCTTACAGTCAAGCCTTGGGGGGAGTGTCATACCCAGTTTAGAGTTACCAGGCTGAAGCCTCCTGCAAGGCTGCAGGGTCTGATTCAGACTCATGGTTTGAACTGTTGGATCAAATGTTCCCATTAGCAAACAGAAAGGGAGGCAGCTTTATCTTGGACTCCATATCTGGGTGGTCTTGCTGATGGATTAAACTGCAAAGACCCTGTGAGATCTCAGTGCTCAGCTTTGGGAGAAAAAAAAATAGTTGAATGAAAATGCTGCTTGTTGTGTAGAAATACAAGACATGAATTCAGTGCAGGATTCTCTGCAGAATGAGGTGGGCAGGAATGGAGTAAACCAAGTCCAGTTCACCCCAGTAATCCACCTGTACTGTGACAAACCAGGTATGAGAGCATCATTGCCACTCTGTGTGAGAACCTGGATTCCCTGGATGAGCCAGATGCCAGAGCTGCCATGATCTGGATAGTGGGTGAATATGCTGAAAGAATTGACAATGCAGATGAGCTGCTGGAGAGTTTCCTGGAGGGTTTCCATGATGAAAGCACTCAGGTAAAATTGCAATGTGCATTTTATCTGTAGTGTTTCGTGGGGTGTGTTTATGGGATGGACAGTAAATGTTATTGCAGTGCTCAGACAATACCTGTCAATAAAAGCTTCAATACTGGGCTAAAATAAAACTCTTGGGAATCTGCAGTTTTGTTTTGCTGTTTGTGTCTCCAAAAACTCCCTTCTTGGAAGGACAAGACAGAACTGGAGGGGGTTCCAGAGGGGCAATGGCTGTACTGGGGACCAGAACTTAGATAGTGATGGGGTGCATAACAGCATCACACAAACCTCAGCCTGCTGCTCAGGGATTTGTCTGTGAAAGTGTTTTGCACAACAGGCAGGAGTCTGAGTCTCATGACACTGAGTTTCACTGGCGAAGAGCTGTGTAATGCTGTGAGGAAACTGAAGTCTTATGTTTTATTTTAGGAAAGGATGTGGAGACTTGTGAGACATTGTTGAATGGACGGATTTTTAATCTCTCCCGTGCCCCTCTCTCTCAGGTGCAGCTCACCCTCCTGACCGCCATAGTGAAGCTGTTCTTGAAAAAGCCTTCTGAGACACAGGAGCTGGTGCAGCAGGTCCTCAGCCTGGCCACACAGGTAAGCCAAGGTCTCCAGTGATCCAGAGCCCTGCAGACACTGTGTTGGCCTGCTTTGTGGCTCTCCCATCTGCCAGGCCAGGCAGCTTTGCAGTAGATCAGATTCAAGGTTCCCTTCTCTCCCAGAGAGACTCTATTTAAAAGCTGCTTTGTGCCTGTTACCATCTGGAATCTGCTTGCTCCTTCTTAACTCTTGCTTTATCTGAATTCCTTCTCCATCCACTCACTAAATGGAAAGTTAGAGACAGCGTAGAATTATCAAGAAACCAAAATCCTTTCTCCTTGAAGGTGGCTTGCAGTTAAACATCTGGAGCTATAGCAGAGGGAAGGAGCCTGGCAAAGACTTTGTGCTGTGAAAAAGAAAGAACTGAAGTTTGGGATTTTTCCTTTGTACTTGGTGCTGTCAACCAATGTGGCAGCTTTGCTGGAGGCTGTAGCAGTGGGTTAAGATCATGGATTCATTATGCATGAGGTGCTGAGTTATGAGCGCAGATCACTGCAGGCAAGGCTGGGCTTGAGCTGGCAGACACAACTGCAGCTCTAGAGGACAGAAGTGGAGATGTCCTGGTGGCTGGGGTGGGTAAGAGCTCAGCTGATCTTCCTACACTCCTTAGCTGCAATGACTGGGGTAAAGTACCCAAAAAGAGCAGCTTCTCTCCAGACCTGCTGTGTCAAGTGATAAAAATAGTCTGCCAGCTGAATGGGCTGTGATTGTTTCTGAGCAGAAAACCTGGAGTCAATCATCAGCTGGCCTTTTTGATCCTCTTAGCTGCAAGAAATCACAGCTGTGGGCTTACTGCACTTAAAACTTTTATTCATTCCTTTGGGGAGAGCTGCATTGGTCAGCAGCAAGAAACCCATGACCTGCTTTTCTTGCTTTCAAAACCTGCTATTAGGCAGGATCTGAGCTGCTCTTCAGAGAGGATTGGGCCAAGAGCACGCTGTATCGTTTGCCTGAGCCAACAGAAGAAAGGTACTAAGTGCTAAAACCCACTGTGCTGAGTCACAAATATTTAATGGCACCCTCGGAATGTAACAGGAGGCTGGTTTTTTCCTCTGTGTTTGTCACAAATGTTGATTCAGTCTGGCTTTTTGTATTTTATATGAATAATAAGTCAGTGTAGGATAACTGGTTGTAAAACACTGAAAAACCTTATGCTTCAAGGTCTGATATCTAGGTAGTGATGGTGTTTTTCACTTGAGTGGGAGAGTAATTACACGTGTGTTTCTTTCCCCAGCTTAGGTATTGTTGCTCTTCGAGTGTCTCAGGGTTTGTCTGCACAGCAGACTGCAGGTGTGGTTGTAGCAGGAGCCAGCTTCATCCTGCCAGCACTGGTAAAAATAGCAGTGGAGCAGCTGGGGCTGGAAGAAACACAGGAATTTTGGTCACAGACCTCTGCATGCCCATTGCTGTTCCATGGGTGGGGAGCTGAGCTAGCCAGGGTTCGTTGGTGCTGCTCCCCTGGTGTCCATGCAGACCCTGGAGAGGGGAGAATTAGGAGAGAAACTGGGGGAGATTTGAGCCTCTTGTTTCAGTAGGTTTACCAGTTTCCAGTGTGATTTTTTTGGCTGTGAGAAGAAACAGTGAACCTTGAACCTGTAGGTGCCTGCAAGTAGAAGAGTGTGGCCTTTCATGTGTGCCCTTGCAGAAGCCCTGCCTGATCCTGAGTGCAGTCTGGCAGGGATTGTTAAGGGTGTAAAGAGTCCACAATTCTACCATCAAACAAAGCCAGCTCTGCTGAGATAATGTGTGAGACAACAGAGAGATTAATTTAGGTCCTTACAAGCAAAATGAGCTGAGCTCAGTCTCATTCCAAGAAGAGGTTTGAGAATGTCTTGAGGCAGATGGCAGATGCTGGTTCTAACAGGGCAGGAGCAGCAGCAGCAATGAGAACACAGAAGAGAAAAAGAAATACCAAAGGAAGGCTGGGGAGGTGTGCAATATTTTGGTGGAATTTTATCAGGGGAGTAAAACCTCAAACATTTATCCTCTTATTCTGCTGATGTGAGGACTAAAAATCCAAGATCATTTCCATGAACAGTTCACTACAACATGAAACCACAGCACCTCCCTCTCCCTAGAACATTATCAGCAAACCATCCCCACTCACTTTGCTGCTCTGGGCAGAGCTGCTCAAAGACGAGAGGAATAATTAGCACTTCATGCAGAGGCAAAAGTATCTGCAATAAAACAAGGGTATTATTGACAGCTGGAGAAGTGCTGAAGTACCCTAAGTGTGTATCATTAGCATCTCTCCATACTTCATTAGATAACTAAAAGGCAGGAGAAATAAGATCTCTTTTGCTATAAAGAGAATGGCTTGTTAAGATGTGGCTCTGCAGCATCTCTTTTGTCCAGCAGTGCCCTTGGGTTATGTGTCTGCTCTTACTGTCTAACAGCCATTGCCACTCCTGTTCTTTTCTCTGGATTTCTCCTAACGTTTACTGGCAGGAAAGTTTGGAAAGCAGTTGGCAGCTCTGTGGTTTGGAGCAGTTGTGGGGTGTAAATCCTGGGCTTTTTGCTCCCTGACCAGCTGAGCAGGAAGCCAAGCATTAATACTTTGCTTCTCGTTTTTAGTTTTAGGATCTTCATCTCAACCAGCAGTTTGTAGCATCATTTTGAAACTGGCGGCTCTGGCTGCTGGTTGATTGGGGTTTTTTAATCCAGCAGAATCACTGCTGGGAGAATAAATTGATTACAGGCATAAAGTGATTAAAATGAATCAAGTGTTCACTTCAGACCTATGAGTGACGCATTGCTTTGTCTCAGGATTCTGACAACCCAGACCTGCGGGATCGTGGCTACATCTACTGGCGCCTTCTTTCCACGGATCCAGTGACTGCCAAGGAAGTGGTGCTCTCAGAAAAGCCACTGATTTCTGAGGAGACTGATCTGATCGAGCCAACCCTGCTGGATGAGCTGATCTGCCACATTGGGTCTCTGGCTTCTGTGTACCACAAACCACCCAACGCTTTCGTGGAGGGCAGCCACGGCATCCACCGCAAGCACCTGCCAATCCACCATGGGAGGTGAGCTTTTCTTTCTAGCAAACAGTCCAAAAGATGCCAAGATCTTTTAGAGCACCTTAGTGGGATTCTTTTGGTAGTTTGCAGGTCATTCAAGGGGCTGTTTCATGCAGAATGTAATCCTGGGTGTGGAGTGTCCAAGTTCCTGGGTCAGAAGACACAGGAAGTGTCAAAGTTCCTGTGTGAGGAGAAGCTGTGATGTCTTTAGAGAAATCATTGATTATAAGTGCTCTTGACATGAATTTAAGTAGAAAAGCAGAAGATTTGGTGCAAGGAGGACTAGAGTGAGAAAAGGCATCTTTCAGAAGATGCTTTTGTAGGAGCTTTGCTTCAGCAGCATCTCAGCCTTACGAGCCTGTCTCCTGGAATGCAGTATCACATTTCCTGGAACAGGCGAGCACTGGGGTCCTTCACTGCTGGAACATGAAATGGAGAAGGATTAGTAAAACTCCCTTTCTCACTTGGTGTCTGTAAAACAAGGGAAGTGCAAAAGCCATCTAATCCCCATGGCTGTTAGGGCTCAGAAGAAGATGGGCAGACTGACATGGTCTTTCTGACCTTTGTGAGGTGAGGGAAATGCTTTGGCTCGTTGCCTGGTGCTTCAGTGCCTCCCTGGGCTCACAGTTCTGGCTGCAGGTTAGCTCTGCAAGGGCAGCCAGTGCCTCAGTCCCAGCTGAGGCCGTGTTGGGCCTGTTCCCATGGAACCTCATTCAGGTGAACGGTTTGCTATTTGCACTGATGGTATTAATTACAAAAATGAGTGTATTTTGCAGCAAGAGGCACAGTAGCCAGGCTTACCTCTTAATAATATTCCCAAAGTGACATTTGGAGTGCTATTTTTTGCTGTTGCACTGATAAATCAGTGTGCGATGCTGCTTCTTTTCTATTTTCTGACACCACTTCTCTGCTATTCTTAGCAACTGAAGCTATTTCTGTGGTGGCTGGCTTTGGGAAGCTGAGTTGTTTTCTCCCTGCTTGTGAAATCAAGTCAGGCTGCGCTGACCCAGAATCAGCAAGCACAAATGTACCAGTTGGACAGGAAAAGCAGTGGCCACTTTCCTACCCCTCTCCTAATCAAAGATTTATCTCAAAATGAGCTGGGTTTTGGTGTTATCAGCCTTCCTGTGCACTGTTGTTCCAGGTCACTACAGCAAATAGCATTTTAGGGGATTTAGCTCAGAGAATTCAGCTATTTGAAGGAGCAGTTTATTATCTTCTTGCATGTAGTGTCTACGTGTTCAACTCTCATTGCTCATGCTCAGTCTACTGACCTTAAGTATTTTCTGACTTTGGCAGAACCATTGCTTCAAAAAACCCTAAAAACAAACCTCCAGGCCTCAGCCATCAGTGCAAGCTGGGGGAAGGTGTGAGGGATGCTCAGCAGAGCGTGCTGCACGCTGATCATGCTGATGCAGTGGTAAATTTAAAAAATGAGTGGGGTTAGTTTAATGGCACACCAGGCTTCTCTGATGGGAGCTCACCTCAAGAGGCCCCATTGTTGGGGTTTTCTGCATCAGTTTAAGGCAAGTTAAGGGTGTCCAGTGAAAGACAAGTCCAAACAGTGAGGTGAGGTGATTTTCTGTACAACTCCTGCACTCCAGTGACCATTCTGGTGGCTGATCCTTGTGGTAGAGACTGATGGCACTGTGAGGTGGGAATGGGGAGATGTCCACAGTGAACGTGGCTTAAGAGGGTCAAGACAGCACTGCCTTGAGTGGTGCTTCCCTGGGTATAAACCCAGGAGGTGGTCTGGTTGGCAGAACACACTACGTGGCATTTTGATTCATTTCTTTTCCATTCAGAGCCCTGTAGGGCAGGTTTCTTGCAGCTCTCAACTGATGGGAAGACGCAGTGAGCAGCTCACGGATGGTGAAATGTTCCTGCCTCTTCAGTGAGCCCCAGTGTCACAGGGCTGCAGTTGTATCCTGAGGGTGAGGGAGAAATCTGGTGGTTTGGCAGTGTTTCCTCATGTGGTGGCTCCCACCACCCTGCTCAGCCATAATTCAGCTGGGAAATTCGGGAGGATATTGACAGGGCTCCTGGGAGAAGCAAGTCTGGTTAGACTTGGGCAGGGGTCTCTGTTTCCCTGTTTCACAGGTGGCTGCAGAAAATTTTTGATTCTGGTTCAGGCTGTGCATCCCTTGTGACTCCAACATCTGGGAACTGCTGGAGGCTGAACTCACAAGGCCACATCTCCAATTCCAGTGGCCAAACCCAAGACTGTAAGGGGAAAAGCTTGTATCAAGTCTTCTTGCCCTTTTTAACCCACATATTCTTTAGGAATTTCTTTCCTTTCAAAGAAAATGCGAAGTTGTTCATAGGAATCTCTTCAAAGAGATTCTTTGTGAATGGAAATCTGAGGTTTTGCTTTTTTTCAAACAAACCGACTGAGCTTTGTCCTTTCCTGATTTCTGGTTGGGCTTTGGGGCAGCAGCAGTTACACAAGACACGGAGGGATTTCTGTGTCTCCATCAGGAGAAGGATGAGTAAGTGTTGAAGGGGTGGAGTGTTAGAGGGATTATATCCTGGGAAGGAACCGAGTGGTTTGTGATGTGCCCGTCTCAGAGAGGCTGTTCCTGTTCCCAGCCTGGGGGTGGGAGTGGATCACAGTCACCACCTCTCCTGAGGAATGCTTCAGTGAGCACTTCAGCACACTCAGCACTCTCCCTGCTGAAGGCAGCAGCAGAAAGGACAGCTAATATTAGTGCAATTGGGGCTCTGAAGCTTTTAATGCAAAGAAGCTTTCAAGCCTTCCTGCTGCTGCCTGGTAACTAATTCATTCTGCACTCCTTATGCTCCATCTTTTCCTCCTGGCACTGGGATTGGGAGCAGCTTATCCCCTGTCACTGAATCTTTCCCCTCAATAGCTGAATAAGGATAAGAGAATTTTGGCTACTCCAAATCAGAAGCTGCAGTTCTTGCAGAGCAGCCTCAGGGTTAAACACCTTGTCAGGACACTAATTCCCACAGCAATTGTGTGCACTTACCTGCTGGCTGCAGTAACGTGAGCTAGAAATCATTTTATCAGTTACTGCTGGAAACAGGATATAAAGTGGATTTTAATTATCTAAAATATGAGCATCTTTTGGATTTAAAGAATAAATGCACTGTAGTGAGTTCTCCAGGAGCTACAGTTATTTTTTTACCCTCTCCTTGTTATCCAATTCAGTGACAAGTGAATATAAAAGATATAAAAGGTAGCCAGACTGCATGTGATGATAAATTTTGGAAGCTGTATGATGAGTGTTTCTAGACTAGTAATTAGCATGCCTGCTAACTCAGAGGAAGGGAAATTATTGATAGAAGGGAGGAATCAATTTTAGATTGACTTTTTCAATTAGGAAAGACTTATGGACCTTGTTGCTGGTCAGGGGAAGGTGATTAATCTAGATCTGAGGGAAGTGGTGGAGTTTGCACTGGTTAGAGTAAGGGCTCAAGGGTTTCATCAGTGTTAGATCTCTGAGAAAATCTGGATTATTTATTTTTCCCTGTGTTTTCATGCCATTCTCAGGCTGAAAACCATCTCTGTAGGTTTATTCTGAGGCAGGAAATTCTTGTTTTCAGTTCTGTAGTCCGTGTGGTACCCACAGCTCTCTGTTTTGGAGGGGATTTGTGATTCTCAGGGTGGGTAGGATTGCAAGATTCCCTTTGCTGGACTGAAAACCACCTACAATGCAAGGAAAAATCTTTGTGCTCAAAGTGGTGAGGAACCACGTGCCATTACCCTGCCTGGTGCAGGACAAGCTGCTGGGACCACCTTTAGCCTGGCTTCTGCTGCTGAGCCACCTCTTGCTGTGTTTCCCCATGCTGGGAACCTGCAGCTGGAGACCAGAGGTGACTGATATTTGTCTTTTCTGCTTCTTGTTCTCCCCTCACAGCACTGATGCTGGTGACAGCCCCGTGGGCACCACGACCACCACAAACCTGGAGCAGCCACAGGTCATCCCATCCCAGGGTGACCTCCTGGGGGACCTCCTCAACCTGGACCTGGGGCCCCCCGTGAATGTGCCCCAAGTGTGCTCCATGCAGATGGGTGCCGTGGACCTCCTGGGAGGAGGGCTGGACAGCTTGGTAAGCAGCACATCCTCTTTAGCTGATGGGGAGATAATTGGAGCTGTAATTATCTCTCTGCAAAGCCTTGGTTATTGGTGGTTTTAATGCTCAGCGAGCCGAGCTCCCAGTGCTGAGTCCTGAAACTTCAGGAGGATTTAACTAGAGTTATTGTACCGACTTTCAGCAGGTTTTTCCTGCTCTGCAGTGAGTGTTGCTGCATGCTGTAGAATCCCCGTGGTCAGTGGATATATTTGTTCTGTGCTTTTTCTGTCTGTAGAAGAAAACCAAAAAGTTGCTTTAAGGATGTAAAAGTGTTTCACTGCTTTCTATTTGAATAATTCCCTTTCAGGAAGGCATTTATTCCACCCAATTCCCAGCCCTCCTGAATTTCAGTGCTCAAGCTCTCAGGCTGTGACCCTGTGTCTTCCCATTTGTGTAATCTCCAGAGCATGCAGTGGTTTAATATCAGTGACATTTTAATTGCAGTGAGGTCAAGAGGGAGCTCTCTGTGCAGTCCTCCCTGTGCCAGAGCTGCTCACAAGGCACCTGCCCTGGCACTACCAGGGTCTGGCTCCAGTGGGAGCAATCACACCTCCCCTCTGCTCTGGGGAGGGAGCTGGGCATGAGCTGCAAGGAGAAAATCACTCAGCAGGGAGCCAGCAGCAGGGGAGAGGTCAGTGCTGTGGTTTTTGGCAGTGAGGAGTGCTGGCTGTAAGGGTCAGCCTGGGAGCTGTCCCCAAGGCAGAGAGCACAGCACACAGCCTCCCAGCTCCCTGCTGGCTTCCCCACAGAGGGAAGAAGCTCTCCTAGGTGTATTTGCACCGTGTAAATCAAGTAAGACTGCCCCAGGGCACGTATTTGGGTGTTGTTCAGGCTTGGAGTGGGTTTGTCTTGCTTGAGGTTTGGCTTGTGATGAGTTGGGCTGGGTTATCTCTGCCTGGTTCACGTGGGCTTTCAGTTCTGAGTCAAGCTCTGAATAACAGAGGAAGGAGGCAGCTGGATGAACCCCAATTCAACAAATCCTTGTTAGTCAAATATGTTTTAAGCCTCCATAAGCTTACTAAAGCAAATGTTAAACACATTTCCAGCTCCAATGCTTCATGGCCTAATGAGCTGGAAACAATCTAACCCTTAATGGCAGTGGCACTCACAGAGGGCAGGGGTGCTGCAGGCTCTGCCCTCTCTAACCAGAGGCGTTTGGTTAGCAGGGACACTGCTCTTCCTGAGGATTAGCAAAATGCTCAAGCTGGACTTGCTGGAAAAGCAGGGACAGAGCCCAGAGCAGTGACCTGGGCAGCCTTTCCCTGCACTGCAACTGGTGCCTCTAAAAACTTGGGAATTGAGGCATTGCAGAAGGTGGGGCTGCCCGTGGTGCCACAGGATGGTTTGCACTTAAATCCCTCTCTGCTGCCTTGCAGGCCTCTCACAGTAACCCTTTGTTCCTCGTTAGTGTCACACAAATAAATGGACACAGTAGAACTAAAACTTGGTTTTGGGAGAAGAGCTGTCTCGCAGCTGGCATTAATGGGCTTAATTTAGTGACCTGCTCTGACAGTGGAGCTGTTAGTTGAAATGGTAGCAGGCTTTTACTTAGTATTTTTCTCAAGCCTGAAGTACATCTGTGGGGTTATGGAGTGTGATCTGACAAAATGATGCTGTCTGCATGGGGAGTAGCTGTGCCTGGGGCTGCATGGCCAGTGCTCTCGCAGCTGAGTAGATGGAGAAGCACTAAAAAAAAAATCTGAATCTTGGTGGGGTTTTTGAAAGTGGATTCTTTCTATTGGAGGGCTGTTGCATCAAAGCTCCAGCTTTTCCTTCCCTGGATCAGTCTCTTTTCTCAGGTAGCAAGTGACAGGATAAGAGGGAATGGCCTCCATTTGTGCCAAGGGAGGTTTAAATTGAATACTGGGAAATTCTGTCTTCACCAAAAGGGTTTTCAAGGACTGGAATGGGCACCAGAGCAGTGGTGGGGTCACTTAAAAATCATGTAGATGTAGCACTTGGGGACATGGTTTAGTGGTGGCCTTGGCAGTGCTGTGGAGGTTTTTCCCAACTAAAATGAGTCTCAGATAATAAGCTTAATTAGTGAGTGAATGTGATCTGTGTGTTTGTTTGTTGCTGTGGGCATGTGTTTAACAAGTCTCAAGCTGGGTTAACCCTAACCTGGTATTACCCAAATTGCTGGGAAGTGTCCTGGGCTGCAGGGCTTGCCAAGAGGATTGGCATTTGGATCTCAGGCTAAAATTAAACCACATTTGTGCAATGCCAAAATCAGCCTCAGACTGCGGATCCCACAGGCCTGATTTCTGTGTGTGGGAAGGTGAGACACATCCCAGTGTGCTCCTTGAAGAAGGGCTGAGCTCTTCACCCTTGGCCAGGGATCAAAACCACCTGGGAGCCAGCAATGCCTGAATTGTTCTGCTTTGAAATTTCCCCTTTCTGTCACCCCTTAAGGTTTTTTTCATGCATTTCTTGCCCTGCTTTGTTGGGCAGACTGAGGCTGCACGCTCTGTGACGGCGACATTGCCTCAGTCCTGTGAGTGCCTCAAAGGCAGCTGGACATCTGCAAGAGGCTGCTGGCAGCATCTCAGCCAGTTTGTCACACCCACTCAGTGTCATCTGCTGGTCCCCTCTTCTGCCCCCTTCTCTTTGGAGGGGGTGTCTCATCAGAGGGATGTTCTTGCAGTGAAAGTCCCAACGGGACTAACCCAGAAAGACCAACAGCAGCGTTTGCTTCCATGGAAAATACCATTCTGCATTTCCCATTTCTTAAGCTGTGGGGTTTTATTTTTCTTCCAGGCATTTAAATAGAGACTGAATGGTGTAAAACTGCACAAACACCAAATTAATATTGTTCATTTGAATTGTCCTCAGCGTTGCCAGATATTTATGCCCATGACCGATGAGGCTCCAGCTGCTTACGAGGTTAATTTCTTTAGTGAGTAAATCTTATTTTATCTCCATAGCAAGATCTGTAATTGGTATTAAATGTAACATGCATGCACAGATGCTGAGCATGTGCTAACAATTAAAAAGAGGAGAAAAAGGACCTTTGATACAAGAGCATTTATAAGCAGAGCAGACTTGCTGTAGGACTTCTGGAGAGCTGTTTTCTAGGGAACGGGTTGTGCCCCTGTTTGCCACCATGGGCAGATCTTGTTCTCCTCTGCTCAGTTTTCTTTTCTATAAAATGGTGACTAATCCCACTTTACAAAACTGTTTGGGGTGTTCAGCTCCACAGTGTAAAGTAGCCATAGCAGTCACTAATGGGGGAGAAGCAGAACATGTGGGAGAGCAGATTGCTGGGTGCAGAGCTGTGCATCCCAAGAGCTGGAGTTTGATGCTTTTTTTCTCTCAAGTGGCTGAATTCCATGCAGGTCACAGTCACTCTCCCAACTCCTGTGCAGTGGTGCAGTGCTTTGCAGGATGTCTCTCTGTGCTGACGTGGCATTTTTTGCCTTTAAACCTTTCTGTGTGTTCTTTTGTTCTGCAAATCCACGGAGCATGAGAGCTCTGTGGGCACACTGTGCTTCCTGGGAGCCCCTGCATTGTATGGGAGCAGGGCACCGTGGCCAGGAGCCAGGAAAGCTGGCTTGAAACCTGGGGACAGAGCAGTAAATCTGCAGGAATGGACAGCTTTGGATTGTCTGTTATGTAAGGATTTTCTTTAATGCTCTAACCACTCATCTACAAGAATATTATTGATTCGAGACTGGCAGCTGGTCAGGTTGATTTATGTCCTCAACTGAAAAGCTGTTTGATAAACACTGAATATCCACAGATTTCTGTAGTGCCTGGATTGGTTTGGGCTGTTCCAGGTGGGACTGTGCCCCTCTGTGTAATTTGGCTGGATTTAGGGGAGTCTGACCCCAAGACCCAAGGGTCTGTTCCACACAATTCGGGGCTGTGTCCCATCACTGCAGTGGGATGGAGGGTGGGAGCTGAGCACCAGCCCACCCTGAGCTCCAGGCACTACAGGCTCAGCAGCCTGGGAGGAAATCCCTATTCCAGCAGTCTGAAGCACCTGCCTCATCCACAGGCTGTGAGCAGGGGCTGCTGGTGTCCCTCCCTCCCTGGCTGACTGCTTTCAAGTGGAGAATTCAAAGTCTGGCCTCAATGGGCAACACCCTGGAGTGTTGGGGTTGATTTGGGGCTCACCAGTGTTTTATAAAAAAGCCACAAAGTGACCTTCAGTCTGCCCCGGGGTGCCACCTTCCTCTCCTGGCTCTGCAAGTGATTTGCTGTGTATAATCTTGGGAAAAATTACTTCATTTACCTTTTCCTGAAACTACAGTGTGAGAGTGGCTGTGCCAGGTCAGCCCCAACATCCATTTATGCAGTGGATGTGATGCTTTCCCAGAGTGCTCCTTCAGCCTTTGACAAGGAGCTGACTCCTTTCATCTGGGCTGTAGATATTTCATGAGCTACAAAGGAATCTGTTAAGATTTCTGACAAAGGACTGACAAATCCATTGCTGGGGCAGGGCTGGTGTGGAAAAGGAGCTATTTTGGTGGGTCACTCATTCATATCTGATTCAAAGCTGTTGTAGCAGTCACAGGACCGCTAGAGCTTTGTGAGCTGCTTGTTTTTTACACTTTGGAGGACGAAAATGGTTAGGATTCAGTTTTGCTTGCTGATGGAAATCGCTCAGCAGGGCAAAGCACCAGCAGCAAGTGCAGTGAAACTGGTCACTGTGATATTGGCAGTGTGACCTGTCCTCCAGCAGCTTTGATACAGCAGTCCCTGGTTTGGAGAGCAGCCCCTGATCTCTGCAATCCTGGCTGGTGTGCAAACAGACACAGAACAGGCACCAAACAAGGCACTGAAATGCCTCTGTGTGAGCCACAGTGGTGTCTGCAGTTAGATCCCTGCAACCCGTGCATGGTCTGGCCTGCAGCTCAGGGCTCTCTCACAGGATTAGCCTGCACCAAGGGGGCTGCCAGCAGCCCTGCTCTCAGCATCTCACCCCATTGCTGTTGGCTGAATGCTTTGTGTTCCTTGCTGCCATGATGCTGAAGGCAGGCAGCACCCAGAGCTGCGGTGGTGCTTGACTCCTGCTTTGTGTTGTGAGGCAGCAAGAAGGCAATTGTCCCCTGTTAACCCATGGATTGTGCTCCACAAAATGCACAGCTGGAAGCCCTGATGATGCTGTGGGCACAAGGCAAGGCAGTTGCTGAGCGGTGGTTGTTGAAGCTTCTGTCCCTGGCTCCGCCCTCCCTGTTATTTTTTGGTACTCCAAAAGCCTCACGTCATTTTGCAGAAGTGATCGTAGCCCCTCAGGATCACATGAACACTTCAGCAGAGTCACTTCATTACGAGCTGCTGTTAAGATGCAAATAAACCCTCCTAATGCAGTAACTCCAGCACTGCTACACTTCATAAGTCAGCATAACTGCTTCCACAGGGCTGGAATTGCAGGGCAAAGGCTCTCCAACTGCAGAGCAGCTGCAGCACCGTCCAAGCCAACTTGTGCAAAGTAAAAGTGCTGATGCACTTTGGGAAAAGGTGCTGGCACTGGTTTTATTGTTACAGGGTTGAGCCCAGCCTTTCCTTTAAACCCACATGGCTGCTTGGGTGCTCTTATGGCAGGATAGGTTTGGAGGGAATAAAGAGAATTCCTGTTCGAAGAACTTTCGTGCCTTTGGGGGCTGAGACTCCCTGTCTGTCCTCTGCTCATCTCCTGCAGCTGGCAGCTCTTCCCCCTGAAGCAGAGGCTTTGTGCTCTTCAGCAAGAGGCAAAGCTGCCAACTTTAGGATCAGGATCAGGGGATTGCAGTGCCATCAACTCCCTTGGACCAGAGCCAGCCCTTGTCCACCCCACCTTCACAGTGAGCATTTCAGCCTGACTGGGGCTGACAGCTGTATTAACACAGTCCTCTCCTCTGTGGGGCTGTTCCTGACTCTCCTATAAGGCAGATCCAGGTCGTCCTTCTAGCAGGGGTGTCTGTCTGTCCATGAGACAAATGGAAATGGTTTACCAGAGCTGTTAGTCCTGGGGAATTGGCTTCAGCAGCACTTCATGCCTGACTAATATCTGTTTCTTTCCTTCTGCACTCTGCCTGTCACTCCAGATGGGAGAGGACGCTCCGTGGGTAATTGGTTCCTGTTCCCTCTGTCTTCCTCCTTCCCTCTTACTCACACACATCACTGCTACCGTCTCTTCCATCACTCTGAGTTTGGAATAAAGTTATGATTTGGGCATCTCACAGGAGGAAGAACAGACCTGCAGTTCCTGAATGGGGAAAGCGTCGGTGCCATGGGAGGGTGACAGGCAAGAAAATCAGAAAAAGAGCCTTTGTGCTGCTGCAATGGGAAGTGCAGCCCAGATCTGATGTGGAACTGATCAGATCTTTATTAACTTCTCCCCTTGTAACTTCTGGTGCACTAGAGATGCTGTCGCTTCTCTTTTCAGTCTGGGCAGAGCCAGCTCTGCCTGTAGGGACCTGGAGGAGCCGCAGCTCCTTGGCGCTGGCTCTGCGGCTCTGGAGCACATCTGCAGTGCTTGGGCCCGAGCACAGGAACCAGGAGAGGCTCAGGCTGTGCTCTGCAGAGCCCTCCAGCCACTAAAGAGGGGCTGCAGCAGCTCACAGCTTCCTGGCATGGAAAAAAGATGTTGGGTTCAATCTGAAAACACACAGGGGCTCCTGGTAAATTCTCTGAGCCAGTCAGGGTGGTTTTTTTCTCCTTTTTATGAGAGCTGGAGTCTTAACTAAAGCAATAAATCCACATTCTACTTTCCCTCCCCCCAAGGCTTGACATTTAGGGAAAATGGAAGACTTGTGGAGAGCTCGAGGAACCCCAATATGTCATTCCCTGTCCCTTGCAGCCAACATCAGTGTACGAGCTGCTTCGAGGTTGGGTTCCTACCCTGCAGCTCCTTCTGATGAGTGTAGTAGGAAACGGTAGAATAGTTAACATCTGGCTTGATTATGCAGAATTATTCAGTCATTTCCATAATACCCTTTGTAAAATGCTTGCTGCTTGATAAACCAGCCTTTCTGCTGCTGCAGACAACAGTACCAGAAATCCTCCGTGCATACAATAATATCTGGAAATGAACTGGATTCTTTCTTTTCCCCCAGACCTCGCTGCCTGTCAATATAAAGCTTGAAGTTCATCTGCATGCAAGGCTATGAATAGGGATGAGGTGTAATAGTTGCATTTATTACTCCTCAGTGAGCCAGTAACAAGATGTAAATGATCTGATATATTAATCTAAACCGTGGCTTGGCTTAGAGAGCAGTCAATAGAACAAAACTCTGCTCTGTCAGGCTGTTTCTGTGGGGGAGACTTGACAGTGTAATAAGCCTTATTTTATAAGCTCAATATTAATTGGATTTGCATCCTCTGGCTGGCTTCCTTTGGCTCTGACTGATCCTTCTTCAGACTTTGGAATCACTCACTTTTATCTATTATTTCTTAAGCAAAACTGGACAGCCAGAGCTGGGTTTGCTGTATGGAGAGGTGGCTGTTGAAAAAGATGAGGAATCTCCTCAGCTTCTGCCATGGCCTCAAGTAGGGATAAACTGAGTCCCACACAGGAAAAAAGCTCTTAAGGTCTCTTAACAAAAAGCAAATTGTGTGTGATTTGTTCTTTTCTAACACCTACTTAGGGTGGTAATGTTGCTCCTGTGAGGACTAGGGGAAGGAGAGGTACCTGGGAATGGGAGAGAGATCCAGGGAAGCACAGGGATTTGTCACATTTTACAGGTTTTATGGAGGCTAGTTATCATCTGGTAAGTCACTGTCTTATACCTTTGCTGCTCTTCTCAGGGCAATTTATCCTTTTTATCCGTGCTCTGATGGAGAGATGTGTGAAGCTTTATGGTATCTCTTGACCAGCATAAAACACATTTGCTGTGAGATCTCTCAGGGAACAGGCTGGAAGGAATCAGAGCAAAGTTAATTTCCAAGTTTTTTTGTGCAGAGGCAAAAGGTCAGAGCCTTTTTGTCTCTAAGCATAGGCACTCCTGGAAGCTTTTGCTTCAGCTATGTGGTGCATTTGTTCAGTGTTCTGATACAGCAGCACTTATTTGAACAACATATCTGGAGCCTTTGTTGACCCAGTTTGTCACATGCTTTTTTAAAAGCAAACTAACTCCCCAAACCTTAATCAAATGGAAGAGCAAAAACCATCTGCCAGGTGAGCTGTGATATTCTGGTCTGCCAGTCCAGCCTTTTCCTAATGGGACTGGCTCCTGCCTCACCCCTGCACCCTCCTCTGTGAATGCTGTCAGGTCATGTTCCTTGTCTGAATGTGACCCCAAAAAAACTCTGTTCTAGGCAAAAAAAAATTACCCTGGTCTTCAGGAAAAAAGCCTGGGACACAGATAAGCCTGGAGATGTCTCTGCAGTGAATAACTACTGCAGATCTGTGTTTGTTTCCCCCTGGTTATCAGTCATCTGTTAAGTGCATTTTAAATATTCACAGGAGTGATATTGTACTTGCAAACAGCGCTTGTAGCCAAGCCTTGCAGCCTGTCCTGGTCTCTGAATTGTCCTGAGTGTATAGAGTGATGTGGAGGGTTGAAAAATGGGCTTTGTCAACTGGGAATGTGGTCTGGGTGCTTTGTAAAGGGAACTTGTGTGGGGAGAGCTTCTAGGTGGGCTGCCGAAGGGCCCCAGAGAGGATTTAGTGTTTATGGAGGGCTGTTTCAGATGTCACTGTGTAGCCTGGCAGAAACTGATACTGAAATAACCTGGTGCACTGTGAGATCTCTGCTGTTGGCGTGCCCATTAGATGATGAAGCTGTTTTTTCCCTGTCTGAGGGAGGGGAGCATCTTCAAAGCCCCCCTCTCTGAGCTGTTGTCAGAGCCAGCACGGATCCCATCCTCTTGTTTCCTTGTTGTTGAAAGGAGCCGCGTGTCGGAGAGGCACAAGCCAAGGTGCATTGTGTCTGCCCGTGGCTCGGAGCTGTTCCCTAGAAAACTAAAGCTTTCTAAAGTGAGCCTTCCTGTCAGTTTTATTTTTGTGCCATTGCCCACAGTCACCCCACAGGGTTTTGTGGAGCTGCTTGGGGGCCTGCTGGCAGCAGCAGGGCTGAGGGGACAGCACCGATGCACGAGGCGTGAAGAAGGGAGGTTTTGGTGCAGACAACAGGCACAAGAAGGGATGGATTTTTGTCCTTATTAACCTGCAAAACGCTCTTGTCCACAGTGAAGGTGTGGGATAGTTCTCCAAGTAGCTCACGCAGCAGCAAGCAGCCCCTCTGCTCCCTGTGCTTTCCCAGCACTGCATTTCTGTCTGTCCTGTGTGTGGGAGCGATCCGAGCCGTCTGACACTTGGCTGAAATGATCTCGGTCTTCCTCTCCTCTCTCTCCTTCTCTCTTTCAGCTTGGCAGTGACCTTGGCGGGGGCATTGGAGGAAGCCCGGCAGTAAGTGCCATTCCATTTTTTTCCCCAATTTCCAAAGCTGCTCAAAGCTCGGGGTTTTGCAGTGTAACCTCACCCGTTACGTGCTGGAAGGTGCTTTGTAAAGCCCCGAAGATGTTTGAAAATGGATAAATCCAACTGAAACACACGGGTCCCCACCTATGTTGGTTTGGGTCCAGCTGCCACCTGGGCTTTGCTAAGAGCAGCCAGGGCCAGAGCTGTTCACTCTCTCTGCTTAGCTCTTCTTCCTCAGAGCTTTTAGTTGGAGCACCAGCTTTAACCCTGGCAGTGCCTCATCCTTGTGCAACTGCTTTAGCAGCTGAAGGGCCAAGGATGCTTATCCCTGCTCACAAAGCCTGGTCTGTAACCCTAACCCAGTGTCACCACAGACTTGCCTGAGCTCAGTGCTTTCTCCTCCCAAACCCCACATAAGATTTTCGCCTGGACATTAGGGTCAGGTGCTCTGAGCTTTCCTACTACGTGTGGTCAGTGCTGCCACCGGCCACCTCCTCTGTGCCTGTGCTTTGGGAGTGTCCTCCTGCCTACAGCGCTTGCCAGGACATGGGACAGTTTCAGCCTGCTTTCAAAGCACCCTTGGCTTCAAGCTCGTAGCAGCTTCTTCCAGAAAAGCCTGGAAAGGGAATGAAACACGTCTTGGAGGTGCTGTGGGTAGGAGGGAGTGAGATTCCAACCCACAGCCAGAAGTGGTGTCCCCTGGAAAGCTCAGTCCCTCTTCCCCAGGACTCTGTATCTAATAATTCAGTGAGGAAGGCTTACTCAGTTCCGGAGGGAGGGCTTTTCAGAGACCCTTGTTATGGCTGCAGTCATTCTCTCTCCTCCTTTCCCTGTGAATCTGCCATTCCTTCCTTCAGCACGAGGGCAGAGGAGAGCTGGTGGCACAGAACACCTGTCTGTACACACAGGACATGGGAGATGGTTCCCTGTGATGATCATACCTACAAAGCCATGTCTGCCTTCCTGAGCCAGCAAAAACCCACCAGGCAGTTCTGTCCAGGTCACCCTGCCTGTTTCTGGGCTGCTGGCTGGGGAATCCTGTTCTCAAGCACAGCGTTCATCCTCCTAGGAAGAGAATTCCGGAGTGTAACTTGGGTGTGACTGTCCCATCTGAAGCTGGGCACTTAAAGGTTAATATTCCAGCTTTGGTGCCCTCATTTAAATCCTGGGAGGGAATGATTGCCCTTCTTGCAGGAAGGTTGTCCTCTGGCAGACTCTGCTTCATGTAATGAACCTTTTGGGCCTGAGTGCTGAGGATGCAGAGCTCTGGCTTTGGGTGGGAGTACACAACACGGTCATGACTCCCTTGCTATCTCTGGATATGCAAAATCTTGCAGATTCCTGAAGGCTGACGTAGCTGGGGGAAGGTTTGAAGCATTTGCTCTTTTCCCTGGGTTTATGTAGGGTAGATCCACAAAGCATATTGTCTTATGAGAAGGAGATATGGAGAAGAAAGATTCCTCTACAGTGGGAATAGATAACTGGAGTTATAAAAAATGATGTGGAAGCTTGGTTGAGGTGACAGCCGAGTGTAGGGATTAGCTGCCAAGAGCTTTGGAATTCAAATGCATAATTTAGCACTATTGATAAATCAGTGGGGAAGCTGCAAATGGCTTTAAAATATTTAGGATATTGCCCGAGTTCATGGTTTATTTAATAAGCAGAGCTGACACGTGCTGTTAATGAGTGCCCTGTTCTTTCTGACTCCTCCAGGTGGGACAGACTTACATTCCCTCCTCTGTGCCAGCCACCTTTGCCCCTTCTCCCACCCCAGCAGTGGTCAGCAGTGGACTCAACGATCTCTTTGAGCTCTCGTCTGGCATAGGGATGGCTCCTGGAGGATACGTGGCTCCCAAGTCTGTACGTAAGGAAAAAACAATCTTCCCCAATTTCTTGCCTTCCCTTGAGCTACAGATCTGACATTGCTCCCTTGTCCCATTTATTGTGGGTTTCTGGTGCTAAAACTTCAACTCAGTCCCATTAGGGGTGCCCTGGGCTATTCCCAAGTAGAGAAAGAGTTGAAGACTATTAGTTATTAGTTACAGACTTGTGGCATTTTAGCAGTCCCCTCATTTTACCCCTGACAGTATTTCTCTAAAGAATGGTTTAGATAAGATTCAAGACTTTCAGTTGTGTCAGAGCAGCTTTCCTGCAGACCTACTTCTTAACAAGCTTCCCCAGGAAACTGAGGGCGAGGCAGAATTTGCAACAACTTTGCTGGCAGGTTTGTTTATTTGGAGGAATCCAACGTGAGAGTGGAGATAAAATCATGTGATTGGGATGATGGTGCTGCAGTGGAATGCAGAGAAATGTTCTGTCAAAGGCTTTAGCTGGAGCATGGAGTAGGGAGGGATTATGAGACATACAACATGGTTCTGGAAACTGGCTGTGGAGCAGCCACAGGGAGCTCAGGCTCCTGAAATAAAATAAACAAAACTTAGCAGGAATAAACAAAAATTAGGAGTCAATTAGCCCTCCATGAATGGATAATTTTAAACCATCCTCTGAAATCAAGGATCTCTAGGTACTGCAGACCATACTCAAAGCTTTTGGTCCTTGCAATTATTGCACCTTATATTAAAAAAACCCACAGTAGTTTTGAGCTAAGTACTGCCTCATTTCGCACCACTCAGATCTGGGTTTTTCCCACAGAGGTGATTTGAGAATCCAGATCCCAACAGACAATAGTATCACCCTGTGATTTTATTTGGTTCAAACTTTAGTATTGTCCTGCCTCTAATAGCCCAACCAGCCCTCGGAGAAGTCCAGCAGCAGACTGGGTGAGTCTCAAGTTGGTGTGATGGGCACAAGCTGTCCCTGCTCTTGTGCACACTGATGCTGTAGTAATTTGATTTCTTCCCCAAGTGCTGTGAACAAATATGGATTAGGAGCAGCAAGCTTATTCCTCAGTGGTGAGCTCCATCCTTTCAACACCCCGTGTCCCATTTTCCCTGTAGTGTTTCTTTAGCCTTTGTGGGCTTGGTGTGCCAATGTAGATGAATTTCTAAGCTCAGGACTTCTGTTTATTGGAAAACTCTGCTTGTTTGTTGTCTTCAGGCCAGGCTGCTCACACGCTGAATGACATCTCTTGTGTTCAAGGTTTGGCTGCCTGCAGTGAAGGCTAAAGGATTGGAGATCTCGGGCACATTCAGCCACAGGCAGGGACATATCTACATGGAGATGAACTTTACCAATAAGGCTTTGCAGCACATGACTGACTTTGCCATTCAGTTCAATAAGAACAGGTAAGAAATAATTAGCAATGCACTGTGTTCAACAGATTGAACACTCCTGGGAAGGGAGTTTGTACCCTACACTGCTAAATTTGAGGAGGTCTTGTGCTTAGGTATATAATGCAGTCATGGAAATGGCTTGGGTGATACAGCCTGACCTCTCAATCACACCAAAATGGTGTGAAAGGGCTGAAAACACAGACTGATAAATCTGAGAGGAAACAGGCAGCAGACAATGCCATCCCTCTCCCAGATCTGAAACACCGTGTGCCCCATTTAACCTCGACGGAGTTTTTCAGCAGCCTCACGGGTTGTTAGGCAGGTTGGTTTGGTTTATAGCCAGTGAGTGCCCTGAGCAAAACAAGAGCACAAAGAGGCAGGATCTGAGCTGCACAAGTATCACCCCATGATGCCTCTGCTTCCTGACTTAATTGTTTTGCTGCCCCTCAGACTGTCTGGAAGCACAGAACTCCTTAAAAAAGCTGCTTGTCACTGAAGGAGCTGCAAGTTGGGAGCCTGTGGCACATGTTGTCCCTGTAACGGGCAGCAGAACAATTCTGGCAGAAGCAGCAGCCACTTGAAAGTTTAGAGCTTGCATGAGACAATTCAGATTGTTCTTGGAAACCCATCTCAGCCAAAGGACATGACATGGCAGCACAGCCGTGGCATCTTCCCACAAAAACCCTTTCCAGAGAGCTTATCCTGTAGTTTGCTGTGTGTTATCTTCAGCAGGGACTGGACTACTTCTTATCAAGACTGCAAGGAGTATCTTGTGACTGCCATGTTCTCTGTATTCCTTAATATCACTTCACTGGAGAAGGGTTCTTGTGCTGAACATCCACTGAAACCATCTCTTTAATCTCACTGTTAGCCTTGCAAATTCAGGATTTCTTGGGACAAATAAGATTTACTTAGAAAAGTCATTATGCTAAATAAGTCTTAGTGAATGTTCTCCCTGGACTGCCATATTTTCTGGAGAGTTTTGCTAAGCTGCTGTATGTGAATGTTTCATGCAAATTAGCCTGGAAGAAAAGGCTTTTTTTTGTGATTTATTTTTCCCCATACATTAAGCTGTGTTTTAGCCACGCCTACATGGTACTTTGAGGATGTAGAAAGTTTAAATACTGTACATTAAACCAGCAGTTTGCAGCACAAACTCCATATACAACCTACTCCTATTTACTCTTTTACAAGTGCTGTTCTGTCAATGCTTTCCCCAGTGCTTCGTGCCTTAGAAAGAGCTGCAGAGGGCTGATTCTTTAAGTGTAAATATTAAGGTTTGTGATTGGGAAGTTTCTATTGCTTTTCCCTCCTTTCCTACTGCTGCTAATGCTATTCACTGCAGTCTTGGGATAAAGCATTAAAATAAAAGAAAGTTAAAACTCTGGTGTGCTGTAATATCACAGCCCCTTAGTAACAAACTACTTCCCCTCTGAGTCCTAGGGAGAACACAAGGGTTTGTGTCCTCAAAGGTGAAATGGCTGCAGAAGGCAAATGATGTGGCTAAGCCCTTGCTAGGAATATTCCTATTTCAGCTCCCTAGAGCTGCAAACTAAGGAGAACCAAGGATGGGGCATTTACTGGTTTCTGAAAGAGTGACAAACCTGATAAATGTGGCTGACTCTGCAGAGACAGCATCAGGCTTTTAGTGAATAAAATAAAAATACACACCTATCCATCCTCCAAACGCCCTGAGACCTCTGAGCTAACGTGAATTCTGCTGAGGAGAAATGGATTTATGAGTGGACACCAAAACATCTGGGCTTCCATCTGCTTTTGGAAAGCAGCTGGTCTGTAGTACAGGAGTGCTGTGTTAAACGTGAGGTGCTTTCCCTCTCCCCCATGCTAAGCAGAGGTGGAATTCAGTGTTCATTGGACTGAACAGGCAAATAAACACTGCTGGGACACATCCCCAGTGAAGGAGCCTCCAAGCAGGCAGCTGTGCCAGGTGCTGTCCCTCAGGACCAGGCAGCTGGATGTGTTGGTTCATTCGTTCTGCAGTGCTGTTCCAAGCCACGTGTTCTTCCTTGGCTGGCTGGCTGCTCTGTGCTGGCTCCAGGTCCCTCTGCCACAGCTCCCAGGGGTGCAGCAGCCATGCAGTGTGTGATGCAGCCTACCTGCAGTGCTCTGGAGCTCAGGAATAGAGAAACAACACCTGGCTCTGAGTTCAGGTCACTCCTTGCACACAGACCTGTGCCGTGTGGGTAATGGGAGAGTTCCCAGTCTCTGGTCCCTGGGACAGGGGGGTGAATTTGTCAGCAAGACCCCCCTGAGTGAGTTTCCCATGCCTTGTCCTACTTTGTCTGCTCATTTGAACTGTGTTTTCTCCCTGGAGTAGCAGTAGGGGCAGCTCAGGAGTAGTGGGAAGATGAGGCAGGAATATTATATTTTGGACAATGCAGGGCTGCTCTCATCACCTCTGTTTTTCTCTTGCCCAGCTTTGGGGTCATCCCAAGCACCCCCCTGGCCATTCACACACCTCTGATGCCAAACCAAAGCATTGATGTCTCCCTGCCCCTCAACACTCTGGGACCAGTCATGAAAATGGAGCCTCTGAACAACCTCCAGGTAAGGATTGTCCCCTTCTGGGCAGGGGGGGAGCTCAGCAGGTGCTCAGCCCAGTTTGTTTGGCCCAGCACTATGTGGTGAGACTCTAATCACACAATACCATGTGTAAACAGTCAGGCCTCATGGATTTGGGCCTCGAGTCTGGCCAAAACTGAGCCCTCTTCCTTTTCCAAGCTGCTCCCAGAAAAACTGAAATGGAAATTCAGTTTTGAATTGTTGAATTTTGTGACTTTTCAAACACCTCGAACCAACTGCTTGCATCTGTGTGGATTAAGGGCTTTGTTGCAGTAACACCATTCTGTAAACTGGGCATGAGGGTTGGCTGGAGTTAAGAACTGGAGCAGGGCTGAACAGAGAAAGTGCTCGTGGTGGAGCAGGCAGAGAGAGCTGTCAGTAAGAATTGAGGCAATTAAAGGAATTGCAGGAAAGATGGCAACTGCTGAGTGATTAATATTTCTCCAGTGCTCTTAAATTCCAGGGTGCTTCACAAAGGCACATCCCTGCCCCAGATAGCTTCATGCAAGGCAAACTGTGTGTTCCAGGAAAGGCAGAGGAGAAATGACGTGAGCAGCTAATGTTTCATTAATGAGGGTGTTGGTGCACGACAGGGGCAGCACTCCCTGGAGGAGCCTCTTTATCAGATTGGGCTGTCAATCTGATAAAGACAGGACAGATCCAGGGAGATGATCCACTCTGTTTTGAACCAGAGACTGTCTGCAGTGGTCTGGAAAGCACCAGGCAGACAATTCTTCCTGGAAGGAAGCTCTTCCACACTGCTGCCATGGTCCTGGAAGACCCTGCTTCTGCTCTGGGTCCTCCAGGATGATTTTGCCAGTATCCCAAAATGCAGTTAACTTGCCCTGCAGCTGTCTCTCTGACCTCAGGTCTCCAGGAGGTGGAACTGGGTTGAGTTCCTGCAGCACAGCAGCCCATAGAGGGGAATATTTTGAAGCAGCTCATTCTCTTTTTACTTTAAGAGAATGCAATGGAAGTTACTATTTATTCTGCCTGAGCAACTGTTTTTTCCTCTTCTTTTGACTTCCATTCTGGGGCTTATGACTTATTGATGAGTCTTTGGGCTAACAGCTTGAAATAGCTTCTCTGGCACTCAAAGGAGCAGTCCCACACTCAGCAGTCATGCGACGGGGGAGCAGAGCACAGACAGTGAATGAATTCCATGGCCTGTCTTCCACAATTGGCCCTTCCAGCCTCTGGAAGAGCTGGCTTCCCTCTGCAACCAGGTCATGAAGGTGAGGTGGCATTTGGGTCAGCTGTGGTAAAATCTGGCTCCTGCTCTGAAGGGAATGTGGGAGTGACAGGTCCCAGCCAGTCTCCACGGCACTGGGGACTCTCAACAAGGCGCTCTCAAGTTTCAGCTTCCTTTGATCAGGAGGGAAGTGAAGTATTTGGGTTATTGAATCTCTGAAGGGCTTGGAACACAGTTTGTTTCTTGTAGCATCTCCTGCTAGAACAAAGCTAAGAGAAAACATGTGAGGAAACCTCCAGCCACCTTCTATTGAGACAGTGGAGCATTCATTAGTGCCAGACTCGGTTGTTAATTTGCTAACGCTCTCATTGCCATAGAAGTTGGCTGCCCTTTTACAATTGGGGAAGCTGCCATATGGAGTAATAGTATATTTCTCTGCAAAGAGTTGAATCACAATAGCAGATGCCAAGTTAAAAAGAGCACTCCCCTTACTTTTTTGACAGCAGTGGGTTTGATGGAGATCTATCAATGCCCTGACAGCCAAGGCTCTGGTTTTGTCTTGTGGGTTCATGTAGAAAGGATTTGTCTTGAAACGTTCAGGAATCGCCTTGGTGACCTACTTAGGGAACAATTTATAGCATAATATAGGAGTAGAGAATACAAATGTTCCTGCATTCATTGAAGAGCCAAAACACTCATCAGGTTGAATTTACTTAATGTGTTTTTTTTCCTCAGCTAGGGAACATTGAAGCAGATGCAGGGCTGGTTTGAACCTGAGGACCTTATGTTCGTCTCCTATTCTGGTGGGAGTTTTTTTGTTTTTAGTAACAAGAAAAATAAGTCCTGAAGTAACCAAACTGATAGCTTTCAACTTTTTGTCATGGTAATTATACCCTTCAAAGACTAGTTGTACATTCCTTAGGCAACTATTCCAGAAGTAATGAATTCACGTCTTGTTCAGGTTATTTTTATTACCATTTCTAATCTTTCACCCAATACAGCTCACTTAATCTTGACATTTGTAATCACGGAGAGAAACTAAAATATTTGACAAGGTAACGAAAAAGACGTTTTTGCAAGAAGATGAGGAGGACTGAAATATTTTCAGAGGCTTACTTAAGTAAAATATAGCTGAAGAGTCTTGTGTTTGCTAGTCACCTTGGATCTTGTGATACTGAATGCCAGGCTTCTCCCTTGCATCCCAAAATAATCAGGATCATTTTCATGACTTGTTGACTCAGCTTTAACCCCCAGTCAAGCAGAAATTTATCCAAAGGGTAAAGCTAGACTGGGCGCAGCACTGTAGGGCTGAACAAACCCCAGTCCCTGCTCTCTGGTTCATCTTTTTTTGCTGCTGTCAGATTAAAAAGCTGCCTTTGGAGTGTGCCTGCTGCTGAAGAAAATCTGACTTAGTTATTTGTGTGCTTCTAATTTCTGGTGGGGGACACCCCTGCAGTGCCTTGTCAGCATTTCGGGGGCTGCCTAGTGCTGGTGGGTGCTGTGGTCAGAACATGGCACCACTAAATAACAACAAGCCCTTGCCCAAAGGTCTGTGAGAGGCTGTGTTGACCTTCCTGGATGTTTGATAGCCATGAAGACATCTCTGGGAGTTGGACAGGTCTCCCTGGCTCCTGCAGTGTTGCCTTTTCACAATCAGAGCAGTGGGGACACTGCTGGTGACATGGGGGCTGCTAGGGCCATACCAGGTGGGAGAGGTGGGCTGGGTGAGGTGTCTTTGCCACCACATGTGTGAGACCTTCAGCTCTCAAAGAGGAAAGTGCCTTCTGAAACAGCTATTGGCACTGGGGAGGATTATTAAGTCTTTCCAGATAGTTCTTCAGGTCAAATTTGGAATTAGACAAGGCCTGGGCTGAGAGCCTTTCTGTGCTAAAGAGAACCACTGTTCCTAATAATTGGCATTTTAAGGGCTATAAAATGCTGTGAAATTGGAATACCCCTTGGGGCACACGAGAATTGCTCCCCTAATCCTGGAAATGTGTGGAGCCAACCTGCAGCCAGAGGAGCAGGTTTTTTTGGAGCTCAGGCCTGGCCTGTCATAGCACAAATATAATAAACTCTTCTGTGAGACTACAGCCCCTTGCAGGAGACAATGCCATTGAAAACGAGCTGGAGGCACTCCTGGAGCAGCAGCAAGTCTGCCTGAGGCTGGAGCCACTCTCTTGGGACTCCCAGTTCAGAATGCACCATCAGTGTGTCACATCCTGCTGTCAGCTGCCAGCCCTGTTCGCTGCAGCTACAGAGCATGCAGCTGAAAAAAGCTTGAATCTTTCAAACTGTTTTTTTATTTAATTCAGTGAAATTATCTGAGTGTGGAAAGGGAAGGATCTGCCAGCTGCATTTCTCCCTGAGGAGGAGCACTTGGAAACACAGACTTGCTGCTGGGCAGCGTGAGGTGTGCAGGACGCTTCTGTTTCTTGAAATGAGTTTGGCAAAAGGTTTTTGTAGAGGTAGAGGAGGAAGGTGCAGCTTCTTCACTGAGGAAATACCAGTGTTGCTAATGCAGGAGATGATGCCTGTCCTTCCAGTCTCAGCTCTGCTGTAACTCATCACCTGTGCTCCTCCACGCTCCAGCGTCTGGCAGTGCAGAACCGCTGGAGCTCTCATTCATCAGAGCTGTTAATGTATCTCAGGTCACAAACGCAGCACTCAGAACCTGCAGACAGATTTCACACATCCAGCTCTCTGTGGGGATCGCTGTGAGCAGCAATTCCAGCCAGCAGATGTTCACCCTCCAGAGCCTGCTTGATAAATGACACAATATCTGCCCGTGTGTGAGTGGTGTCAGAATCCCTGACCAGCCACCACAGAACACCTGTGGGTGGCTACATGGGCAAGATGCTGCTTGGGTTTGTTGCCTGGATTATTCTTTAACAGTCTCTGATTGTGAGAGTCTTATTTCAGCAAAGAACCCTCCTGGGAATGCTCTGAATTAAAGATTTGGATCACAGCTTGGCATCTGTGGCCAGTTCCTCACTCAGCCGTGGAAAGCTGTCGGTTTGGGGGTTAAGAGCACGTCTGCCACATGGTACAGCACATTTATAAATTGTACATTTTGAACTTGAAGTGCAGCAAGGCACACGAGAGCACAACCCTCCCAGTAACTCTGTGTTCTCTGACCATTGACGTAACCCGGCCTGGCTGTGTCTGCACAGCTCCAGCTCCAGGCTCATCCCTGTGGGAAGAGCCCACGGCTGGCAGAGGCTGCAAGCACCCCTGGGATCCTGAGAACCCTCCCTACCTGTCACACAGAATGAAATGGAGGAGCAGCATTCCCTGGGGGCAGAGCAGCAGACTGTCAGAGAACAAGCCGTGACCTTGTGAGGTAAAAAAGGCTCTACAGAGGAGAGTTGTTCTTGCCTTAACAGTTTGGCTGTTACCAGGCTCCTAAAGCAAAACCCAACTTAAGTAAATCCTTAATTTAGTGGAGGTGCTAATGGGATTCCAAGTGGGTATGTTGTGTGCTTGCTGCTGATGGAAAGCATCTGTGTTGCTTTCAGACTTGACTTTGAAAGTCGGTTCTGTTGCTCAAGTCTGAGATTTAAAGCATCAGAAAGCTACACTGTTGAAGAAAATAAGTTGACATTGTTCTTATGAGGTACTTTTTCCCCAAAATGCCATGTTTGGGCTGTCAGAGGGCTGGACTGCAAGACAGCTCTTCAGAAGAGTGCTCGTGCTGTAAGGTGAGCAAATATATTCCAGGGGTTATTTCTAGAGGTGCTGCTTCCTCTAGTCAGATCATGAACAAGACATAAATGATTTGAAACCCTGAGCCAATTTTTAGTGGGCTTACACCTTTTCAACAGTCAGGCATCACACGAAAATCTGACACCTTTTGACTTCTCTCCCTCAGAGCTTTGTAGGCTGCTTGACTAAATTCACAAGGTACTAATATTTTTTTCTCTCTCTCTAAAAGATCACAGATGGAAAGCCATTTTTATTAAAAAGGCTTCTGTTTCAACTCTGAAATGTCTGAAGCTAAAGGTCTAGCTAAAGATTTAGTAGTTCATGTCCAGGTCAGCAGGTTAAAGCAGAGCCATGAGCAAAGTTAGTCTGGACTGGAGGATTTGTTGAATGCAAGCAGAGGTTCCTTTCAAGCATGTCAAACCTGGAGAGACTTCTCAGCTCTTGCTGTCACGTCAGATGTCATTGCCTGTCTCAGGACAGTGTTCCCACCTGAGGAGCACTGGATTTTGTTGGGAAGTCACTGTTATTACCTGCTCAGCTTCTTGCAGATGCTGCTGTGGATCTGCTCTCTGCCCGTGGCTGTTTTCATAGCCTGTCAGATGGCACTGGATGCTCCTGACATGGAGCACGACCTTGGGAAGCTGTTACCAACTCAGGGGGCCTCTTCTTGGTGTGAGTTTCCCCATCCAGGTGTCTGCAGGTGCCTTTTTATGGACCAGATCTTGTGGAGCACAGTTTGGGGGAAGTGTGTGGTGGTGAACGATGGAAGCTCATTTTGAGGAGCTCCCCAGTGGTGTCCCAGTGCTGTAGGTTAAGGAGAGCTTTTTCCATCCTGTGTGCAAAAGTTATTTGTGACAGCTGATTCCTGCATGATTACAGCTACTTGCAAGGTGACACGTGGTGTCATTCCTGAACCCAGTTGGGGAGGAAGGCTGGCATGTGGCTTGGTTTTTCTTTACTGGGAAGAAATTGCACTTCAGAGCATCTTAATTGGGTGGCTCTCCAGAGATAGCCAAAGCAGCTTACTCAGTGTGTTTCTGCAGAGTTGAGAAGCAGGTCAGCAGATACCTTTTTATAGCATCCTTATAACTGCAGGGACAGGGCTGGCATATTAATTTGGAGTGTGCCTCTAGAACCGTGACTGGAGAGAAGGAGCTGCTTTCCAGCCCCTCTTGTAAGAAACTGCTGTTGTATGGCAACAACAATTAGCTACAAAAGCTAAGTAATCTCTGTTGTTCTAAGGCAAGGCAATTAATCATTAAATCAGAGTTGGAAAAGATCTTGGGTCGTGCAGTGTAGTCCCTGCTATGCTTTGTTGTTTTCCTACAGTTTCCTCTTATCAAGAGCATTGTCAAGGCTGATTTTAAATAGTCCAAGCACTGGAGCTTCTCTCTTCCTCAGAGGAATTTAGTGCTGCTTAATAATTCTCACTGTCGGTTTTCCCAGACATTTAGCCTAAATTTTCCCTCTTCTGGCACATCTCCATGACTTATATCCAAGCACAGCATCTGGAATGGCTACACTGCTGTCCCTCCTCCAGCTCTCCCCTCCCAGACTCCGAGGTGCATTTTTGGCTCCTCACCCAATGTGTTCCATCGTGTTTTGCAGTGGTGAATCACTTAAGTCCACCCACCGATCTGCTTTTATCCCTCCGTGGTGCCTCTGGTTCAAACACTGAGCACTCCAACTCGTGAGCGTGACGCCAGCAATCAGAGCATGTAACAACTCCCTGTTACAGAGAACCAATCCCAACCTTTTCCTCAGTTGCACCATCGTTTACGTGGTTTTAGTGGGCTTTAGACTAATCCCTTCTTAAGCTGGCTTGCACTGTGGGAATTAAATATAAGCTGCTGCTTTTAGTGATGGCTGAAAAGTAGGAACACAGATTGTCACGTTTACCTTTCTGCGGTTCTTTGCACTTCAGGACCTCCCAATTGCCAGAAGAGTTTGTTTAGGAGCTTGATCTCCTTCCACTTGTCTCTGGTTTACGTGCATGTCTGATCAACTGACTGCTTTATTCCCCTTCCTTGTCTATCCACAGCTGGTTTTTACCAACATTTGTGGGTGTCCTTCTAAACTTGCCCCTCTGGGACAATAGATTTTCCCAATAGGACATCAATATATATAATTAATATCAATGAAGTTTGTCTTACCATGAATCTTTGTAGCAGCAAATTTAGTCCTCAGTGTTTAGCATGGTCTGATTTGTGTTTCAAGGTGACAAACTGGAGAACTCCCTCTGGGGTTTTTCAAACAAAGTAGGAGCTCAAATGGCTCCCAAAATTCCCCACACAACCTCAATTCTGGGTTTTTTCTTACAAGGCTTAAGATTCCTTCGCTGCAGCCATGGCAGGTGTCTGCTGAGCTGTGCTCCCATGACAGGCTCTCACTGTGTGGGCTGACATGGGGAGAGCATGAGAGGCATGGAAATAAAGCCCAGAGCTGCCTTTGCCTGTGCTGTGTTGTGACACTGCACCTCTCAGACCTCCCGTTTGCTCCTGCCTGTCCCAGCAGCTCTCAGCCTGGGGAAAACTGTTAGCAGAGATTAGTGGGGAACATGGCAAGTGTGTATGATAAAGGCAGACCAGATAAAGGCAAACTCCCTGGCTGGTGGAGTTTAATGACACTGAGAATTAAGTCTTTTTGTCGAGTGATCTTTTGTTACCTGATTGCTCTGTAGCAAGGCTTTATTCTTCCAGGAATCAACACCCAGCACATATTCCTTATTTAGATTTTACTGAGGGAAAGGCAGGAATCTTGGGAGGTGCTGCAGGGAAGATGCAGGCAATGAACTCATTTGAGGCTTTCTAGAAAGCGTCTGGACTGAGACAGGACTAATCAAGGAGGTGAAAAATAAGGAAATGAAGGTGAAAATGAAGACTACACAGGGGTTTGGAGCTGAGGAATTACAAGAGTGAATGGCAAGGAAGGGGAATGAAGAAGCTGATGTGCAATGTGCCAGACACTACAGTAGCTGTGTGCAAGCAAGAGGTTGGGATGTGCCTGTCAGAAATGGGGAGAGGGAAAGGCTGGACAAGAGCAGGAAAGAGCCAGGATGCTGCTGTGAGCCCCTGAGTGGAATTGGCTTTGAAGCAGCACAATGAAAGGTTCACAGGAGAAAATTGGGCAGCTTTCAGTGAAAATGGAGCGGGGGACTGGTCCTTGTCTGAAACTGCCCAGGAGCTCAGCACCATTCCATTCAGAGCTGCTCAGAGAGAGCGCTCCAGGGTGATGAGGCTGTGGGGAGCCTTGTGATCCCTTCACATTTCCAGCCGAGAGAGACTCCCTAACCTCCCTGTTTTTTCTGTAACAGGTGGCTGTGAAAAACAACATCGATGTGTTTTACTTCAGCTGCCTCATCCCTCTCAACGTGCTTTTCGTAGAGGATGGCAAAATGGGTGAGTGCTTTGAGGTGTGTGCTGAGGCCAGGCTGTGCTCCCAGTGCCCAGCTGGGAGTTTCACCTGTGCCTTCACCTTCAAGCCATTGCATCTCAGCAGCTTTGGTCTGGTGGCCTGTCCCTGTTGTCCTCCAGCTCCAAAACTTGCCAGAACCCAAGTTCCCCTCCTCTCATTCTCTCTGTCAGACATGGGGTGGATCTGTTTTCTTTGAAGAAAACAGATTTCTTCTATTTTTTTTTCTGTATTTGCTTAGGTTGGGGTTGTTTTAGTTTTGGGGTTTTTTGACAGTTTGATTCACTTGAATGGGTCTAGGATTCGCCCCCACACAATTTTCACTGGAATTTGTGTATTCTTAGTCACCTTTATTAATTTTTTGTTTGAATTGGATGGAAGTTGCTAGAAAAGCTGCTTTCACTAACATAATCCTAAATGTGTGGATCTCCTTCCTTCTTGTCAAATCCTGCGTGTTCTTGGCTTGTAAACAGCTCATATGGCAAAGACTATCTCTCTTTTGGGGGAGGCCAAAATCCATCAAAGCTTTGCTGCTTTTACAAAGAGACTGAGGTGGTTATAGGAGTAAATCCTGGATCTGTCCTCAGCAGGGCAAAAAGTTACCAAAAGCCCTTTGTGTATCTGCCTTGAAAGTTACCAAAAGCCTTTTGTGTATCTGCCTTGAAACATCCTGTGGTGTGTTAATTAATGTTGGGGTCCTGTGAGGATCCCTCAGTGCTGATGGGTTTTTTTTTTTGTTTCTAGAGCGCCAGGTCTTCCTTGCAACATGGAAGGATATTCCAAATGAAAATGAGCTTCAGTTCCAGATTAAAGAATGTCACCTGAATGCTGGTGAGTAGCTTCATTCTGCCATGCTGAGAGCACTTTTGATGTATTGCCATTAAACATCACCTTATTAATATCACCTTAGTAAAATAAGCTGATGGCCAATGAAGAGGTAAGTACTGTGTTTTTTAAATAGAACAGCCTGGGATCCTAGGGCTTGTTTCAGTCAAAAACTTCAGCTAGATCCCCACAAAAGCACATCTCGAATCCCAAGGTCTTTGATTTGACCAATCTGTTTCTTCTTTTCATTCTAGACCTTTGTATTCTTGTTTTTCCTTTTTTACTTTGCTTCCCTGCAAAGCTGCTCTTTAAATGGAGCTGAATACGGTGTTGGGGCTGTTCAGCAGCCCTGTCCTGCTGCTGTGAGTTTTGAACAAAGTGTTCCAGCCCTACTGCATCACCCTGGGCCACTCACTTCACCTTTTGGCAGCTTCTTCTTTTCTTTCTGTTCTGAAAGATTAACCTTACAGACGCTGCAGGGTGTTTGTGGAGGACAGGTCATGTGGGGAGGGTCTGCTGTTGTTGGCTGAGATATTGATGCATTTTGATGGTGTTTGGTGCTGTTCAGTTCGTTTGGCCATAGAGTTGCCTCTGTGAGCATCTTGTAGGTGTGACCTTACTAGTGCTGAAGGATAAGGGAGTGTGAAAGCGTGGAATGGGGCCAGCTCTGCTCCTGTTCAGGAGGTTCTGGACAGGAGCCAAGTGATTTTACCAAAAGCTGCTCTGTTTCAAAGATGAAAGAAGTGTCCCTATTGATTACCAGCCCTGTAACCTTTTTATTCTCTCATGCCTGCTATTACACAATGAACACCCTCGTGCTTCAATAGCAGACAGAAACTATGGGTCTCTTTGTACTCATAATTATGACTATTTTGGAATATAAAAGATGGAGCACGCAAGAGGAAGGGGAAAATAGCAGCTGTTGGACCTTATGACTTGATTTCACTGTGGGGTTTCAAATGAGAACAACCTCTGTGCCTCCCCCAGTTCCTCCCTCTGCTCCTGACCGAGCTTGGCATCGCCTCTCCCCCTGCACTGCAGAGCTGCTGCTGCTGCCTTCTGCCCTGGCCATGCCCTGGCTGCAGCCAGGGCTGTTTATCTCCAGTCAGAAACACTGGAAGCTGCTCATTTTGGTGTTGAGGTGTTGTCTGGCAGGGGATGTGGTTGGGAAGACTGGCAGTCCTGCAGCCCGGCCTCCCCCTCTTCCCTCTGGAAGAAAATGTTATGAAACGTGGAGTGACAGAATGCTCCCCATTCCAAAAGGGTTTGCCAGCTCAGGGCCAGATGCTCGCCCAGGCCTGGGATGCTCAGAAGAGAACAAGTTCCCAGCTGTGAGGGGGAGCAGGGAGCACCAGGCAGTTCCTCTGCAGTGGGATCTGGAGCCTTTTCCAGGGAGCAGCGTGGCTGCAGAGCCTCTCCAGAGCACAATCCATCCCTCGGGATGCTCGGGGCAGTGCAGGATCTGCCAGGACCTTCCAGGACCTGCCATCTTGTGCTGGCAGAAAGTGTGTCTCACCTCATAAACAGATTCCGAACACTTCCATCCACTGAGGCTTCTGTTTCAGTGTTTGCACTGCTGACACCTCCTGCCTTTTGCTACTCTTCCATGACCACCTGGGCTTGGGCATGGAGCAGGCCAAGAGCTTGCAGGAGGGAAAACCAGGGAAATCTTGTGTGCTTGCCTGAGTCCCTTGTATTTTCTTCTACCAGTGCAATCCTGACTCAGCCTGCTCCAGCTCAGACCATCCTAAGAGCATCAAGCCTTGCTTGCACAAGGATCAGCCAAATCCAAAACCCATGGAGTCCTGGAATTCCAGCATCCTCAGGGGTGCAGACTTCTCACGGCATGGCAAGTGAGACACATCAGAGGCAGAATCGGCTGGGTGAAATCTGGCAGGAGCTGAATCCATCTTGTAGTTTACACCAGAGCAAGGGTGTGTGCCTGGCCATGTGCCTCAGTAGGGTGGTAATTTTTCCAGATTCATAATCTTGACTGTTTTAATACAGTGAAAATAGTCTTAAGACACCTCCGTTCTTCCAAGAGCAAGTCTGGATATAAAATCTTCAGGAACTTGGTCCTTGTGGAGGAAGGGCTGGTTCCTGTTCCAAAGACTCTCCTGTAGGAGATGTGTGACCACAATAAAGCTCTCGATTTGGGCTGTCAGTGCTTGTGGTGTTCTTTGCAGGTTTGCAATGCACTCGTGGCAGAACTGCACAAAACTCTGCAGATTCCAGCAGCTCCTCACCAAACCTGAGCAGAGGCTGGATTTGTGCAGCCCTCCAGCACAGGGAACAGGTCCAGAGCACCCTGCTGGGATCAGTCATTCATTCCTAGCCTGAGCCCACCCACCAGGTGGTGAGTGCTCAGAGACACCATTCATGCCTCAGCCTCACTGATCCCAGCCCAGTGACGCCAGTGGAGCTGTAGCTAAAAATACTCTGCTCCCAGTGCTGTGCCCTAACACAGCTCCAGCAGCCACTTGGAGCCATGTGGAGCAGCTGTGCTGGGAGAGGCTGGTCAGGAGTGTGATCTCTGTACCCTCAGAGCCTGGCTTTCCTTTTTTCCTTCTCCCAGCTTTTCCTTCTCCCAGCTGCAAAGAGCTTTTGCTTTCCCGAGTTCTCACATCTGTGCCGTGTGAGGAGCGGGGCTGAAATTCTGTGCAAACATCCTGGGGCCCTGCAGGATAGCCAAGCAGAGGGTGCTGCTCTTCCTCAGTGGAGAAACTGAAATTGGAATTTCTTTCTCTCTAAACACCCAGCACATATTCCCTATTTAGATTTTACTGAGGGAAAGGCAGGAATCTTGGGAGATGCTGCAAGGAAGATTTAGGCAATGAACTCATTTGAGGCTTTCTAGAAAGTGTCTGGACTGACACAGGACTAATTAAGGAGGTGAAGAAAAAGGAAGTGAAGGTGAAAATGAGGACTACACAGGGGTTTGGAGCTGGGGAATTACAAGAGTGAATGGCAAGGAAGGGGAATGAAGAAGCTGATGTGCAATGTGCCAGACACTACAGTAGCTGTGTGCAAGCAAGAGGTTGGGATGTGCCTGGGAGGTGTTAAAAAATGGGGAGAGGGAAAGGCTGGACAAGAGCAGGGAAGAGCCAGGAGGCTGCTGTGAGCCCCTGAGTGGAACTGGCTCTGAAGTGAGTTAGGCTTGGAGCAGAGATTTGTTGGGGGCTGGGATTTTATCTGTCAAAAAAGCAGCCTGTGAGTTTCTTGTACATCCAGAGCTGTCTGTCACAGTGCAGCAGTCACCTTACAGCAGCCCCTGTGCAAACTGCAGGCTTTTCTCCAGGTTATTGCTTTTCTTCCTTCAAACAAAAAGGAGATAAACACAGGCAGGCAGCGGAGAAGCTTCTGTGGGAGTCTGTGCTCCCAGGCCTTTGTAGGTAAAAGATCCATCCTGTGCCCACAAGGCAAGCCAAATAGGATTGGTTTGGGCTTTGGTGGCTTACAAGAGGGATGGCAGAAAAAAGCTCCTGTCCCTGGCAGCTCATCCCAAAGCACTGAGCAACCAGAAAGTCTTGGCTGCTGCAGGTAGCCCAGAGCATGGCAAGGGAAGCCAAGGATAAGGTGCCAGGCTGTGGGATGAGGAGCAGGTACCTGTAAATGGGAAGTGGGGTCTGATCTTGGAGCTGATCTGTGTCTCCACCATCATTGCTTCCAAAAAAAGCAAATCCCGGACCTTTGAAGGTATTCCCACCATTCCCAGTGACTCAGGGAGAGATGAGTGCTTAATTCTGGGTTTGGGGCTCAGGTTCCCAGTGGTGAGAGATGGCCCTGGCCTGAGGCTGTTCCTGAGGGCTGCAGCTCTCTGGCCATGGAGGAACAAGTCCCTCTGGAGCTGTATCATGGGGCCAAGGTGTGTTTAGGATGCCCTGCACATCTTGAATTCATTAGAGCTGTTCCGTGCATCAGCCTCTTAGGAAGAGGTTGGGAAAGTTCCCTGGAGAAAATCTCATTCAGAAATAATGAAAACACAAGGTCATGCTTATAACCCAGCATTCTCATCTCTCATTAATCCAGCGCTAAATTAATTGATTTGAGGGGTTTTTTTTAATGAAAATGCGTGAATCTAGTGCATGAAAATAGATTCCTTAACTGTTACAGCTGAAATATTCTGGGTGCTGTTGGGGCAACTGAGGTTTCCCCTGTAACTGAAGCTCAGTTTGCCTTGTTTACACCGGGGTTTTTTTTCAACATGCTAAGTTTGACTAAATTCTAAAGGATCACTACATTAGGATATGCAAATCAGATGAGCTAAATGTTTTTTTCTTTTTCCTAAACCCTGCTTACCCAAACCCACGGAGTGGAAGAGGATGAGCTGACTTGCACGTGGAGATTGCTTCCCGTTTGATGGCACTCAATCAGTTGCTGTGCTGTTCAGCACAGGAATTTTGGTTTTACTTGTTTATTACTGGTCCACAACGTGGTGTGGAACAGCAGCTTTCATGTGTGGAGCTGAACGTGGCTTTATTGGTATGCAGTGGTCACTTTGTTTTTCTCCCTCAAGTAATTTCTTAATGCCAGAACAAAGAAATTGGATTTTATTTTGATGAAACAACCTGGGGGACAATCATACACGAGCTTGCACGGTGTGTTGGTTTTTTCTGTATGTGCAAATCTTGTAGCTGGTAGTTTAATAAATTACAGAGCTGGTGCATATTGCATGTCTTGGAAATGAATGTACTGTCATAACATTGCCCCAAGTGCCTCCCCACCAGATCAGACTCTGTGCTTGGTATTTGCATGCAATTCTTGGCTGGATGCTCAGAACCATTCAGGTGCTGCTAGAAATGGCACAGGGATGTTCTCAGTTATCACAGCATAAAATACAACCATTAAATTCTGCTTTCTGATACGGAATGCTTGGTGCAGGTTGCCCCAAAGTTCAGACGAGGTTTGTGGTCAGTGTTGGCTCTGGGTTGTGCCTGTCCTTCATGCAAACCCCGTGGTTGCCAGGTGCTCATCTTGGCTCTCTGAGTTCACCTGGGAAGTTCTTAAGCTGGTGGGCAGAAGATTTAAGCTCATCCTTTGCTTTACCCAGGAGAAAAGTGCTGTTATTGGATCACTTCAGTGCAAAGGAGGAAACCTCGTGCAGCCGTTCCCCCCTGTGTTCATGTATTTCCATGTGCACTGCTTGGTTGTGTGACCGAGGTAAAAAATTCTATATAGAAAGGAAAATACAAGGAAAGCAAACCAAGCCTGAAGGCTGGGCTGCTTCCAGAGGCTTCCCTGGCCTTGGTGATGGCCAGACCTCTCTGTGTCCTTCCCTTGTACCTCAGGAGGGTTGTGAGAGCAAACCTTGAGACAAAGGGAAGTTGCTGTGCAAGGCCAGGTGTGGCTGGTGCTGCTTTGCTGGAGGACTTGTGTGCTCTGGTTTGCAGAGTCCTCAGAGTCCCCCAGCCCTGCTCCTGCCTCCCTGGGCTCTGTGGGCCAGGGCTCAGCTCCCTGCTCCCAGCAAGATCTGCCTGGGTTTATTTTATTTCTTTCTTTTTTTTTTTTAAAGGCTGTGCTGTCACATGGCATTAGCGGTCCTGCCTTCAGCCAGCCACAGCCTGCCACTGTTGCTTAGCAACTCTGATGATCTCCAAAATCCAAATTGCTGATACTCCAGAGCACAGGAGGGATGGGAGCTGCTACCTGGGGGGAAGAGGGGGTCAGCTCTCACCAGGCCCCAAATCTGTGCTCAGAGAGGGGGCAGAAGGCCAGGCAAGCCAAGCATCAGCTCCAGCCTGCTCAGCATTGCTCTGACTGAGGCAGGACATCTTTTGGTGGTGCTTTTTGTGCTCTTTGGGGGATAACTGAGGTCAGGGCAGCAGAAAACAGTCTTCCTAGGGTTTGCCCTGCCACACCTTCCCTCCCTGTATCCCCCTACAAGCACAATCCTGCTGAGAAATCTGCCCCTCAGCAGAGGCTGGGGATGTTTCCGTGGCAGGAGGAGCCATCACATGAAGATTTTGGTGTAAGAGCAGCTGTTGTGTGGCTGTGTCTCACCTGCTGAGCTCCCTAGCACAGCTGCCCTGATGGGGTAGCAGCCAAAATTGCAACTTCTCATTCCAATCCTGCATCCCTGCTCCCCAGGGAATGCCTTTACTCCGACAGCATCTCCCAGCAGAGGGGAGGCTGCTGTGGCAGGTGTCAGGATTGCTGGAGAAAGTCCTTGCCAGTAGTTCCACCTTCAGGAGACACATCCAGGGGGCTGAGGTTTAACCACAGCCTTTCAAACAAAATCCCATTTCGTACCAACATCCCTCTGAGACAAGGATGCCCTCTCTGAGCCAGTGCTTGTGTTGGGCATTGTGCCTTCCCACAGGCCTGGAGGCTCCTGTTGATGGCTTGAGAGCATGAGACTGTGGGAATTTATGCTTCATTCCTGGTGGGTGATGTCCTTGCAGCATGGATTAATCCCAGCCACGCTCCCTGTGAGCAGGGGACTGCTCTGCCCTGCCCGAGTCTGGCTGAGTTTATTGTGGAGAGGAGGAGTATGGGTGGGAGGAGGAGACAGGCAATGAGGGGTTTTAAGCAAAAGATCTCATTAGTTACATATATCTGCCAGTTTCCATAGTAACTGGGGAAGAGAGGGAGCCTAAATCTGAGTGTGTCTGGGCAGCCTGAACCAGCCTCGACCTGCAGGGAGCTGCTCTGGAGCCTGGGAGCAGAGGGAGGCAGCAAAGGGTCCAGGCTGCCCTGGGGAGAGGCGTGTGGATCCAGGTGTCTGCATCATGGTGTGGAGCCCTTTCCTTCCTCCTCCCACCCTTCCCTGGTGCATGAACAGGCTCTGCTGTCCCCTCTCTGCTCCCTCAAGCACAGACTGGTGTCCATTCTCAAACGTGGCACCCTGTGGATCTCTGTGTGTGTAGGTGCAGGGATGGATTAGAGCTGCAGGGTCACTTTGTGCTGCTTCTCTGCTGCTCCCTGTGCTCCTTCAGATGGATCCCACATTTCCAGTCTCTGGGCTTTCAGTTCAAGCTGGTTTAAGGTTGTTTCTCTCCCTCATTTTTTTGTCAGTAGTGCCCAAGCTGCTCTGAATGACCCAGCACAGATAAAAGTGTTCCACCTGCCCCAGCAGAGAGTTAAATTTCTCCTGCTGGGCACCAGGAATGGGAATTTGCCAGTGATATTTATCAGGTATGGGATCTTCCACCCAAAGTGTGACTGTGCCCCTTCATAGGCATCCAGAGCCTGATGTTGGCTCTGCTTTGTACTGAGAAACCCTTTGGCATCCAAGGGCAGCTGGTTTGGCTGGTTCTGTGTATTTGCCTGTTCTGGTTTCCTCAAAAAGTCCCTTAGAAATAATGTGTGTGACAATGACACCCATCCAGGTGTGCGGGTGAAATCACACCTCATTTCCCAGGGCTGAGGTCAGGCTGTGTGTTAAACTGTGATGTTTGGAGACAGTGTCTGGGGAGGGGTTGTACCTTTTCAAGTAATTGCTTTTTAAGAGAGGGGAAGGATTTTTGCCGCCTTGTAGGACATTGATTTGGCCAGAGGTGTCTGTGTGTGAGGGAAGTAGGAGGTGTCTGTATGTGAAGGAAATAGGTCCTGTGGCTGGGACAGGACCTCAGAACCTGAGCAAGCCTCAGGCAGTGATCTTTGTTCTTTTCCACCTTCATCTTCTGAATTTTTGGCTGCCTCTAGCTGCTTGGGATACAGCAGCCCTCTGAGCAGCCTTGAAAGTCTCACCTTGATCAAGTCCTGAGTGACCCAGGGCAATGAGAGCCCTGTAAAATGAGCAAATACTTACCAAGAGATCACAGCCTGAAGGCAGTGAGGTGGGTCCATGGAGAGAACTGGAATTTTTTTCCTCCTTGTGTCATGTGTGCTCCTGTCCCCAGGGAAGGAGACGGTTTCCCTGTGCCCTTGCATCCTGGGAACGCTCCTCAGGCCTCTCCTGTCTCTGCAGATGATGGATCTGAACTAACAGATGTGCTTTTTCTCCCCTCCCAAGACACTGTCTCCAGCAAGCTGCAGAACAACAATGTCTACACCATTGCCAAGAGGAACGTGGAGGGGCAGGACATGCTCTACCAGTCCCTCAAACTCACCAACGGCATCTGGATCCTGGCCGAGCTGCGCATCCAGCCCGGGAACCCCAACTACACGGTGAGGGCTCCCCACAGAGGGCATGGCACAGCTCCTGCTGCCTCACCCACACCCTGAGCTCTTCCTGCCTGCTCTTCCTCCCTCCCTGCTCGCTCTGTTTTGAGGGAGATGATATTAATTTGGCTGGGGAGAGGGTGAGGAGTGCCTAACATGGGAAAAGCGAGGAACAGGAGAATTCCCCTGCTCTGCCACCAGCGAGCTGGGACAATGCCTGCTCAGCAATGAGCAGTGACTTGCCAAGGTTACCCAGAGATAAAGCCAAGAGAGATTAGCAAGGAGCCATTGCCAGGGTGCCCTTCCCCCTCTTACAGACAGGGGGAAATTTATGCCCTGCCATGTTCCCGGCTGTCTGTGGCCCTGTGCTGGCACCGGCCTGTGGCTGGTGGGAAGACGCTCTCTGTCCTGCCTCATGCACCCCTGTGACTCTTCTCCAGCACTTCACTGCCCTTCTGAGGGACCTGTGTGTCTCTGGTATTAGAGGATTTATCTCTCCTGTTGGAAGCTGTGCCAGGAGCTTCAAGAGAAATCTGTGGTCTGGGGAGCCGCGGGGTGAATGTGAGCGGTGGAAGGTGATTTAAAGTGTTTGCACAAGGTTTGATGCTGCAAGCCTGGTGTCAGCCTGATCTTTGCTTTAGAGAGGAGTGACAGCCAAGTTTGTGTCCATCAGGACTGAGCAGCAGATCCTTAGAAGCCCTCAGGTTTACTGCTGTGATTTGCAGCCTGAGGACAGGCACAGATCCCTTGTTTCAGTTTGGGACCATGTCCCCATTCCTCCTGCCTGTGGAGCCACCTACATTTCTTGAGAAATTTGGGAACCCCACAGCGGGAGTTTACTTTTTTTTCCCTCCTCCTGCTTGCAGCAAGCATTGAAAGGGAAGTTTGAGGTTGGTGGTGAAGAAAACGAGAAATACTCTGTGTGATTGTCAGCAGCCATGTCCAACCCATCCCCAGCTGCCTTTGTGGCCATGGCAGGAAACTTCTGCCCCCGTTTGCCCCAGCACTAACCTCTGCTCTCCTCTCCACAGCTCTCCCTGAAATGCCGAGCTCCAGAAGTGTCCCAGTACATCTACCAGGCCTACGATGCCATCTTGAAAAACTAACAGGAGATGGAGCCTGTGCCTCACCCTGCAGAAGGAGGGGGGAAAAAGGGGTCCCCGGAGCCTCCTTCACCGCCAGAGCAGGGGAAAAGCACTCGTAACTGGAAGCAGCTGTATTCATGTGTAGGATTTCAGTCAAAGGCACTGATTAAACAAGGTAGCAATTAGTATCCACGTGCTAACGATGATAGGGAACAAACCCCTTTGGTATTTTTAGCGTCCATGGAGTTTGTAACCATTGCTTCAAACTACTCCCCGTGTCCCCCCCTCACTCATCCGTTCTCGTGGGCTTCTCTCCCATTTTGTGCCAATGTTCAGTGTTTTCTAAATGGCTTTAGGTGTAGTTTGGATTTTGTAAAATAACCGCTCACTGGAAAAACAGAAAAACACAGAGCAAAAAAAAACCACACGTCCGCTCATTAAAACAAGGCAAAAGTGTCGAAAACGTAACACTGCACTTTATTTTATATTTTTATACTTTTTTTTTTCTTTTTGAGTTTTTCTATTGTAATTGGCTTAAAGGGAAGGTGATTGCAAGGAAGTCTTGGGAGCCCTGCAGGGACATGGGGCTCTAGCAGGGTGAGCACGGCCTTGGGGCATTAGGAACAGAGCCATCAGCTGGGTCTGAGGAGGGGGATGGAGCCCTAAAGAGGGATTTTAATACTCTTGTGCTGGCAGACTGGCACTGCTTTGGGGGTGTTTTCACTCCAGCCATCTCCTTGCCTCATGAGCTGGTGATTTGAGGAGTGAGGCTGCTTTTGTGTGGGGAGGAGCTGCAGGCCTGGATGGGTAACAGGGCAGCGGTGGATACAGTGAAGGAAATGACCAAAAGGCTCATGCCAGAGCTCCAGGTGTGGTCTCTGCATCCTCACCCACGTGCAGCTCCTCTCCCTCCCGTTCTTTCTGTGCCTGCTGAGGCCGAGCTGCCTTCTCAGCCATCCCTGAGCTGTGCCCCCTCTCCCAGCGATTCCCAGGCTGGTGGTGGCACATCCAGATGTGGCCATGCCACTTCCCCAGTGGGGCTGCAGGTGTCAGCCAGGCCCCTACAGAGAGGGGCTGCTGCTGGCAGTGCCCCAGGATGCCAGGGGCATGGAGTGCCTCTCCCTGCTGCCATGCTGCCCCCAAAACCCAGGCTGAGGTGTGGTGGGAGATGGTTTGGGCTTGGCAGCGTTTGCTCCCTGCCTGCCTGGGGCATCCAGCCTCCAGCTGGGGTGGGTGGAGCAGGTCATGGAAGCGTTTCTCCTGCTGGCAGCTCCACTCTTTGTGCCCAGAGCCAGCCAGGTGTCCTGCTCTGAGTCCCTGTCCTGAGCAGCCCCATGCCCTGGCCCCTCTTCCCAACCTGTCCCTTAGAGCCAGGATTGTTTCCCGTCCAGCCCACAGCTGTGGACTCGTCCCAATGCAGCCACTCAGTGCTGCAGCAACAGCAGCGAAAGCAAAGCCTCCTGCATGTCCCTGCTCCATCCATAGCTTGTCCTGCTTAATCCCAGTCCAGAACAGCCTCACCCTCCCCAGCATGCTTGGGACATCTCCTCCCCAGCTAACAAAGCTCTTGCGTGTAGCAACCCCCTGTTGTCCTTTTAGATGCCACTTCCAACGTCAATAAATGTTTCACGGTGGGAGATCGTTCGTCAGGGCTTTGGCACTGACTGCAGCCAAGAAACCAATGCTGGGAAAAGGTCACAGTGTCCTGGGAGAGGCTCCAGCAGGGCCCAGCAGCTGCACCCCCCTGAGGAAGGTGCTGTCCCTGTGTAGGAACCCCTCTGCTCTGGCTGGGGGGCAAAAAAGTGGGGCAGAGCTGGAGCAACCCAGTCCTTGAGCCTGCCATGTGTGCTGTGAGGTGATTTGCTCCAAGCCCTGCGGGTGTAGTGTAAAAATCATTAGCAGAGCAATTAAGGAAGCACCAGTGGCACTGACTGCGATACGGTGTAGGGGCAGGGAGGAGAACTTAGCTTCACCATGGGGAGGGATTGCTGAGCACCCCCTTTTCTCTCGCCAAATTCCTTCCCAGCTTTTGGGGTGGGTGTGTCACCCCGGGGCAGAGCCTGGGGCTGGTCGCTGGGGTTCACTCCGCCCCTGCTCCTTCGAGTGTTCTGTTCGCGTTGCTCTTCAGGCTTTACCTGCCCTCCGTGTCAATAAACTCATTTCCACGAGGCTCTGGCTGTGTGTGGCTCTGTGGGAATGGGGAGGGGAGCCATTCCCCTGATGCTGGCTCTGCCCAGGGGAGCAGCAGGGCTGGAGGCTGGATTTGGTGGGAAGGAGGCTGTTTGCTCACCAAGCTTCTTTTTCCACCAGCTGCTTCTACAGCACAGACCTTCCCCAAATTTGGGGCTTGCGGGGGGAGGAGGCAGTAAGTTTCCCTGCTCCGCCAGCAGCTGCTTCTCCTCATCTCAGAGGGCAGCAGGGACAGATTGAGATGAGGAGCAGAAGATGGATGTACCCCCTTTACCCCTTTTGGGGGCCCCAGGTGGCCTGTGTGTAGTGTGACCTATTTTCCCTGTGGTGAAATGATAAGATCCTGGGAGTCAGTGATGTGTCTGGATTGCTTTGCACTGGTGCTGTTGTTTTTCAGAGGACTTTGCCACCTCTGGTCCCGTCTCAGGCAAGATGGGTTGGGCTGCAAAACCTGGCTCTGCCAGGCCGGAGCCAAGCTTGGGCAGCCTTAGACTCAATATTGAAGAGGCCAGAAATCCAACAGAACAAGCAGCAGGTTTTGGGGGTGTTGCTCTGGAGCAGGGTAACGTTTTCCTTCACCCTGCCTTGGCTTAGCTGCACCTGGATTTTTGGGAATTTCCACCCTCTGTGGAGGGCAGGTACTGTATCAACCCATGGTGCCCTGCACTAGGATGGTTTTGTGTTATAGGCAGGTTCATGTGTCAGGTAACAACGACAGGCTGGCTTGGGGTCCCTGATCTTGCTGTTGTTCCCTTCATGTATCCCTGGTGTGCCTGGATTGGGATCATCATTCCCTGCTGGGGGTGAGCCTGGAGCAGCATTTGACCCAACAGGAATTAAAGCTGCCATGGGCTGCTTAGGGCTCTGCCCTGTCACTGCTGTCCCCTCGTGTCCTGTGGCCAAGGGAAAGGTTTCTCCTGTTCTGCCAGAGGTTCCTGGAGAAGAATCTGGTCTTTGCTGCTGCTGTGGATTTGCAGACGCCCTGTGCCCTGTCAGCAGGGACACACCAACCCCCTGGGAGCTGGGTTTGTCATTAACAGTGTCACCCGTGGGGCTCAGGGGACACAGGCGATGCTCCCTGAGCTGGGATCTGCCAGGGGGGTTTGATCCCCACAGCCTTCCCTGTTTCTGAGGCCCAAGCTGTGGGACAGGGACCTTCTGAGTTGTTCCTTGTTGCTCTGCCTGGAGCTGGGGCAAATCCTACTGTGCTGGGTGGGCTCCCCAAAATCCCTGCTGCTCCCACTGGCCTCACACCCACCCTGCTCCGTGCCAGTGACAGCAGGTCCCTGAGCCCGTGATGGGGTGTGGGGAGAGGCAAGGACTCAGGTGAGGATTTTGGATGTGGCTGAGGCAGGAGCTGACCACAGCTCCAGCTCTGCCTGTCCCCTGCTGCCACCTGCACATCAGCACACAGGAGCTCTTGGATGGAGGATTTTAGGTTTGCCTTGGGCTCGTGTCGCTGAGACTGGGATAAACCTCCCAGCCAGCAGGGACGTGCTGGGATCCAGCCCCACTCCCCTCCCCCCCCCACTCCTCGTATATTAAATTTCACACATAAAACTGCAACTGAAGAGCATCTCGGAGGGAACTGCTAAAAATAGCCCCGAGGCTGGAGCCTGAATTGTGCGGGAGAGTTCATGTGCAGCCCGATCCCCGCGCTCTCCCAGAAACATTCCAGGGCTCGGCGCTGCCTTATGGCCATGGCGGGGAAGGGGAGCAGCATCGCGGGCTGGTAACAACCCCCGGGACACGTAAATGTTCCCCTGCTGCGAGCACCGGGCGGCTCTGCAGGGAAATAACGCCCGACCCTCTGCCGGCCCGGGTGTAACGTGGGGCACGGCCAAGGGACTGTCACCCCCTTTGCCCGGTGCTGATGCCAGGGTGGCACCAAGGCTGTAGCGCCTTTTGCCAGCTGCTCTTGTGCCCCCCAGCCGTGGGGCCGTGCCTGCCGTCCCCTTGTCCCCCAGGAGGGATGTGGCATCGTGTTTCCACTTGCACCCCCTCCTCGCCCCGGAGAGGAGCCCCCGGAGATGATTTTTCCCAGCTAAAGGTGCTGACGGGGCTGGGGGGAGCCCGGCTGAGCGCGGGCTCAGCCAAGCCCGTGTGATCGCAGCCAGACCTGTGCAGACACCCCGGTGCTCGCTGGTGTCACAGGGAGCCGGAGCGAGCTCTGGGCTCTGTTTCCAGGAGCGGAGGGCTGCAGGGAGTCCATCGGCAGCGCGTCCCGGGGGCCTGGACCATGTTCCTGGAGGTGCAGCCAGCATCTTCCCTCTGTCCAGCACGCAGGTAAAATGCTCCGTGCGGGGTGACCCAAAAATGCAGACGCTGCAACAGAAATGACCCTCCTTCGGTGGGGCCTGCAGCCAGCCTGGGCTCAGGGTGTCCCCCCGCCCCGGGCAGGGAGAAACCCCCAGCCCCGCCCGCGGGCCAGGGGCCGGCACAGGAGGAGGCGAAGCGATGTGCCCGAGAGCACAGCGAGCAGCAGTGTCGGAGGGAAAGACTCCCTGGGAGGGGTCCTGCCCACCTCCCCCGGAGGAATCTGGCCCGTGGGACTCGTCCGGGGTGGGAATGAGAGCACGGATGCCGGAGGCGCCGGGGAGGGAAGGGGTGACGGCGCTGCACCCAGCACACTGCAGGGGGGACATGGGAGGGTCTTTTTCCATCGGCGCCTCCCCAGAGCCCCGGGAGAAGCCGGTGTCTCGGCTGGATTCCTGCGGCTCGCTCTGGGCATTCCCTGCCTCCTTTCCCGGGTGCTACCTCCCTCCCTCCCGGGCACTGCCCGAATCCTTGGCCGGGCATCCTCCGCATTCCTGCCTGGGCAGAGCTTCCTTCCCTCTCCAGGCGCTGCCTGCATCCCTGCCTGAGCTCTCCCTGCCTCCCTCGCTCCATCCCTCCCTCCATCCCTCCCCGGGCTCTGCCCGCCTCCCGCCTGGGCATCCCCGCCATCCCACCGGGCGCTGCCTCCATCCCTGCCCGGACACCGCCGCCCCCCCCCGCGCCGTGCCCCGGCCGGGCTCTCCGCTCCCCGCCGCCGCCCCCCGGTGTCGCCGCGCCGGGCGGGGGCCGGGCCGGGCCGGGGCTCTGCAGCGGGGCCGCCCGCCCCGCTCCGGGCTCGCCGCATGGCTCCGCCGCCCGCCGGGGCGCCGCCGGCCCGGGCCGCCGCTGCCAGGTACGGGGGGATCCGCCGGGAAGGGCAGGACATGGCGGGGCAAAGTTCCCGCTGGGCAGGGCCGGGGTGGCTGGGATGAAGGGACAAGGGGGTCCCCGGCGAAAGTTGAGCGCGGGTGCTCTCCGCTCCCCTTCGGCCGCCGGCACGGTGGGTGCGGTTGTCGTCTCCCCCCGGCATCCCCCGATCACCTCCAGCCCCGGCGACCCCGCGGGCCGGGGGTGCTGCGCTGCTCGCCGCGGCCGGAGCATCCCCGGGAGGGTCTGGGCGCGGGGGGTGCGGGGGACGAGGGGTGCGGGATTTGGGGTGAGGGATGTGGGGTGAGGGATGTGGGGTGGGGGATGCTGCCGCCCCCTCGCCCTACGGGGCCGCTCCTTCCAGTGCCCCGGGCACGGCAGGATGGCCAAGGTCGCGGCGGGGACCGGCGCCACCTTTCCCGGGAGCCCCCTGCGAGCCCCCGCCCGGCCCTGCAGCCCGCGGAGCCCGGCCTGGCGCTGAGCGCCCGAGCACCCGCGCCGGGTCCCTCCTCCACCATCCCAGCCCGAAAGGTCCCCCCGCTGTGCCTTAGTTTCCCACAGAGCTGCTTGTAGGGCCGGGCACCATCAGGTCGGCCTGTGATGTTTTTGGGGTGCACGGTCCCCAGCGCAGAGGGCGATGAGGTTCTGGCCGAGGCACAGCGGGGCTCAGCCCGTGCCCCAGTTCCAGGGAGCCCTGCGGGCACTGGGCTTCCAGTTGTGTCGCTCCCTCACCCTCCGGCCCCGCAGAGGATTTGGGGACACTGCTGTGAGGAGGAAGGGTTTGTGGGGACGGGGCTGTCCCTGCAGCAGAGTGGCCCCCCGGGACCTGCAGTGACAGTGCTGTGCTGGCGGACAAAGGCGCTGGCAGGGTCGGGCCTGGGGGCTCCTGCACCCCCCATTTCGCTGCATCTGGCACAGAAATATTCCCACTGCCGGGGCTGGGGACAGCCAGCAGCCCGGGGGACAGTGCCAGCAGCCCGGGGGACAGTGCCATCAGCCCGGGGGGACAGAGTCCCCGGTCCTGGCGTGAGGGGGGTGAGGATGGTGTGGACCATGGCCCAGCTGAAGGGATCCCGGGGAGCTTGGCCACTCCAGCACCCCGCAGTGGGAACCTCCGTGCCCAGGCTCCCCCTGGGGTAAATAATCTCCAGCAAACAGGCAGAACAGGGGTGTTTAAACCTGACACTTCCAGCTGCTGCCCTGCACTTCGGGGATGGTTTTTAGGGAAAATTTAGGACCAGAGCATCAGAAATTGGTCAAAGCATCCACACTTCGGGATAAAGCACAAGCTGCTTCCCAGAGACGACAGCGAGTGAAAGCGGGACCCATCCCCTCACAGCTCCTGGTCGGGAGCCCAGTGCCAGGGGGTGTTTGGACTCCTCAGACTCAGCTCTCCAGTCCCTTTGTGGGTCATCCCCCCGTGTCCCCCCACACGTGGGCCCTGCCCCGGGGTCCCTCCGGCCTCAGCACATGTGGCGGCTCGGGGCTCACCCTGTCAGCTGCCTTGCAAATGAGTCCCCATCAAGTTAATTGCCCGACCGCTCCAAGCCTGAAACGAAACGTTCAAGCTGTCGCTCGCAGGCGCTGAGCGATCTCCCCCCGCCTGGGAAAAGGCAATTCCGGCTGTCCAAGCGGAGGGAAGATGGATTCCCCGCCTTGGGGCAGCACCGGGAAGGAGCAGCTGGTGACAATGGCCATGGGTTGAGTCCCCAGCGCAGCCTGGGACCCTGAGCCACAGACAGACCCTTTCCTTGTCCTGGTACTGAAAGGGCTGAAAGTGCCAGTGAGAACCTTCCTGGGATAAAGTTCACTCAAATCCTGCCTCTCCTTGGCTGCTGGGCTAGGAGGCTCCAAGGGGGACCCTGAGGTCCTGCCATGCTGAGGCTCCTGGGTGCGTTGTCCCCTCCTGCTCCTCAAGGACAGCTCCTGCTGGAAAAACCACCAGTGTAACCCCACGGTGCCTCTCAGAGCTGACCGGCTTCTCCTTGGCCTTGCAGTGACGAGGAGTCCCGGAGGGGAAATGCGTCCTGAATGGGGCTGAGGCCCCCTGCTCGGGAATATGCAGCCTCGGCACCGCGGGGGCAGCACCAGGGCAGCGGCCGGGGCCGGCGTGCGGCGGGATGGTGGCAACCTTCAAGATCGCCGTGCTGGGAGCCCAGGGCGTGGGCAAGAGCGCCATAGTCCGGCAGTTCCTGTACAACGAGTTCAGCGAGGTCTGCGTGCCCACCACGGCCCGCCGCGTCTACCTGCCCGCCGTGGTCATGAACGGCCACGTCCACGACCTGCAGATCATGGACTTTCCCCCCATCACCGCCTTCCCTGTCAACACCCTGCAGGTAGGGGGGCACCCGAGGGGGCCTCCGGCTCTCAGGGTCTCCGTGACTTCCGTGGGGTTCCAGCTCTGCCTTTCTGGGGGATGCTGCTCCCTCCGTGTCAGGGTTTGGTTGCTGAATGAGGAAACGTGTCCTCGTGGATCCAGGCTGAGCAGGCCCAGGATAAAGTGTGTTTTAGAGTTTGGTGACAACAAACACGGGAGAGATGGCATCCCACTCCCAGGAGCGTGGCTCTGGCATTGCCCACAGCTGTGTCCAGCTGGGATCCTGGAGCGCTGGGAGCCAGTTCTGTGGCTGTCAGAGCCAACAGCAGAGAGGTTTTCACCCCTGGGTAAAACCCAGGGGTTCCTGGAGAGCCAGAGCCCTGATGCACTGCCCAAGCCAGAGCTTGTCCCCTCCTGGGAGTGGCCATCACCCCCTCCAGCATTGCCTGGGCTTGTTCCTGGAGCTCTGAACCCACCAGCTCCTCCTCTACCCCCTCAGGTGCTTCCAAAGCACCCCCAAAAGGCAGCCTGGGGTTGGAAAGTGTGGCCTCCAGTGCCAATAACTTCTGGATGGAGTTAATGGGGGAAAAGGGGATATTAAGCTCATGCCACAGCCCCAGTCCCGGGGGCACAATTTGTATCAGCACTGTGGGGAAAGGAGCTGGAGGTTCCCAGCTGTGGCTGCTGGAGGGCAGTGCCGCCAGTGGGGCCACCTCAATTAGTCACAGTGTCCCTGTCCCCGGCAGGGACAGGGTCACAGAGGCCATGCAGGGCTCCAAGAGTCCCTGTGCCATCGGCAGGAGGTGAAGTGAGCACTCCAGGGGTGAGGAGAAGGTTTGAAAATTAATGGGTGAGTGCAGGGAACAGAAGGTCAGCCCGAGAAACAGCCCGAAATAGCAAAGGTTAATTTATTGACACGGGAACTGATGTTTACACACTCCATTAACTCCCTGCCTTGCTGCACTCCAGAGGAGGCATCCCGATGGGAACAGATGGAGGTTTCCAGGGAAGAGAGGGTGATCAGAGGGATGGCTCTGAGGGGAAAGGAGAGGGCCACGGTGAGGGATACGCTTCTGTCTGCTGGGAAACATCGCTGGACTCAGCTCCGTGCCAGGAGAAACATCCCTGCAGTGCTGTCCTGGAAGAGGAGCGGGAGCCAGCGGCTCTCTGACATCCTGCTCCCGCAGTGCAACACTTCTCCAGCTCAGGCATCCCAGGAAACCTGCACTGCGTGAGGGAAACCATCCCGACCTCGCAGCGCTGAGCAGGCTGCCCCCAGCACGCTGAAATAGCTGCAGCTCGCTGTCCCCCAGATTTATCTCAGGGTAACCCAGAGGCTGCTGCTCCATCCTCCTGTGCCCCTGAGCCTGAGGATGTCCCCAGATCTCCCCCCCGCAGACAGGGAGGGGTTGTGTCACTCTGCTCCCTCCTGTGCTGCCCTCTGTGACGGAGATCAACCCACATCCCAAAACTCCCCTTTCCCCAGCTCATTCTGCTCATAAGCTCAGGAAGGGCTGATCCATGGCTCTGGAGGGGTTTGCTCAGGGAGAAGTGATGCCTTTCCTCCCTGGAGAGTCTTTCTCCTTTCCAGAGGCCCTCAGGAGGGTTTTGCAGTGCTGCCTGCAGGAGCTGCTGTTCCCGGCCCCACTGCTGGGGTGGGAAGTGCCTGAAGTGAGGCAGATTTTCACTCTTACTTGGAAAAAAAAATCCCATTGTTCCCAAAAACCCAAGGATTTCCTAACAGCATGAATTTCTTACAGCTCTGGATTTTGGCTGTAGAGAGGCCACTCCTGCCTGCCTCTGCCCTGGATTCACATCTTGCTCTCACAGACTCAGTTCCTGAGCAGCCTCTGCTCCTCTTCTGTCCCCATGTCCCCTCCAGATGCACCTGCTGTCACCTTCATCCTCTGACCCACAGAGCTGCTGCTGCACCAACCACCCTCAGACCTCAGATGGGGCTCAGCATCCTTCTCACCTGCCCTGCCCCAAAATCCAGGGTGTATCGCTAACTAACACAGCCCATTAGCAGCTCTGGAGGGTGAAGGTTTTACACCCAGGCCAGGGGGCTGCATTCAGCCCTGTGCTGCAGTTGGGCTGCAACCCTCACTCAGGAGCAGAATTGGGGCTGACAAATCCTGTTACCTCTCCCCTGGATTAACGAGGGGGATAAGGGATCTCTGGAGATGGGGGGACGGCTGCAGGGCCCCGGGGGCAGACACAGATGGGTCAGGGCACAGCAGAGGTGGGTGCTGAGTGTTTGGGTTGGAGAAATGTGCCGCCACAGCAGCCTCCTTGGGGTGCCCATCCCCAAAACAGGGCAGGGCATCCCCCAGGCACTGCAGAGGGGCTGAGCCAGGATTGATCCCTGTCTGCACCTTGCAGGAGTGGGCGGACGTGTGTTGCAGGGGGCTCCGGAGTGTCCATGCCTACATCCTGGTCTATGACATCTGTTGCTTTGACAGCTTCGAGTACATCAAAACCATCCGCCAGCAGATCCTGGAAACAAGGTAGGGATGGCCTCGGGATGGTGCATCCCCACGGTGGTGGAGCCCCGTGGCTCCTGGCAAGGGAGTGCAGCATTGAGGGGGTGCAACTTGGCATCAGAGATATCAGACTGGCACAAATCCCCTTTGCGGGGATGGGAGCCCAAAAACCTAGAGAAGAGCAGGAATCCAGGCCAGGTGTCCCCTGTGGGGGAGCAGCTGGAGATGGCACGAGGGGTGGCCGGCAATGGAGAGGGACAAGGGGACAAGGGGACACTCCTCTTGTCCAGCCACAGCCCAGAACCCGTTTGGGATGGGTTGAGCTCCGTGGGCCGGCCGGGCGGTCACTCCGTGCTCCGTCCCCTCCCGCCCTCCCTCACCGCCCGCCCTCCGCAGGGTCATCGGCACCTCGGAGACGCCCATCATCATCGTGGGCAACAAGCGGGACCTGCAGCGGGGCCGGGTGATCCCGCGCTGGAACGTCTCCAACCTGGTGAAGAAGACGTGGAAGTGCGGCTACATCGAGTGCTCGGCCAAGTACAACTGGCACATCCTGCTGCTCTTCAGCGAGCTCCTCAAGAGCGTGGGCTGCGCCCGCTGCAAGCACGTCCACACCACCATCCGCTTCCAGGGCGCCCTGCGCAGGAACCGCTGCACCATCATGTGAGCCCCCCCCGCCCTGCCCCGAGGGACCCCCGGGCCCGCCTCTGCGGCCGCCCATCCTCGGGCACCGCCGGTGGTTCCGCTCTGCAGGGGCTGGGAGATGTGCTGGAGGCGCCTTGGGGGTGGCGTCCCCCGCGGTGACATTTGGGGACGCTCGGGCGGGGTGATGCAGTGGCCAGGCTGCCCGGGGTTAGTGAGGGGTGAGGGGGGTGTTTTGGTTAAACCCCCCGAGCTCTCCCCGAGCCCCCAGCGCTTGAGGCCAGAGCCGTCCCAGGGGGTTGTACGCGGCGCTGGAGGCGCCTCAGAGGGTGCCCAGATTTTTGGCCGTCGGTTCATCCTCGCCTGCTCCTGCCCTGGCAGCACAGGGGCAAGGCTTGCTGCTGCCACCACCTGCTCCTGGAAGGGAATTATCCAGCGCCTGAATCCCGGCGTTCTGGGGGTGGTTCTATCCCTGGGGCACAAGGAAACAGGAGTCCTGCTTTTCCCCTTGTGGAGCTGGGATTTCTCCCCACCGAAGGCAGAGCAGCCAGGTTACGTGGGCTGTCTTTTGGTTTGGAGGGTGGGATTTACAGGTGGAATTTCTGGAGAAAAACGAGAAAGGGGGTAAAAAAAAAAAAAATTAAGTCCCAGTCCTGCTCCTGATATCCCCAGGAGCTGGGTTCTGCCTTCCCAGGGCTCGGAGCTCCCCTGTGCCCCAGCACAGCCCCGGAAGGCTTCTCCTCCCCGCAGCCTGTGAACACCAAATAGTCTGGGAACGCTCCTTGCCGGGCAGGTCACCATCCCTCTGCTACCTCTCGTCCTGGGCTCAGCAGGTGACCGGCTTTCCACGGCTTCACCCCAGCCCCCGGGGTGTCCCTGTGCCACCGCAGCCACCGGCAGCGCCACCAGGTCCGGCCCCGCCGGCTTTTCCCGGAGGGATGTCGCCTCCATCCCGGTGAGGCGGGGTTTGGGCAGGGCAGCCCCGGCAGCAACAGGGAGCTGGAGCAGCACTTCCAGTCGCATTCTTGGGTTGTTTTCTTTTCTTTTCTTTTCTTTTTCTCTCTGCATATCTCTAATAGGAAAGCGAGTCCTCCATTTTTAAATTATTTTTATTATTTTTCAGTCTTCCGGTTTGTTTTTTGCAGCAGAGTTGCAGCTCGCCTGCATCCTGCCCTGCAGGGCGGGTTGGCAAAGGGCAGCCCCTGTTAGGAAATGATGTTGGGGTGGTGAAGGAGAGCAAGAGGCCCAGAGGGTCGTGGTTTCTCCGTGGCTGGTCCCTGTGAGACGCAGGGAAACACCATCCTCACCTCCTGAGGCAGGATCTGTGTCTGATCCATCCTCCAGCTAAACCATCTCCGTGATTCCTGCTGTAACAAGGAGCTGGAGGGGTTCAGGGCTGCTCTGGGCAGCAGAACAGGACCCCCGCCCCTCTCTCCCACCACAGCCAGGTGTGCACGGCCCAGCAGCTCCACTGTGCTCTTGGAAATGCTTCCCATTAGAGGCAGCTCCAGCTGAGCTCCTGTGCCTCTCACCACCCCATCCCTGCCCCACGGCTGGGGCTACATCCTGCTCCTCCCTCCCTGCTTAGGGAATCAACCCCCTTGCTCCAAAATTCAAAAGGGGAAAAATGAGGAAAGGCGATGGGGGGACACGGGTCCGTCTCAGCCGGGAAGGGCAGTGGCACTTGTCACCACCCCCGGCCTTCATGGCAAACCCGGCTCCCCCATCCAAGCTCATCCTGTCAGGATTTATCAACACGTGTAAGTCCACTTATCAATCCCTGGCTCGAGCTTTATCCCTCCAAATTGTCTGAGAAGGAAATCCCTCGGTAAATGCTGATAATAAAGCATTTATAAAGTGCTCCGATGTACACATATCAACGACTAAGCCAATACATTGTTTGTTATAACCCTGTAGCCTGCAGTTTATAGCACAATTAGTTACAGGTTTTTATAGCATCTATTTAGTATTTTGAAGAAAAAGTTTAAAAAAAAAAGGTTATAAATATAATTGTTATATTCTATTGTACTTTATAGACAGAGGAAGTTATATTAGTAATAATAACAACTCTCACTGCTTCGACAGCATTTCCCAGCTCCCGGGAAAAACAAAAAAAAAAAATGAGGGCTACAAAGAGCTACTTTCCCAAGAGCCCAGGAAGGGGTAGGTGGTGGTGGTGGCACCTTGGGAATCCCAGGCAGGAAGATCCAGGTGTCCGGGCACAGGGATCGGAGCACACGGCAGCAGCCACGCGCGCCCCGCGGCCCTACTCACACCTTACTACAGATTTACCACTCACCCAACGCCACCCTGGTCCTGCTGAGAGCAGCCCGGGCCTGGCACAGGCTGGGTTTTCCCACTGCTGTGCCCAGGGCAGTGCCAGGTTTCTGCCCCCGTGCTCGTGGAGGTGATGCCTGGGTTCGGTTCGGCCCCACCAAGGATGTTTCCCTCTCCCTCTGCTCCTCCTCCTCCTGCCCCTGAGCATCCCAGTTGCCTGGACTTGGCTTTCCTTCCCCCCCCCGGACTCCTTGTTGGAGATTCCCGAGGTGTCTACGCCGCCTGTGACGCCCTGCACCTCCTTCTTTGAAATTGAATTAAAAATCAGGTCTGTCCCCGTTGTTCCGTACCAGCCTCAGGAGTGTTTTTGCCGGCAGGTTTTGCATTCCCAAAATCCCAGCGCTCACATTTGCTGCTCCTCTGCAGGGAAGCGGGGCTGACTTCATCCTCTCGTGGAGAATGGGGCTCTCCTGGGCCTTGTGGGGTTCTCAGAGGGACGTTTGCTGTGCCCACAGCAGGATTATCCCCTCTCCCTCCCCGCCCACACAGAAGAGACGTGGAAATGGAAGAGTTTCGGTACATCTCTATTGCACAAACAGCATTTTGGGTCCCTGGCTGCGGGCTCGGGGTGCAGCAGTGCCTGCTGTGACCCTCAGTGACATCCATCACCCCAGAAGGGTCCCCTCCTGTGACCCCCCGACCTGAGTGACCCAAGCACTCATTAAGGCTCTTGGAGCTGTGACACTCACTGGTCCCCTGGTGCAGACGGGGAGCACTGAGGAATGAGATGGTTTTTATGGGTGTCAAGGGTGGGGTGTCCCCACTTCAGGGGGGGTTAAAACCTTCCTCCTGCAGAAAGCATCCCATTCTCTCAGTTTGGGGCTGGATTTTTCCACTCAAACCAGTGCAAAAGTGCCTGCTTGGCAGGATTGCCAGTACAGAAAAAATTCATGGGGAAGGAGCGGGTACAGCTCTGAAAAGTGAGGTGGGACCCCTCGGTTTGTCCCATTGTCACCCTCGGAGTCCTCGGGCACCGCAGCTCCAGTTTCAGCTTCAGCATCGCTCCCACCTTTGGAGGGAGGGGCCCGTCCGTCTGTCCGTCCCCACGGACGCCCGGGGTGGGCTCAGACCCACGACTCCTCATCATCGTCGGTCAGCCAGGTGCCGCTGTCCCCCAGGGAGGGCTCGGCCGTGGGGCGTGTGCTGCCGGTCTGGGGGGCCCGGGGGGGCCCGGGGGGGCGGTGCTGGCCCCGAGGGGCAGGAGGGCGATGCCCCAGCGGGGTGGGGATGCGCGAGGGGCGCTTGCCCGGCCTGTGGTCCCGCCGGGGCCGCACCTTGGGCCGCAGCTTCAGCTTGTAGATGGAGGGCACACGCTCGGGCTTCTTCAGGCACCGCCGGGGCTTGGCGACGTTGTCGGCCCTGGGTCCCCGCGGGGTCTGGCCCCCCAGCCCCGGCCTCTCTGCCTCCCCCGGGGCTGGGAGCTGCGGGGGAGCCCGTGCCGGTGTTTTGGGGACCTGGCTCCCCATCCCCACAGGGCGCAGGGGCTGCGGCCCGCGGGAGAGCTCCTCCACCACCCTGTCATAGCTGGGGGGCTGCGTGTTCCCACAGCACCCCCGGCGCCCCTCAGCCCCACTGCCAGGCCCACGGGCTCCCCCGGCTTCACCCTCTGGGCCCCGAGGTCCCTCAGCGCCGCCAGCCCTTGGGGTCGGGGCTGGGTGGCACTGCCGTGTCCCCTGGGGACAGCCCCTGCAGCCCTCTGCAGAACGGCCCAGAGGGCTGGGGGGCCGGGAGGGGGCCGGGTTGGCTTTGATGGGGGGTTTAACCCCTCTGTCCAGTTTCGGGGGTTGGCCGGGGGAATTTCGGGGTGAGGGCTGTCGGCCCCGGCCAAGAGCTCGCCGCCTCCCTTCCCGCGGGCTCTGCAGGGCCTGTGGGTCTCCCGGGGCATCCCGGTGCGAGGAGGAGCTGCAGACATTTGGGGGACTGGGGGCACAGGCCTTTAAGGGACTGCGGGCTCGGGATGTCACTGCGGTGGGTGCCCTCGTTTCCTGTGGCCTGGCATCCACCACAGATGGTTTTCTTCTTTGCTGGGCGTTTCCTGGAGGTGCTGGCACCGTCCGTGGGCTGGGCGCTGCGGCCCTGCCCGGTGCCGGTGCCACAGGCGGGGTTTTCCCTGCGCTGGTCCCTTGCGGCGCCCTGGGGACCCCCGGGCCGTTCGGGAGGCTCAGCCGGGAAGGAGTGAGTGCCCGGGCCCTCGCCCCGTGCCCAGGGGAGCTGGATCGAGCCGGTGACCGGGATGACGGCGGCTGCCTCGCCGGAGGGACAGCGGGCGGCTCCCGCAGCCTGCAGGGAGACACAGCGGAGAGGGGCCAGGGAGCCGCTGCATCCCCCCACCCATCCCCCCTGGGGCTGGGCACCTCCAGAAGGGAAGGAGGAAAAAATTCCCAGGATGCGAGCAAAGCTGCTCTGAAGCCAGGCAGTTTGGGGCACGAAGCATCTCCGCAGCACTTACCTGCCCGAAGGGGCCCTCCGGGGCTGCGCCGGCTCCCGCTGAGGGCTGGCACCTGGCCGGCGACCCGAACCCTCTGGCGAGGGGGTGACAGGGCAGCGGGGAGCGGGGGTGGCACGGCCCCCCCAGGTGACGGGGGGCAGGGGGCTCTGGGAGCGGCTGACCAGCAGCGCGGGCTGGGGGCTGCGGGCGGCCGCCCCCGGGGCCGGGCACAGCCGGACCTCGTGCTGCACTTGCTGCTGCGGGCTCCGCGCTTTCCAGGCCTGTTTGTGAGCTGTGGGCACAAGGCGGGGGGCTCAGCAGCCCTGTCCCCTGCGCCCACCCCCGGGTGCAGCCCACCCGGCCATGGCTCAGCGTCCAGCCCCCCGAGGGGGCCGGCAGAAAGCTGCGCTCCCTGCGAAGCGGCTTTGGGGGTCCGGCTCCATCCAAAAGTCTTCCATGACCTCTAGTGGCCACCAGAGCCAAAGAAAGTCCTCAAAACCCGACATTCCCCGGCAAAACAACGAGACGCGGCTGTATCAAAGCCTCCCGCTCCTGCAAACGTCCCCGAGAAGCATCGAGACCAACGCAGATCCCTCCCCCGCCCCGCCTCACCCAGCCGCGGGGTTTGGGGACGCGGGGACTCACAGAGGGAGGTGCAGCGACACGGGTCGTGCTTGTCCAGGTAATGCTCCAGCGTGTCCCAGCCGCCCCCGACCCGCACCATGATGTGCTCCCGCAGGATCTGCACGGGAATGTCCATGCCATGGGACAACAGCAGCCTGCGGGTGGCACGCTCGGCCGGGCTTCGAGAGCTCTGGGCTTGCCCCAAGTGCCACCAGCTGTCCCAAAGGACGGCTGCGCCCCTCGCTCGGCTCCTGCGGCCATCCCGACAGGTTTGTTTGGTCGCCACGAGGGGGGTGGGAAGCTTTTTGGAAAATCCCTGTCCTTCGTCATGTGCTGAGTTCTTTGGCCAGGCTTAGGGGTGGATGCAGAGCATCCCAGTGTTCCCATAGCTGGGTGAGAGCAGGCTTTGGCTCTGTGGGATGTCAGGTTTGGTCCCACACACACGGACTGTCAAATCCATACCAACATCTATCTCAGGGCTGAGCTTCCCCGCTGCCCTGCTTTGGGAATAATGGTCAAAACTCCCACTTGGGCCCCTTTGGGGGGATTATGGAAAAGGGGTCATGGCAGCAGAGCAGAATTCCTGATGTTTTTGCCCCAGAAGCACAGGGCGGGGCAGACTCACCCGGACAAAGATGAGGGTGTCAGAGTCCCCCACACGGTATTTCCCTTCGGAGACCTTGATCATGGGGAACTGGACGGGGCAGGTACAGCGGCTCACCAGGTGCTGGACCTGCAGGCAGCAGGGATGGGTCCTCACCAGGGCTGCTGGGAAAGGTCCTGGCGTGGCCATGCCCATCCCCATCCACCTCCATCCCCATCCA